>BMAO01002047.1:0-417511 GCA_019973975.1 Trichonephila clavata
AATCAAGGTTTCTTCTTCAGAGGGTTCGCTGTGAATAAACTCGAATTGATAAACCAAAGATTTCAAAGAGGGGTTATATTAAAGAAAAGACGCGGATAGATCTGTCACATGGTATTAGGCCTAAGCATGGACAACGGCCATGCCACTGTTGCCAATTGACACGCAGTTTGGAATTCCCTGTTTTTCGGAGAATATGCACCGTAATAACATTCGAACATGAAACTTATTCAGATCATGATCTTATTAAAAATGATAATAACGCGAAACGAGGCCCCAACGAGGATGGGCCAGGGTCCAGTTGACCCATGCCTTAAAACGTCCCTGGCTTTCATCCCACAGAAAAACATTGAATGAGAAGCATTGCAGTACCGTGGACAAACTACATCTCTTAAAAAACACTTTCACTTATAATATCACACTATAAGAATTAAAAATATGCGTGAATCAAAGATAGAATGAAAAAAGTATGAGGGTCCGTACAGCATACGGCAAACCGGTTACGTTCAAATTTCGCTAGTACGGGCAAATTGGTTAAGGAGTTAAACTACATTATTTCCCTAGTTGTTTAATATCCTCAATCATATTAAATAAAATATTTGCTGAAAGTTAAATATTGAAATAATATGATTTCAGGCAAGATTAATTTATTTTATATAATATTTTAAATGTTTGCGTATTTATTTTACGTATCATTTAAAAGTTTCAATTTTTTTCCCTACAAGATCATTGTACTTCAAAATCTGAGCATTGCAAATTTTTTATTAAGCATGCCAAAATCTTTTTTTTTTTTTTTAATTATCAATTCAGCCACTATGAGAAGTAAGAGTAGGAATATATACTTTTTCTTTTATTATTTTGAGTCATTTGGTTAAGATTTAATTCGCGTGCGGATTTAGCAAATCTACATTTCCTAAGAAGTCAACGCTTATTTCTCAAAATTACATTGTGTAAATATGTAAGAAAACTGTTTTTCCTTTGAAAATTTCTATTTATAAAATAAGCTAAGAGAGAAAGTCGGCTCGGTGGCTTAAGGTAGCATGCCCCCGCTTCATAAGCCAAGTTGAGGATTTGATCTCGGCTGGCGGTGATATATTTCTCGATGCGTAAATCGTAGGCAAGCATGTCATATAATTATGTGGCATGCAAAAGATCCTTTGAGTATCAATTTGGGCTTTAGAACTCATGACCTAATTTAGCAACCGAAGAGCACTTGAATTAAAATTTATTCAAGCGTCAAAATTCGGTAGCGAGAGCCGCCGCCAGATGATGCATCATGAAATGACTCTCACATTTAGGGGCTTGCCTTGTTTGTCAAGGCTTAGTTTCCAATATGCAACCCATTAGGGGGGAATCTAAGTGAGAGATTAAAGTAAACGTTTTGTATGTATGCATAAAGGTGAGATTAAAATCATGATCTAAAAGAAGGATTAATTTAGAAGAAAGAATAATGGACTGCCTTGGAAATAATTTTAAAAGTCTAAAGGAGATATATATTTTAAAGAACAGTCTAGAAAGAAAGATAAAAAAAGAATCGAGAGGAATAAATGATAATATTGGGGAGTGAAAACATTGTAGAAGAGTCTGGAGGAGAGATTTATATATTTTCAAGAGCCAAAACATTATGACCACCTGTCAATAACGAGTTGGCCCACCTTTGGCGCGTAACACAACTTCATCCCGCCTTGGCATAGATGCCACGAATCCTTGGTAGATGACCGGAGACAGATTGTACCAGATGTTTAAGCAACGATCATGCAAATCGGGTGGTCTTTGAACTCTGAGCTGCAGTCCCATGACAGCCCAAATGTGTTCTATCGGATTGAGATCCGGTGAGTTAGGACATTAACTGGAATTCAGCATCATGTTCTTGGAACCACTCCAACACAATTTTAGCCTTGTGACACGGGGCATTGTCCTGTTGGAAAATTCCATTTCCAGTAGGAAAAATAGAGACCATATAAGGGTGCAACTGGTCCGCAATGATGTTCAGATACAATAATTTAAATTCTACCCTTATATATTTTTCACAAGATCTTAATTACGAAAATCATCTTTTTAAGAGCCAATCTCGTTTCATTTCCCTCGTTAAAAGGTTTGAATCTTATATTTTGTCATAATTATTCACGATTCCAAGGCGAAAAAAATATCTTAATAGGTTACACATGTCTTACTTAGCGACTGGCTGTGGCTCCAAAAGTTTCCCTAAAACCACTTCCAGAATTTCTAAAAATAGCTACTATTTCCCTTCATTTTGCAACCAGGTTACAAGATCTCGAAAATTCTCCCCTTTATAATTCTCTGACTGAGAGAATGTGGGGATTTTTCTATCTCTTTTCTGAGTTGCACTTAATACAGAATGGATGCAAAAATGGCCAATCACCAGATGTCCAACACTAATAAATTTGTTTCCACTCAGCTGTTGTCTTTTATTTCAATAAGATATATTTCCCCCTCCCTCACACACACACACTGAATTAATATCTAATTCAGTGGCGTAACGTACACTCCTCATCCCGGAGAGGAGGAAGAAGGCTTCTAGGGGGGGGGTCCAAAGCCTGAATGACGCCAAGTATGTACTTAACCAATTCATAAGATATTAAAGGCAAAAAAAAAAGGTAGTGACTGACTGATTTTGCTGGAGGGGGGGGGCTAATATTTTCAGTCGCGCCACTGGTTTAAATATTGCAATTTCACTAAAATTGAGATCTGAGTTTGTAAAATACAACGGATTATTGAACTTTTTTGTCAGTTTATGTGAGTTGGATAATCGCCGATTATCCGAATGCATACCACCAAACCCTGTTTTGTTGAAAATATTTTTTAATAAGCTGACCTGTAGCGCACATAAGAGGGGAGGGTCCCTGGGCTCGGGTCCCCCATAGCCCTTGATTTTTTTCCCGATTGATTATAATCCTGTGTATAAAGTACGTAAAATTTAATTACCGTAGAATCCGGCGTATAACGCGCACCTAGCCTTTCAAGCTGCAATTTTTAATTTCTAGGTATATTCGCCGTATAATGCTACTCCCTTTTTTGCGAAGAAACCTGAAATGTACGTGAGTAATGCTGGGACCGTGGGTGGCCTAGTGTTAGAGCATCGGGCACCAGACCGGAAGGCCTGGGTTCGATACCCGATGCCAACAAATATTCGCCGAGTACAAACGGAGCACGTGCTCGATAAATCCGTGGATCAGAATGGTGTCGCCATCTATCGTGAGCAAAATCGTGCTGTCACCTTCATGGGCTCAAAGCTTAGGCTAATGACAGACGTATCTCTAGCCCGTTGCCATGATGAATTTCGTGAGCCTCGGTCTGACTTCGTCAGACAGATGGCATAAACAACAACAACAATGTGCGTAATGCTCTTATGTTTTGAAGTCATTTATTCGGTCATTATAAATTCTAAGTATATACTCTTTATTTTTTCACAATAATTACCTTCTTAGAATCTAAAATAATAAAACGGATTACAAATTTTATTTATCACTCAATCGTTATGTACTGTAAGCTTAAAAATGTTTCTGAAAACTAATCTAACTTTATCCACAAAAACATTGTATGATTTTATTATTGAATTATTAATTTCGTAATGATTAATAAAAAACAATACTGCTTTAGTTTTTAAAAAATATACAATATTAATTTAAATCCTTTGTCGGTAAATAATGAATAAAAAAATTCTTCAATACATGAGTAAAAATCATTGGAATTTAATTCAGATATTTCTCATGAAAACTGCATATTTAATAATGAGTACAAATAAAAACTTTGATAACGAAGAAAAATATAGTGAGTTAAGAAGAAAGTGAGTTTTTATGCTTTCACGTATAACATTCCAAATGTAATATATTGCAAGTTTGTGAATATTAAATGAATTCGATATTAGAATTTATCTGAAAAGGAAAAATAACATATCATGCAGTGTAATGCACTTTTTTGAAACTAAGATCTTTAGCTTTAAAAATTAATGCACAGCTTTTCCTTATTAAAAGAACAATCCTGAAAATCAGGTTGAGAATTAATGGCTTATCTAAGCCATTAATTCTCAATTTTTTTTGTTTTTTTGTTTTTGCTTTTTGCAGTACACTTTTAACAATTTCAAAATTTGGCATTACACTAACAATAAAATAAGTTTAAAAGAATTTTACTTATCTGTAAATACATTATGTAAAATAGTTTATAATTTTCAGTTTTAAATAAAATAATATGTACGACGAAGACGACCAATTGTTTAACGAGTTATTAAATACAAAATGAATTATAAGAATATATTTAATGAGAAATTCGAGCTTGATGATTTTTGATAATTTCGTTTATATTTGGTTGTAAGAATGATAATGCCTCTTTCATTTCATCATCTACATTTAAAAGTCTCTTATCTTTTTTTCTTTTCTATTGTGTTAATGCTGAAAATTCGAGAAATCACACAAATAAGATGTAGAAAGTTGTAACTGTAGCAGAGAATATTAGCCCCCCTCCTCAAAAATTCGGTTTTACCTCTTATATTTTATAAATTGGCACAATACGTACTTTGTGTCAATCAGGCTTTGGGCTCCCTAGAATCCTATGCCACTGAATATTATTAAAGCTTTTTTTTTGGCTAATATAGGATAATCGCTTCTAATTTTAATCCAAAATATATTAAATGACTTCTAAACTATTTGGAAATTAAATAATTATTTTAACAGAGCGAAATTAATTCTTCCTCTTCATTCAAAGTTAATTCGTGTACAGCTGCATCCGTTATCACAAATGAATTACGAACATAACAAAATATTTTTATATCTAAATTTAGGAAAAAAATGTGAAGTCAGACGATAATTATAAATTTGGAAAAAAAATTGGCCGCACACAAAATTGCCGTGGAACAATGGTTGAGAATCACTGGTTACACACACACACACACACACACACACACACACACACACACCGATATAGAAATAAAATAACTGAGAACTGCGTCTCAGAATTTTTACGAATATGATAAATGCGAATTCAAAGAAATCTTGTAAAGCTCTCAAACTTCTGTGAAAATTTTAATTATTATTTCTTGTTTGTAAAAGTTTCTGAATAAAACACGTTTTACTAGTTCTCGATATATTCAGAAATTCCAGAAATAAAAATAGGTACAACATGGATTTGTTGATTATTTTGAGAAGCTTTGTGCAGCAATAGTAATAATGAAAATATTTTGTTGATTAATATTGCAAACCTTTGAAGGGTCTTCTAGAAAGAATCTCTTTTTCATTTAAATTCTGTAACCATTAAGTAAGATGTTTTATCATTTTTTTTATTCGTAATTATTTTTTTATCAATGTTCATATTAATTTTTTATGCAATATTTTGGCTGTTAAGCTTTAAAGTACGTCTTAAGTGTTGTACTTGATTTTTAGAATTATTAAAGGGATTTTTAATAGTTTGAAGATATTTTATTACTTATTACTTACTTTTGGCGTTTACTTTTGCAAAAATCGCAAAAGAACCGAAATTAATTTTTTTCAAGTTGTCAGATTCATTAAGATAGCTATATAGAGTAGATTTTTAAAAGATAAAAAAAAATAACTCTCTTGAAATAAAGGCTGAAATGTAAGGAAAGTAAAACTGTGCACGACAATGAATACAAAAATGTAAAATAATCGTTTTAATGAGTGCTTATATATGTAAATAATTTTAAGCGAACTGTAATTTCTTAGCCTCGTGGTTGTTCTTTAGAATTAATGTTAACTAACTAACCAGAAAATGTAAAATTCCAATAAAGAATAATTGCATTAGTTTTAATACTGCAAGCGAGAAGACTAAGTTTTTTAAAAGTAAAAGAACACGTCCTTTGTATAAGGATATTAAATTAAAAAAAATATGGATATCAATTCTGTGAAAAGAATTTGGTGAAGTCTTTCTCATTATGCTTATAATACGTTTGGGAATACTTATTACTATATAAATCTACACGAAATAATTTTTTAAAATGCTCTCTGTGCTTTTTTTTCTTGTATCTTTTAACTTTTACATTAAAACAAGATATCAATCATTGGCATGGCCAAGTAATTTTAGCGCGTTTTTCACATGTTGTATTTTACTATAATGCAACTAATGAACTTTTTACTAACAGAAAGAAAAGAGAGAAAAACTATACTTAAAAAAAAATTTTAATTTTTTTTCTAAAATTATTAAATTTAAATATGATTCGGCTCATCTAGGGCACAAATGCGACCCAATGCCGAAAACCCGAGATCAATCGGTTAATTATTGGCTGAGAAAAAGGTACGACAAAATATGGAACGAAGACGAAATTTGCATCTTTTACACTACGTGAAAAACGCGTTAAAAAGCGTAACAGACATACACTTTGCCAAAAGAAAATGAAAACGATGCTGGTAAGTTCCAAAGTCTAGCAGATGTTTTTCAAACATATTCAGCTGCCTTTTGTTTGGATTGATCCTTCCAATAAATGCATATGCAGCATATTTAGTTACCTCCGTGTGAACTTAATCATGTTTTTCTTTTCTCCCCACAGCTAATTAATAGTCTTTCAATAATAATAAAAATGAATTTTCTAACTTCCAAAAATTGATTCTGAGTTTTGTTATGTCTCTGATTGAGTAGTACTTTAGGTTTAAAAAAAAAAAAGAAAACAATAGCAAAATCTTTCATTTTAGGGTTGCAGTAAATGAAATAAAATACTTTTTGGATTCGCGGCGCGCGGTTATTGGATCAATCTGTGTTTCAGCTCACCGTTTTGATGGCAATTTGATTCCACCGGCTGCAACCCAGTGGCGTAACGGAAAATAATTGCCCCCCCCCCCTCGCAAGATCAGGTCTTGGGCCCCAAGCCGGAGCTTATATATATATATACATATATATTTGCTAGAAAAAGTGTCTGCATTCACCTACTACTGCTTACATAAACAAAGCAAAAAAAATTTAAAAACCGGAATTTTTTAAAATTATATTTTATTTAGTTCATTCTAAGTATTGAAAATAACAAAAGTAAACTCGGTTTGCTTTCATAGCTTTTAAAACAAGGACAGGTTTGTAGCGATACCAACAAAAATCAAGTCGAAAAAGTCTGCGTATATTGTTTTAGTAGTAACTATAAAAATTATTTAAAAACGATAATGATCTATTTAATAGCTGGTTGGATAACTCCGAGTTTTGAAAACCTCCTGAAGTCGCTTCGGCATTGAATTATCAAATCTAGTGGTTTCTTCAGGCCTTATCTTCTCTCATTCGTCCATAAGAACATTCTTTTCTGGCAAGTGTGTGTGTATATATATATACGTATATACAAAGGACTGCCAAACCATAACATAATGTACCTTTATGCATCACGTAAAAATATTTAATATTAAACTTATAACTGAATACAAAATCAACCGAAGTCTGAGTAAATGAAGTAAATAATGTATAAAATTAGAGAGAATTTATAATATTTATTCAAACGGAAAATCTAACGATAGATGACCTGGTAACTTGAATAAAAACGAACACGAAGAAAGACACGAACACTGTAAAATAATTTTAGATTTAAAATTCTTGGGAAAGAAAAAGCTATCACACTTACCTCATTTTTCATTTCTGAATCCCAAGATAAGCTTCATCCAAAGTTCGATTATATTCTAGAGTAAATACTGCAACACTTTTAATAAGGAGAATTCTTTGTATGAAGCAAAAATGATTTCATGAAAAAAGAAATAAAAAACTGATACATTCCATTATGCTTTCTTCTCATTATGCTTCATTTGATTGAATACTCATGAATCTATCATCAAATAAGCATTTAAAATCCTTGCTATGCTTTTCCAAGTATCATAATGCTATTTTACTTGAAAAAAGCATAACAGATGTACATTATTTACGGCTTCGCTAAATGAAAATGAAATACATGGTGTTGGGTGGGGGGGGGCTAAAGACGCCAGTAGTTTACTCTGCTGCTTCTTAAAAAGTAAATTATGTCTTCCCCCCTCCCTTCTGCCTGTAGTTAATGCAATGTATACTGTAATAATAAGTGATGAATTTTCATATATCCCTAGCATTTTATCCATTTTTCCGTCTAACTTTTATTTTATTTGTTATACTAATCTAGGTTTATATATATACTAGCTTTCATGGCCCGGCGTTGCACGGGCTTTTACCGAGGGTATAACTTATCCCCATGTTTAATTTCCTTCTTTCTTTCTGATACCATCACTTTTATGTGGGTGTAACGCGTACGATGTGAGTGTATGCCCCTTGAGTGCGTATCATGGCTTTCTCGTTTAACATTTTCCCTTCTCTTCACAAAATCAGCACATCCAATAATATTTTTCGAAATTACTTTGACTTCTTTGTTTCTTTCCTCTCCCCAGGCCCGGCGTTGCACGGGCTTTTACCGAGTGAATAACATATATATCTATATATATAAAGGAGAAAAGCGACTCACTCACTGACTGATTGACTGACTAATCACGAAATCTCTGGAACTATTCAACCTACAGACTTGAAATTTGGTAGACATGTTCCTTTGATAGAGTAGACATCAGCTAAGAAAGGATTTTCAGAAATTCGAAACGCAAGGGGCGTTACGGGGGGTTAAGGGCTTTATTAATAATTGTTTCCATGTTTAAACTACTTGATGTACAATCTTGAAATTGGGTAAGCGGATTCCTTTCAGAGAGTAGAGTTCCGCTACAAAATGAGTTTGCTGAAAATCGACCCCCCAAGTGGCGTTGCAGGGGCTTAGGGGGCGTTATAGATAATTATTTCCATATTTAAACTATTTGACGCACTGTCTTTAAATTTGATGTATAGATTCCTTTCGTAGAATAATTATCAGTTACAAAACGGAGTTTGTGAAAACAGACTTCTAAGTGGCGTTGCGGGGGATTAAGGGGCGTAATAGATAAATATATCCGTTTTTAAACTACTTCACCTACCTGCTTGAAAATTGGTAGGTAAGTTTCTTTCCTGGAGTAAATATCCGCTACAAAATGGGTTTTGGGAAAATTGACCCCCAAGGGGTGTTGCAGGGGCGGGGGGTTTAAGGGCGTTATAAATTCCTATTTTTAAGTTATTAGACGTACAGTCTTGAAACTTAGTAAGCAGATTCCTCTCATAGGGTAGAGATACGCTAAAAATGGGTTTCGTGAAAATTGCCCCCAAGTGGCGTTGAGGGGACTTAAGGGGCGTTATAGATAATTATTTCCATTTTTAAACTATTAGTCGCACAGTCTTTATATTTGATAAAGAGATTTCTTTCATAGAACAGAGATCAGCTATAAGAAGGTTTTGTGAAAACAGACCTCTAAGTGGCGTTGCAGGTGAATAAGTGGCGTAAGAGATAAATATTTTCGTTTTTAAACTATTTGACCTACCTGCTTGAAAATTGGTAGGAATGTTTCTTTCATGGAGTAAATATCCGCTACAAAACGGGATTGGAGAAAATTGACCCCCAAGGGGTGTTGCGGGGGGTTAAGGGCAGATATAAATAATTATTTCTTTTTTTTAACTATTAGACTCACAGTCTTGAAATTTGGTTATCAGATTCCTCTCATAGGATAGAAATACACTGCAAAATGTGTTTTGTGAAAATCGACCCCTAGGTGGTGTTGCGGGGGCTCAAGTGGCGTTATGGACAATTATCCCCATTTTTAAACTGTTAGACGTACAGTCTTGAAATTTGATAAGCAGATTCCTTTCGTAAAGTAGAGAACCGCTACAAAATGGGTTTCGCGAATATCAACTACTAAGTTTAATTTCGGGAGATTAAGAGGCGTAATCGATAAATATTTCCATTTTTAAACTACTTGATCATCCTGCTTGAAAATTGGTAGGCATGTTCCTTTCATGAAATAGAGTTCCTCTAACAAAGAGTAAAATGAAAATTGACCCCCAAAGATGTTTGCGAGGGGTCAAGAGGAGTTACAGAAAAAAATTCCTGGTTTTTAATTGTTAGACCCATATACTTGAAATTTTTTAAGCATGTTTTTTTTTGTTGAATAGGGATCCACTAAGAATAAATTTTAAGCAAATCAAGTTCTGGGGGTGGCAGGGGGTTACTGGGACGTATTGACAAAAAAAAATACTTTTTTCGAGCTACAAGGACTATAATAATGAAATTTGGTTTGCATTTTTCTTTTGCTGAATTGAAATCCGCTAAGAGCGGTAATTTTGGAAAACGGCTCTCAACGGGATTACGGGGATATTTATAGTAAAACTTTTGCTTTTTTCTGTTAGATTTAGACTTGAAATTTGGCTTGCATGTTCAATTTACGGAGTAGAGATCCACCGAAAATTGGTTTTGCGGGAATCCACTTGGTTTTTGAGTTACGAAAGAGCAAACATCATTCTATGCTTCAATTTTAGAGATTTTTAGAAAATACAAATTAGATGAGTTCTGCCCTTTTTTTTATCAACAGGTGACAGTTACAGGTATAAGTATATTTTTCAATTCAATCGAATTCTTAATGCTAGGACTTAGATATCAATAATTTATACATATATATAAGCAGTAAAAATTCATAAAGCATCATAAAATACCCAGCGAAGTGGGCGGGTAACAGCTAGTATATGTATATATAAAGAGTAGGAACATTAAAAAAAAAAGGCAAATACTTTCCTTCATATGCAATTAAAAACTTATTTACATTTTATGAAAATTTCAATAATGGCACGAACGATTATGGAGAGTTTTGTGGGAAAAGTTTAATTCCCAGGTACGTGAAAGTGATCTAAGAGATAAAAATATTTTGCGTACGATTCCTGCAGATTCAACAAAAGCAGAAAAGATCTCATACCCCAAAGATTACTTATATTCAAAGCAGAATGGTCGTATATGATGGTTCATACATGAAGTGTGACTGTTAGTTAAAGTAAGTGGGATCATAGTCCTACGGAGAAAAAAGACAAGTAGTTATGGGTATATTATTTCCCAATAGTGCTAGTATAAAAACAAAGCAAACTTAAAAAGCATTAAAAAAATACACGGTTATAATTTAATTATATTTATATATATGCACTCAAATCTGCCAAATTCCACACAAAAAAATTTGCCTTAAAAAAGGGTCAATTAATAAAAAAATCACTTAAATATTTAAAGGTTAAATTTTTCTACAGAATTCTTTTCTGCTACATATATTATTTGTAATTTAAGTAGATCAATGTAAACATGCAAGCATATAAATAAAGAATTAAAATTTTTTTTTAAATGTTCCATGTTTTGACAAAAAGAAGATATGGAATTAAGTTTTTGTGAGATCTAAAAATTAACGTTAAGTGTTTTTTACATATTCAGTAGTATTAAGATTTTATCAATTTTTAAAAAAATTAAATTGCATTGTAAAAATTTGAGAGTTTAAATACATATATAGGAACAAAACTTCAACAACTCATACAAATGGACAGATAAAAATGTGTGAATTACAATATCACAAACCAAAGCATAAACTAATTGTCGCCTTTTGACTAAATGCGGTATGATGCATGTGTTGACAGGACTTGGACTAGGAACGGACGACTAACATGACAAAATAATGCAGCCTTGCCAGTTTGTATATAATTTGAAATTCTGTTTTTCAAAAAAAATGTCTGGGAATCTCATCTAAAGATTAAAGCTATTCAGATGAAGATCTTACTGAGGCTGAGTCAAGAACGAGGCAAGCCCCCGGGGCCTTGGGTCCATGCTTTAGAATATAATGCTTATAAAAAAAGTAACAAAAACAGCACAACTTATTTTTCTATGTAATTCTGCACCTACAGAAATGGATGCTTACCATGTTATACGATCTTCTTCCTAAGCACAACATCCAGTTACTGGCCAAGGCTGTCACAGTCAGCTTATACCATCTTGATCTATTCGCGATACTATATTCTTCCATCGGTTAACTCCCAAGTCCTTTAACCCCTTTCTACTATATCTATCCACCTTGTTACCCCTCTTCCTCTTGAGTTTGGAAAGTTATTTTCTTAACAGGATTTTCATTGCAAAATCGAAATACGAGTCCCAGCCACCTTATTTGGGAAGCCTTGGTGACATTGACTATGTTGGCCTCTGTATTTCGAGGTTGTATCGTATTCCCCAGATCCCATTTTACTCTAATTGTATCAAAAATTCTTCTTAAGATTTTTCTCTTGAAAGTCATGAGTTTCCCTTAATCTTTTTTGTTAATTGTCCAGCATTCACTGCCATCAGTAGCGCACACAAAAAATTTTCGATGGGGGTCGAAAGTCCCCCAACTCATATCATACCTCAAGCCAATTGATTCTTCTGATTTTGTTAACAAAAAAATTATTGTATTGATAATTAGCATTAATTAATAAAATAAATTGTTGATTCCAAGTACTTAATTAAATTTGACATTATATATACATAGGATTATCATCAATCGAAAAAAGCTCAAGGGCTTTGGGGGGTGTCCGGACACCTCCCTTGTGTGTGCCACTGACTGCCATATAAAGCAATTGGTCTTACTAGAGTCTTGTATAACATGTATTTTTGTTTTGTAACTTATGTATTTAGATTTAAAATGGTTTCAAAAACTGTGATGACATGTGTCAGCCATTTTGATTCTATTTTTGATTTCAATTTTTATGTCATTACTATTATTTGCAATTGTGCCTAAGTATTTAAGTTGAGTCACTTGTTCGAACTCAAAAATATTCAGTGATTACATGATCACATGTTTAAATTCAACCAAAGTACAATTTTACTTAAATAAATGAACTTCAAATCCAGAATTCACAGATAGTAATCAAGTATTTATTCAACAATAAATATAATATACCATGAAAAAAACAAAAATTAATTTTCCAATGAAAAAAAAAAAAGACACACACAAAACAGCTATGACATGAAAAGTTTATTCTTTTACATAATAATAATATGCTAATCTTACAAGAGCTGGAATACAATTTTTGGTCACTCTACATCATATACAACTATATACAATAGGGCACTTGCTTTATGACAAAATAAACTAACATACGCAGATAATATCTCGTACATCCTTCGTAAAAGCGGGTGCTCACTAATTAAGTAGGTGGTTGTTTTAAGGCTTTACATCTCTCTCTCACCCTAAATTTTATGAAGCTATTAAGCATAACGAGATCAAAATTGCAACAAGACTAATCATTTAAAAAACTATTACAGTATACATACTAAAATGACATTTTGTTTCATTCACACCAGTGGATCATTCTCTTGAATGTGATTGTCTGAGATTTATTACAATCTCAGGGAAAGAGCTAATGGAAAATATTCAAGACTATAAAATGAGATAGTGTTGAATAGATTCATGCTTTGTGATGTGTAGAGGTAAATTCATGATTGGAAAAAAACATGACTTATTTTTGAATTTTTTTCAATCATTATAAAAGAAAAAAGTATTATTTCTCCCACAAATATCTTTCAAATACAATAAATTTCCTCATAGATTTTTTTTACAAAAATTAATATTTATACTGTCACAGAGAGTCCACCTATAAGATTTCTCGTGAAATATATTTAATTTTATTTATGCATAAATTATATTTAGTACCTCAGTCCAATTAATAATTTTTTGAAGTAATTGTTTGGGCAAATCAGCAAATTTTAAATATGAACAAACAATACTCTGTTATTATTTTGTAATCTTTATCTATACTTTGGGGGAGGGGGACTAGTAAAAATATTTAGAGCTGATTCTTTAAGGTGGTCTTAGCCAAATGTATAGGAGCCTGAACTAAACATGGAACACATTTTCAGGCAGAAAAATGTCTCAATTCTTAAAAAAAAATTTAACATTTTAACTCCCACATCTGTTTATAATATACCATTTTTAAATTTTCGAAATATTCCGCAGATAATTAATTTTTCTTTTAACATGTAAAGGGATAGCTTGTTTAATATTATACTATAAGAGGGGGAAAAAATGCAAAACATTTACACCAGAAAAAATGGATCAACTCAGATAAAGTTGAGCAATATAATAAAATATTCTACCCTCTATAGAACAGTGAAGCCAGAATATAATATTAACACTGGAACACTTTTATATCTGAAAAAATCCTTCCGAAATTGGGTCCTATTCTTTAACATTAAGCAAAAACAGCCTTAAAGAACTTTAAAAAAATTAAAATAAACTTTTTGATTTCAAATTTTTTTCTACCTTTATTTTTTTAATACTATTCAATAAAAACTAAGCCAAAATTCATTTTAATCATTCAGGAAATTTATTGCATTGAATTAGTTTTAGAAAATGAAGGATTTACATTCAAATAAAAGACTAAAATGTTGTCAGAGATTCTTTGCACATATATATTATTGGAAGCACTGAATTTACAATAGAGATTCAAAATATCTTTCTTTTAGAATATGAATAACTTATTTAGACTGTACAGAGTAAGAAATGTACAAATGAGTTTCAATATATACAATTAAAAGGTAATAATCACTGGGCTTTTTATTCGATAAACGATGTGGCACAAAGTGTTCTGAAGACTTTACAAAGCAACAGGAAATGAATAATTAGAAACACTACAAAACAATTATTAATAGATGACAAATGCTAATTTAAGATTAAAAATAGTGTTCAGAAATGAAAGTTATTATATAACATCTAAATGAAGGGAAAAAATATGTTTAATAAGAAAAAAGTATCTGAACACATTTAGTTGTTTCAATGCCTAAAAGTGAACATGAATGACAATGTATTATGATTTATATGAATTGACTTTAAAAATGAGATAAATGCAAATCCCAGAGGGGAAATCAGAAAAGATACATATGTTAAAAAAAGAACATGAACAATTACAGTTTCACTATTATATAGAAATAAACATGAAAAGTTATAAGATATTCTATATCTATACTTTATTTTTCAAGTAATTCAGCATTTATGTTTCTTAGCATTTGCCAAAAGTAATGATGCAATTCTATATATTTATAAAATATTTCGAAAATTAAATTGCTTTGTGTAATTCAGAAAAAGCGATGAAGCACATTTCATAGCTTGTAATAATATTTATATATCACTCATATATATATATATATATAGTATGTGAATCAGAAAACTATCAGAACATAACTTTGTGCAATATTCACAATCAAATAGACAACACATTCATACTGCATGTTTTTTAACATCATGAACAGTTGTACAATTAAATATATTTTGATTAGTTTTATATACAATCGTTTTTTTCTCACAAAACTCCTTTCATGCAGGTAGTGTCTAGATTTTCGATGAGCATTTTAACATAGGCCATTTCTTTCCTAGTGTTTTCAAAGATAACTCTGGGGTCATCGGACATACACCTCAGACAATTTGGCGCCATCACCATTGCAAGATTACTTGCATCCATTTTGGTTACTGATGCATTCTGTTCAGCAGCAAAAACCTAGAATGGTGTTTTAAGAGAAATAAAAATAATATTAAAAATTTATTATGGTATCAAAAAATTTATCTGAAATATAATTAGTAATAATAGGAGGATAAATTAAATCACACTAAAAAGTTATCAAAATAGAATTAAATTTCAAAATTTAAACTAAAGTACTAAAAAAAAACTTTTCTTCTAAAATTTTTGTAGTTACAAAAATGAATAAATTTTTCAAAGATGCAAACTTAAAAAAGATTTTTAATCAATATTAATAAAAAAAGTTTATTTATTGTATTTCCACAAAACATGTATCATCATAATTTAAAATGAATTTTAGGTCACTTGTAATACATAACATCAAAATGAACATTTTGTAAATATTTATCACAGGGATTTTTAATACATGAATTATTTCAATCTCGATAATATTTGCAATAATATATTTTATGAAACTGCTTACTTTTGTATTAGTAATAAAAGAAAAGAAATTGGCAATCAACTTGTTAATTTAACTTTTATATACAGAAATAATTAACACTTTAAAATGAATAAAATATCAAATTATCTTTCTCGACGACAATTTACGAAGAGAAAAAATATAGTGCTTACAGTTCTATTTCTTTATTAGTAAAAAGCAAGAATGATGCCCTCACAACACACTAGAAGTTGAATTATAATGTCAAATTTCAAAATAAAATACAGCCCATCAAATATATTTAAAAAAGACTATGCAAATTTTTTC
The DNA here is from genome assembly GCA_019973975.1 of Trichonephila clavata. Classification (NCBI taxonomy): domain Eukaryota; kingdom Metazoa; phylum Arthropoda; class Arachnida; order Araneae; family Nephilidae; genus Trichonephila; species Trichonephila clavata. The sequence goes on from BMAO01002047.1 coordinate 16,076, forward strand.
CCTAAAAATATTGAACATTCATCACAGATATAGAGAAACTTCTTCCAAATAATTTTTATAAATACAATAATATTACATGTATAGCATCATTAAGAGGAGAAAAATTTGTGAGTGAATATAAAAAGAAAATTAGATAATATTAAGAATATTTTTCTCTCATTAATTTTTTTTATGATTATGAAGATCATCCATTATTATATTATACAAATAATATATTGCATATCCTATTGTATTACTGAATTAATATTTTGTATATGATGAATTATATGCAGGTAGCAAATTTAAAGAGTCACGTTTATTTTGCAAACATAATTAAATTTCAGTTCTAAGTTACATCAATATATAGAACAATGGTACTGCTTCACATTAAAGATTTATAAGGTTTCAAGTCTTAATGCATTAACAATAATTAGCAGAAGGCATGATTCTATTGATATTAAGAAAAGTTGACAGAAGTTAACTGTGTGTGATAAATAAGAATTCAACTGAAGTTGAAGTTAAAATTCCGAGATTTAATGTAAACAATCCATTAGGTAACCCTATATTTAACACAATTGAACAAAAATAAATCTAAATGGTAGTATGAATAGAAAGTTTATTTCCTTGTTATGACAACATGCAAATTTATTATAATAAAATGCACTTTTAAAAAACAAATGTTTATATATGTGATCAATTTTTATTTAGTATATTTAAACAAATGAAACAATGACAACAGCTTACTTGCAAAAAGCGAATCAGATAACACAGCACCAGTCTATTGATTTCAGGAAGTTTATCAACTATAGCAACAGCACCTTCAGGATCCAAACAAAACTGTATGCATTCATCATAAAACTCGTTTGGAATAAGAGGCTCGTATAGTTCTCTGTACCAAAGTTTCAGCAAAGAGGCAGGCACATGGGGATCATTGCATTCTGGAACCTCCCACTGATCAATTTGGAGTTTCATGGCATTCACTTCATCAATATCTCCTGGCACTCTGTATGTAATAATATAATAAATCAGTTTTTTAAATCCACTGTAATATTTTCATAAACTAACAAAATGTATCTAATAAAAATTTTGAAACATGCCCAATTTGAATTAACATAATTATAAATTTTTTTAAAAAGTAAACTTTAATCAGCAAATATACAATACAAAGGGTTTCAACTTGAGTTACATGATAAAAGAAATTGATACAAACTATTTAAGAAGTAATAAAATATTATCAAAATGTCTCATTTGAATATTTAATAAACACAATGAAATTTGATTGATAACAGAAAAGTTTGCAACTATATCACTTTTATAGAGTTAAAAAGATCCAACATTCTTATATTGCAATAAAATTTTATATAAATAGGTCTGAGAAATAAACTTTGTAAAATATTTCTTACAATGATTTCCAAGTAAAATCATATATATTTAAGCTCTATTTCACATTTCTTCTAAATGCTAAACACAAAAGTAAACTTCATACAATAAAAACACAAGAGTTTTTATAAAAGTTGTTTCCCCATGATTAGGACAAAATTTTAAATGTAATTTTTGTTTATAACAACCAAAATCTGTTGGAAAATTAAGGGTTGTGAAAGAGAAGATCGAGTAAGTTACTGATAAAAAAGTCAATGAAATTTTCTCTCAACTGAACAATTATTTTTTGATTGAAACTTACTGAAGCTGTTTATAAACTTTGGAATATATGTTACACACCCATAGAAAAAAAATAGAATCTCCCAAAGTGCCAAAAATTAAGAAACTGAAATGAATTTTGGGAAGTAATAACATATTTTCATCTTTGTATAGATTGAAATAATCCTGTCTACAATCCAGTTTAAATACTTAAGTTATAAATTTTTACCAAATCAACACACATATATATTTCCTTACCTGAATATTCCTTCAGTTTGAGTTCCATTCAATTGAAGTACAGCCTCAGATAATGTTGTCTGTATCCATGGTAATTGGCGATTTGGATACTTATGAGCTTGCAAAGCCATAACTTCTTCCAACAAGTTACCAAACATACTAGGTCGAAAGATCTGAATCTGAAATAAAATTAAGGGAAAAAATTACCAACAACACACTATTCTACATATATACAAGGAATAAGAAAGAAATATAACAGTATTTTTGGAGCAAAAATTCAGCTACTTTCTAAACCATTTGAAAAAGGAAATGATCTCTTACCCTTGACTGTTCAATTTCTTCTAGTGTGGGTTTTCTCAAGCCTCTTTTAGCTCCACTTTTGGATATCCTCTCCAATCGTTTACTGCATACAGCCGCATAATGACTTAATTTAAACTAGAAATAATATTTATTATCAATACAAAATTACTTAATCGCATTTATGGTTTGATTATGAAGAAATAAGCAAACTAAAATTAACTTTAAATGATTAAATGGACTTAAGTTTTTTTAAGCAAATATGGAAATGATAGCACAAATATTAACACTTATATAACATGCTATATAAGACAGTTCCTCCACAATTAAAAAGACCCAACAATTAATTTTCAGATATAAAAAGGAAAAATATATTTTACAATTATATTGTATAGATAGCAGCTTATTGTTATAATTGCAGTTTGAATCAATTTTCTTTCTGAATGCATATGAAATATGAAACTAAATGTTCCATACATATTTTAAACATATATATCCAACTCTTTTTTTACACAGTTTTGAAATAACATGGTTTGTCAATGTACTCTTTTACACAAATTTTTTTGCTCTAGCACAAATCAATAAAATAATTTTTTCTGGAGTTATGGGGAATGCTCGAATTTTATAACCAATTTTTTTTATTTCATTGTACTTCAACTTAAACACAACCTTCTATTGTTCTTTAGTATAACTGTATTTAGTGATAAAGTGTTCAGTTCGTAGGATGCAATATATAGTTTCAATAAAATTCTAAAAGTTTTTGTTCAAATTAAAGTTATTTTTAATTTGATAATGAAAATTCTAATACTATTTGTGTTGATGATAATTAAAGGCTGCTAATAATGAATGAGATTCTTCCCTTGAATTAAAGCCGATGGTTGTGCTATAGATATATATCTGACACATCTAGTGACGATAGCATTTTTAATCCAGTTTGAAATAAACGTGTAAGTTTGTTATCAAGCAGTGAAGAATAGTAGTTAGTTAGTAGTTTTGTTTTTATTTTCAATTTTAATTTTTATATGTTGTATGTATTTACAGACTAAATTTTCATTATACATTAATTTCAAATCTTTTTGTAATAAAAAGTAATAAAAATGAATTGCTTTTATTTAATAAATATTTAACATGGATTTCATTATTACTTTTATCACACAGTTCTTTTTTTAAAAAAATTAGAGTTTTCTTTCATTTTACACAATTTTTTTCCTTTGCATGTTTTTCTAAAAAATATACTTGCTGTGTAAAAAAAAAAAAAAAAGAGTTGGGTGTAAGTAGATATATTTTAAACTTTAGGAACACAAGATGTATTTGATCATATAAAATTAAATTAATACTAAGAAACAACTAACTTTCCCTGCCAAACAATTTTTCTAGGTGAGTGAATGTTCACTAATGTTGCACAAAAAAGCAAAATGAGGGCTATTGAAGATCGACTTCACAATCTTGACCCTTGGTCAAGTGACAAGGTTAAAACTTAAGATGGCACTCCTTCTCCAAACTACCACATCATGCCAAAAGGAAGAATTTGAGCCTCAACAAATTTAACAAACAACCTTCTACATAGCGGGTTTTCAATGGTACAAGGGCTCGAACTCGTGACACATCAGCTATGACCAAAACCACGTAATTTTTCTGGGATAAACATTAAAAAAGTATTCACAATTAGGATCGATTTTGTAAAAATTATGCGAAGATAACCTTAGTGTACTTTTATAATTCTGAAAATAAAAATTACTTACATCTGGCTCATCAAAAGATGTATCTTTATGCCTATTAATGAAGCCTTCAAGGTAAGGTTGAAATTTTACAGAAGGAGGAAAGAAAGTCAGGCATATTGCCATCAATTCCCAGCCTAGTACCAGACTTTCTCTGCAATAAAATTATGTTGAGTTAAAAATTTATCAAAATAAAATAACAGCTTTTTAATCACTAATATAAAATAAGAAAATTTTCAAAAGACTTTAAAATACACATCTCTAATCAAAAGCTAATGCTTTCAAATAATTAATATTTTTAAAAATTATAAAAACAATAACAAACTTCTCAATAACAGAACAGAAAATCAGCAATTAAGCAACATGAAAAAATTTAACTCAATCTCTGCATAACAACTTTTAAAACCAAAATATTGCTAAAGAAACCAGTTTTTACTGAATTATACATAACATATTTAAGTTTCGTAATAAAATACTGTTCATCTCTCTATTACATTTGTTAAATATTTCCAGAAATACATAATGATTAATTGTTTGGAATAACTGAAAATAATTTTAGTGATCTTGTAACAAACTATTTTATTTCAACAATAAAAATACTTTTACCAACAATTTTGCTCATTTATTAGTTATGAGGTTACCCAAATAAAAATCTTGACTATCCAAAATTCATTAGACTTAAAAAAGTTTGATTCATCAATAAATATGAAATATTTAATTAAGTATAAATTTAAGTTGATTTTACTACAGATACGTATGAAAACAAACATCAATAAAAAATAATTTTTGCTTAAGTTTATATAGCCTATACTAGATTTTAACGGATAAAAATGCATAATTTTTCAATAAATTAAATGGAATAATTGATTAAAAACTAACTTCCTGGGATTTTCAGTAGTTTGTCGACAGATCTGCACAAAAAGCTCATCTCTCACTGACTGTCTACTCCAACCTTTTGTTGCAATTTCTAAAACAACAGATTCTAATGATTGACCACTTTTAGTTTTTCGGTCTCTCATGTATGTTTGTATTAACTTAAATAATTCACAAGCATCTCTTTTCAAAGATTTGTCTGTTGTCATTATCATTGGTTTTCGAATAGGATCCTGAAAGATTAAAAAAAAAATCATATTTTTGGAATATAATGAACATTAAAGAAAATTTTAGAATAAATAATATTAAAAATATGCCTTTGTACTAAAAATTATACACTCAAAATGCAAGTTTCAAATAATTTGAAACTATAACAGCTTCAGTTAAAAAGGATATGTAACAAGATTCTAAATATGAAATCTTTGCTTATTATGCTTTTTATAATGTTTTAAAACATTACAAAATACAGTAAATGAATTCACACATATAAAATACTTTTTGTACATTACAACAGAAAAAAATAAAAATGATTGTTAAAATACCGAATAACTTCAATTAAGAATAAATTATACTTTTATCACAGATTAGATTAAAATTTAATCTTAATTAAACAATTTGCACTCTTCCACTATGTCTCATAATTATATATAATCTAAAGAAAAATAAATTTTAGATAAATTTTTGAAAACCATAAATTATTTTTACTAGAATCAGAAAATTTCTTTGATTCCTAGTGAAAGCAGTTTTCTGTATCAACAGGAGTTTTTAACTGTATTTATTTTTATTTAATATTATTTAATCACATAAAGTGTTAACATTATAAAAAGTTTCCCATTTTATTTCATTAATAATAGTATTTTCACAAAAAGCGGTGAAGTACGATTTATCTATTAGATAAAATGCATATCATCATCATAATAATTTTTAATAACTTATCAGTTAGGCAATAATAATTAATATTGATTAAACTTACTTTTGACCAAGATAACATATCCTGTATAGTAAATTTTTTTCTGAAAATTCCCTTTTTATGCCTATTCAAGTTATCTTGAGCATATTTTTCAATATCACTTTCAGATGGTTGTTTTTTGTCTTTGCTACCATTATTACTAGTTACTAAAGCAGCCTAAAAACAAAAACATTGAAAATGAAAATTTTATTTAAACTTTATAGTTCATCATTTCAGTGCTAAGGAGTAAAAAAAAAGGAGGGTTAAAAAAAACCACAGTAATAAGATCACAGGAAACAATCCCCCCATAGTTGGAACTTAGTCCAAATTCAATTAACCAAAATCCAATTTGCTAGTATCAGCAGCTAAGAATATCATATGCTAAGGAAATTTTACATAGACTTATGTACTGGTAGCCTAATTTTCAAGAATTTGCTACTTTTCATTGAAACATGTTTATCTATCACGATATTTAAATACTAAAAGACCAGATTAAGCAAAAAATTATCAAAATCGTAAAGAAGTTTCTTTCTAGCCTAATGATATAGATGAAAAATTTCATTTTATGTAATGGATTTAAAATGAGATTTCTACTCAATATCACTCTTCAGAAAGAATAAATTTTGAATCTGTTGTAAGCTTTATAGCCATAAAACATACATACATCAATGTACAAATAAATTTCTCGTTTAATATTAAAATGTATTAATAAAAAAATCACTTTACCTTAAATGTTTTAATACAAAATTAGATGCCGATATGTTAAACTTGATATGTACTCTGAATTACAAGATGTGACTCACTTAGAAAAAGAGTTTTTTTTTGTTTGAAGTCAAAAGTTTAGTGCGAATTAGAATTAAAAAATCGAATTATTTTCTTTATATTTAGTCAAAAACTATCAGCAAATACAAATCTTCATATGAGAATGTTCTTGTCTTTTACATTCAGAAATACACAAACTTCTTTTACATCACTGGATAATCAATCCACAAAGCAAAGCTTAGTATATATTCTGAATGTTAGAAACAAGATACTTAGAAATCTAATAATATGTGCATAAAAAATACAGAATAAATAAGACTTAATGTATAAATAAAATATACCTGTCTTTGCATAGCTGCCATGGCATCTAAACCTCCAGGCGAATCTGTTGTTGCCAGCATGGATAATGGTCGTGGAATCTGACCATGGATCATGTCAGGCTGAAAAGACTGAAACAATCAAAATGCTTGCATCTTTGAGCACTCTTGTTATACAATTTTAAGTGTGGATATTGGATTATAGTTTCTTAGGAATTTTCTATAAAAATTATTATTTTTTGAAAAAATTGGGGGAAAAAATTGTAAATAAAATGGCTTTACATTGATTTTATATTCATTGTTGTTGTTTTTTTAAAAATACTATACATAGCTATGTAGTATGCTTGTTTTAAATTATTTTTAGAAACATTAGTCATAAATTACTATTGTTACTTTTTAAAAAATATTATTTTCCAAATATTTCAAGTTTCGGAAGATAAGAGAGCCTTAAAAAATGAGTGAACGTAACAAAGGTGTTTGTTTAACATTACAATGATAATTACTGAAACTAAAAAGTTATCACAGCATTTTAAAAACTAACTATCAAATAACTTTCATATAGTTTACCAATAAAAAAAAATTCTACAGTCTATTTTAAAAATTCCCACACTCATGCAAACGAATTTCTTAATTTTAGTACAACAATGTTAATTACTTGACGATACAAACACAAGGAACAAATGCTGACATTTCAAATCATACCTGAGATTTCTCTATAGAAGGAGAATGACTAGGAATTAAATTAGTATTTTTACGTCTCAAAGAAGAATGACGTGTACCTAAGCAATAAAAAGATAAGAGGACATATTAAAAACTAATAAAATTATAATTTTTTACTTATATTTGACAAAACTGCAAAACTAATATATTATTCATTTATATTGATAAAAGAGCAATCCCATAAAATCAGGAGGGGGGGGGGATGAGCAACTTTGGCACTATATATTAAACAAGTAATATAAATTTTTTTTTTAAGTAAATTCCTACTTAGGTCAAAAATAAAAATTTTATTTTAGTTACTTTTTATTAAATAGTTACAATTAATATAAATATGTATGTACATAAGACAGAATCGCAATATTAAGTGACAAAATAGGAAGCGATTTTCCTTACTATTTTCCATTCTATATATGGCGGACTTTTTTCTTTGTTACTGTTTATTCATTAATTAAATTTAATTATTCTAATAAAATAGTATAGTAAAAAATAAATCACATTATCAGAAATTAGGTCATCCTAAGTGGGATTCGAACCCATGACCTTTGGATTAGAAGGCCAACACACTACAGGAACACAAATAAATGATTTTCCTTTCTATATATGCTGTTGGGCTATTATTTTTGTTTGTTAATATTTAATAATTTTTTAATTTAATTAATGAATTAATATTTGAAAAAAACTGTATTAACATCAAGTGTCATCCACTACAAGTTTTAAAAAATGTATTTGAACTTGAATGGATGAATAGAAAGTATTTTATTAACAAATGAAAATTTGAACAAGATATATATATATATATATATATATAGGGAGAGAATTAACTAATAGTAGGAATTGAAAACAAAAATGGAAACGATGGGGATGAGAAAAACGTACATATTTTATAAGGAAATAAAATGTTTGTTGCATCTTTTTCTCGTATTGATGAAACAAAAACAAATGCCAAAATTCAAAAGAGTACTTGAATAGAAGGAAAGAAAATCATTAATTTATCACATTATATAATTGTAGGGCAAAGGAAAAGCATTTTAAATAGTTCTCAATATAAATATGCATAAGTATGTGTGTTATCCTAAATTCTCATTACTTACTAGACATATGACTAGGATCTGATTCTTGGAAATTAGGAGGAGGTTCGCAATACACTTCATCTTCATCATCATCATCTAAGTACCGAGTGTCATCTAAATATTCCTGTGAAGATGAGTCCTGATGACTCATTGCCTCATCATCAGCAAAGTCATCGTCTTCTTCTCTATGTCCATCAGAATCATCATCACTTTGAGACAGTGAATCCAAATCATCACCAATAAAGTCTCCAAACTGATAACCTAATAAAAACGTAAATGAAATTAATATATTTATGATCAATAATAAAAATAGTTACTTTTTCCCTTTAAAATTTTTTTTTATTATCTTTGTTAATATTTTTTGGGATAAATCAAAATGAGTGAAAAGTAACAAAGCAGTTTAATAGGAGACAAAATAAGAATGACACCAAAATTCAAGATAACTTCATACTTACATATTAAACAAAATGTTTACTTTTAAAAATTATCAATAAATTCCCTTATTCTTTAAATATTATCATCCTATTTTCAGCTTACGTTCAAAGGATTCACTTTCTCATTACATTATCACAATATTACAGGAGCTTGCTAGTACTAATTTTGTCGATAATTTAAGTCACACATAAGTAATTTATACACCTCACTGAAAATGCACTGGCTCTAAAAATCCTGCCAATGAAAAATGTCAATATTCACTGAGTAAAAGTATGCTTTTCCAAAATAAATTCCTGCTAATATGTGTAAAATTTATTAGATCCATTTTAATTTTAAAACTTACTGGTTATAGAAACACTGGTTTGGTGACAGTGCAATATTATAGATAACATATATTCACTACAAGCACAATCACTGAAAAGAATTTGGTATATTTTCTACATTGTGCCAAGCTTAGCTTCATGGTCTCAAAAACTGATTAGAATCATATTTTTATTCTTTTTGTACTTGAGATTTACATTTCATTAAAAATTTTCATTGTTAAAGAAAAATGTTTTTAAAGCAAAATATAACTAGTTACAAATTAACATATTTGAAAACTTTCAAATGTATAAAGGGAAATTACAAAAAATAATCTTTAATATCAAGTTACTTTATACCAGCTCAATCAATTGTTTATCTTCTGATAATTTTGTTTTATAATATTTATTATTTTTTTCTAAAAACATAGCAATTGAAAATGAGAAATTACATACACAAAATATTTCACAAATCTATTTATAGGTACACATACCTGACAGCTTTGCTTGCTCCAATAAATAATGTTGTAAAGGCAAGAGATAGGTCTGACTATCAGCTTGGGAGTTCCAAAGAGAAGGATAATTACTATACAAAGGAGTTGGCTGCTCATTTTGCCTGAACGAATTATTTACAACATTGGTTTTGGGTTCATTAGCCACAGCACCACTCTGGTAAAACGAACCAGACATGTCTCGACCATCTTGACCATGATGCAATTTAGTCCTCACTGGCTCTTTCTCATAAGTGGAAACCTTAGAGCCCACTTGCATTTGCCTCAGATTTGGCGAAGTTGCCGACTCGGACACACTTTTCTGTTGGCTGCTGTCCAATGACATAAGACTACTCTGAGAGATAAAGCTGCTATCAAGGCCTTTGGCTGAATCCAATGACTGTGGAGAACTGTCACTAGAACCATGTGGTACATCACTAAATGCAAAGAGACTACCATCCTCTCCTCGAATCACCTGGACTTCTCGATTTGGCACTATAGGGGGACTTTGAGGACTAGAGGTGCTGGAGTCAGAGGTGCTCCTTGACCATTGGCGACGTATATTAGCAGAAGTGCTGGAAAGACAGCTTTCTGTCTGTGGGTAAGGAGTGAAATAGCTGGTTTTTGGTGACAGGTCTTCACTGCGGTGTTTGCGATGAGGTGGTGGTTTAGGAGGTTCATTAGTTCTGGTTGGGGCTGTTCGTGAGGCTAAGTTTCCTTGATCATCAACACTATGATGTTTCCAGGAAGTACCGGTAGTTCCATGTTCATGATCCAAAGAACGATGCCTTCGGCTAGAGTCAATTGGTTTAGGAGCCGATCGCTGATTTAATGGTATGCCATTTTGTTCTGGGCTATGGTCTTGTGTTTTCTGAGAAAAGCTTGAGTTCATGCTGTCTGATGAACAACATGAATCATGTTTCCTAAAAAAGTCAAATAAAATTGTTTGTAGTAAATTTTTTAACTGCAAATCAACACAATTTAATTAGTAAAAATTTTGCATTAAAGATTTCATGTAACTATGATACAATTCTTTTCATATTTCTTACCTCCAAAAATGTTTATTAATAGAAAATAGTACATTAAATTTTCTAAAAACATAAAAATAAATATCACTACACTTCTTAAGAGTCTCTCAGATTTCCCCTCTTCAAATCTTTGGTCTTAACAGATTGATTTTTTATAAATAAATAAATAATCTATCTCACTTGTTTTACTCAAATACAAAATTGTTTCCAACATTATATATATATATGACAGATCTACAGCAGGAAGTCTATAGATGGTACTGATAACCACTACAAGATAAAATAGTAAAAGACATTAGCTGGTGGGAAGCTGACACATGAGATTGAAAGCTTTTGATACTAGATTATGGATAAATGATTGCAGAAGGCAGGTGCATAGCTACCACTGTATCAATGACACAGAGCCCTCAAGCTAAAGGCCCTAACATGTGTAACTAGAGATCACTAACAGAGCTCCCATATCTAAAAAAGGGCTCTGAAGGAATTTTCATACAGAGCCTCCTCGGAGCTAGCTATGCCAGTGGCTGAAGGAAAGCATATGAACATGGTTATGTCCATTGGTGTTATGGAGAATATTAGGACCCCTCCTGCAAAGTCTTGAGCCCCAAACTGAACCTTACAAAGGACTGCAAACCCATACATGACACGAGTCAGGTTTTGAGCCCTCTAGAATCCTGCCCCTCCTGCAATGCAGAGGTGTGTGTTATGCCACTGGTTACGTGATTCCTCTTCCAATGAGAACTGTACGGCAAGTAGTGTATTAATTATTACGGCAAGTAATGTAATTTTGAATGTGTTGTCTTTCGTCTTGTGTATTAAATATCAGTGCTCATGATAAAATTTTTGTCATATCCTTAGGCGTTACCCAAAACCAGACATATATATTATCTTCACTAATTTATACTGATAAATAATTTATGTTAATGTAGATAAATATATAATTATCAGCTGCGATATTTAACTTAAAATGGTTAACATTGATATATATTTACTACTGATTTATAATAAAGATCTGTGATCAAATAATTTGATAAATGAAAAAAAACATTAATTTTACCTGTGTCCAGAATGAGAAGTGGGATTCATAGGTGATGGCTGCAACCTGCCATACTCATTGGAATGACCAGAATAAGAGTTTGCATACTGTCCATCTCGCCTCATGTCACTGAGAATAATATCTTCACTGTAAGAAGGACTGCGTGAAGAATACACAGCACCTGAAGGACTGGAGGCATGTCTGTGGTGGTGATGTCTGTGATGGTGCTAAAGGAAACCATTAATTGATATTTTTTTAAAAATATATATAAATTAATTTTAAAAACAAAAAGTAATACTTTTTTGCAATAATTATTTCAGAAAAGACTAAATAAATTTTTAATTCAATTTACACATTAATTTGTTAAATAATTTGATTGAGCTTAATGTTTTTTAAACAGCAGTTTATCAATTAGCTAATTTTCATGAATTTAGCAATTTTAAATATTCATCAAATGACTCAGAAAAACTCATTAGTATTTAAGATAGTTTACTCCACTTCAAATACGTAGAATTTGCTGAATTTAAGCTATACCTATTTTTAAGTCTGCAATGATTTAGTAATTAACAAATAAATCTATAGTACTTGAGTTACAGCAATGTAATTTTTTAAAAGATGTGTGTGGCATAATTAATCAAATTATTTGTATAGTATATTTATTAAATGATTGCAAAGATTAAAAAATAATTGATAATTTATTAGCTTATAAAAAAAAAGTAAGTAAGCAAAAATTACAAATAATTTCTCTACATCAGTGATTCTCAACCTTTTTTTTTTTGTTGTGGCATACTTTTAACAATTTCAAAATTTGGCAGCACACTAACAATAAAATAAGTTTAAAAGAATTTTACTTATCTGTAATACGCTATGTGAAATATAGTTTAAGATAATAATTTTCAATGTTAAATAAAATAAAATGCATGACAAAGACATCAAAATGTTTATTGAGTAGTTAATTACAAATTAATTATAAGAATACAATTCATGTGAAATTTGAGCTAGATGATTTTTGATAATTTTCTTTATATTTGGTTATGAAAATAATAATGCCACTCTCTTTAAATCATCTACATTTTAAAATCTCGATCTTTTCTTTTAATTTTAAAATTTGTTAATGCTGAAAATCTGAATCTACACAAATAAAATGTAGAAAATTGTAAAAATATTTTTAAGTTTTTTTTGTTGCTATTATGAGATAATGGCCTCTAATTTTAATCCTAAATGAATTACTTGACTCTTCTGAATATTTTGAAACTAAATCTTAATTATTACAGAGAAAAATTATTTTTTCCTTTTCATTCAAAGTTAATTCATATACAGATGTATTTATTACCTTATCACAAATGAATCATGAACCCAATAAAAATTTTTTGATATCCATCCATCCACAAAAGAGGATAAGTTAAACATACTATGAATACCCTTAATTTGTTTCTATAAAATGGCCGAATGATTTGGTTCCAATTTTTAATTTTTTTCAAAGTTTAATTGACAATTCTTTAAAAAATTTTGCAGCACACAAAGTGGTTGAAAGTCACTGCTTAACAACATCAAATGATAAATTATGATTCTGATTAATAACATTTATAAATAGTTACCTATTAATATTAAAAACTTTTACTATCATTAAAATTATTATTCTCACATTTTGCCTAATATTGTATTCATTACTTATGATATTATACAATTAAATCAAGGTAATTTTGCCCAAGAAACTTTAAATGAATGATTAACTAATAATATCAAACACAGAAAACAGCTTAATCTTTAATGTAAATTCTTAAGAAGCTATTCATAATTTTAATTAATACACATGACTCATTAGAAACTGATTCTTCTAATAATTATTAATTACAATGTTACTTAATTTTAATATATTGCTATGATAAAACACTTACTCGACAGCCATCTCTAGGTGAAGCCAATGGACTAGTCTGAGTAGATACAGTGCATGTGGGAGGTTTTGTTAAACGAATATATCCATCAGTACCCTAATGAGTGAAATTAAATAACCACATTTCAGAGAAGCAAACATATAATTTAATGAGTGTTTAAAATGATGTAATCTAATATGACTGGTAAAAGTAATAAAAGAATATCAACAAAATGAGGTAAGAGCATTTCATTAATTTTTACTTAAGATAAAATCATAATACAAATAGAGACAAGAACTTACAATGCCTCTATTTGTTGTTTGTGTGGAAACCGATTCTTTTTTTATATGAGAACGACTTTCATCATTGTCACGAACCTCTGTATTTTGTTTCAGCGTCTGAAAGAGAATAATGGGAATTTCAAAAACTGATGAATTGAAATAATAAAGAAAAATATTTTTCCATTTAAAAATGTAGGGTGTCTAAACCAAAAAAAAAAAAAAAAAAAAAAAAAATAACCTTTTTTTTGTTGCTAAAATTAATAAATAAAATGTTTTATTGTTTTCCCGGTCTAAATAAATATTACTCTATTATAATTTTTTCTTGTAATTTAATTGTAATAGTATTTTTTAAAGAAAATTATATAAACCAAGGTAACTGATATCATAAATTACACATATTTAATACTGAAAGTACTTAAAAATATTTCAAAACTAATACCAAATGGTTTTAGAAATAAGCAGTAGCACTAATTTTTTAAAGAAAAAGTTTAGTTAGAAAATATAAGAAAAAACAATTTAATGATCATAATAAATAAAAGTACAGAAAAAAAATTATAAACCAAAGAACATACCCAAAGTTTTGCTAAAGGTATGATGTCACAGTTCTGTGGTTTATGCCATTCAGTTCTTTGGCTAGTTGCATTGTAATAATAAAATCTTGAATTTTCCCGGTCAAACAGCTCCCACCATTGGTTTTCGTCCATTTTTTTCCTGTAAAACAATTACCAAATTTTTAAAAAAATTATACCAGAACATGGAGAAAAAGGTAATTAAATTTTTAAAAAAACAACTTTTTTTATTAAAGTTTTTTTTTCTCTCCCTATTAAGATAAATGAATTGCCTTTTTTACTTTAACATTTTTTTTTGTTCATTTGTCTTTATTCATTCAAACATCACACAGCAATATAATAATTTTTTTTAATTCAGCAATGCATCTTTCTCCATTTTCTTACAATTTTTTAGCAAATCAATCAGTAATATTTTGAATTTATCAGAAAAAATCCAACACTTAAATATCAGCTACACTTTTATTCTTTTCAAAAAAAAAATTTTTTTTTAAGTAGCATTTGCCACAATATTTAGTTTAAGCATGCAATTATTTGCACCAAATTCGTAAAATACACACACACATTCATAGATGCTGTTAACAAAATTAAAATATAAATAAAACTAAATTCATTTAACTCACTAATTTATATGTTTAACACTTAATATACATCTGTGGAGCAAAATAAATGTGTTGTTTCTTATGGCACCTGATCTCGACTGTGTCAGATGTAGGCCCACGAAATTCATCATGGCAAGGGGTTAAAAGTATGCCCGTCGTAGGCCGAAGCCTTGAGCACCATGTGTACGAAGAGTACAGTACGATTTAGCTCGGTCAGGGGCTTCCCGGGGAGAGGGGCTCCCACCCCTCTTCCCTTTCCACCAACCTCATGAGAGGACTTGCGACTCGGCGGCTATTTAGAGTATCCCCATGCCACAAAGGCATTATACATTTATAAACATCCATGCCTTCTCCGAGATTCGAACCCAGGTCCTAAGGCATTGAAGCCAGCGTCGCTAACCACTATACCGGATGGGCGACCAAACTAAAGTTGAGGGGGAGGAAAGGGCATGAACTCAAAACACTTAATTGAGTAATCTAAACTTTTTTTTATGTTTGTTGAAGTCTTAGAGATGCCCTTCAGAAATTGAGCATTCTAGAAAAATATTTTATTAAGCAGACATCTTTTCCAAATATACATTTAATTTAATATTTTTCGCTCCAAAATAGACAAATCTTATCCCGAGTATAAAATTCATTTACACTTTCAGAACAATTCAAGAATTCCAGAATACAATATATTTTTTAACAATAAAAAGAACTCAATATTTTCACAAATGAACAACAAAAAACCCATTAAAAAGATCACTAAACAATAATTGTTTAGATAAAAATTAAATAAAACTTCAAAATTTAATGTAACCCGAGCTAATATTTTAACAATACATAATTATTTTTTCCCTTGGCTTTTTTATTATTCATTTTCTCGATTTTGTACCAAATGCTTTTCTTTTTTACTCACTTTTCTTCAAACATTTCTTTTAAAATTTTCTAAGCCTCAGGCAAAATGAGGTGATCGGGTGTAGTTAAAAGTTCAGATGATAGCAAGAAAATTACACGGGGGGGGGGGGGGGGTACTTTACATCCGGAGAGGAAGAGGCCTACTTTTTCTCCCATTTTTACCAGGAAAAAACACCCAAGTGCTCATTAATGCACTCCCCCCCCCTTTCCTTATTTCCCCTCCGGTTCTGAGAACAGTAACTCACGATTATTGAAGTATGGTTTTATTTGGAATGGGAAATTCCTTGCCACAAAAATCGATAAAAAAAAATACACAATTGTTTTTGTCAACAATCTATTTATTGATGGCTTGTAATAGAAGAACGGCTGGTAGATTTCGAATATCGGTAAACGCAAGGCGGTTAAGATAACACTTAGAGACTTTAAGCCACTGACATGGAAGAAAAAATTATTGAGTAATCGAACAAAAATGTAAGATAAAATTCTAATGTATATTTGAACACAAATAATATTCCATGAAATTCTGTTAATTCATTCATTATGTTAATTCAGTAGCGCACAAAAAAATTTTTCAAGGGGGGAGTCCATGGTCGAAAGTCCCCCAACTCGTATCATACCGGAAGACAACACCAATTGATTCTTCTGATTTTGTTAACAAAAAACAGAAAAAATAAATTATTGAATTAATAATTAGTATTAATTAATAAAATAAATTGATAATTACAAGTACTTAATTAAATTTTACGTTATATATATATATATATAGGATTATCACATCAATCGAAAAACACTCAAGGGCTTTGGGGGGTGTCTGGACCCCCAGGACACCCCCTTCTGTCGCCACTGTGTTAATTAATTTGTTTTTTTTTTTCTGAGCAATCATGGATGAAAATGAAATTTAAATTATCCAAAAATATTGTGGTGGGGTGGGGTCAATAAATAATTTAAAAAATAATTTATACAAATTCATGATCCGTCAACCAGTTCAATTTTTTTATTCGAGAACTTTTTTCTAACTTTTTAAATATAAAGGGGAGATTTCTGGATTTCTAGAACAACCCTCTTAGCATAATGTTACGGACACTGATGGATTGACTGATGCACCATTTGCAGAACAATTTTCCTATTCGGTTTCGACGATGAAGAAAAACCAACAATCTCCGAAAAACGTAATCTCATGTGTGTTCGGTTATTTATTACAATATCCGAACTAAACAATTTGCTCCGAAAACAGATGATAAAAGATGACAGGAAATGGTTGACCTCCAACTAGAGAAGAGGGCACGTGTTAGAAGAGAAAAAAGAAACCACCACACACAAATAAATAAACAACATAATAGGAACAGCACTTTTACCAACTGAAAAACGAGCTCCCAATCTTCCTTTTTTAAAAAAAAAGCGAAAGAAACCAAACCACAGAATGACCCACGTAACGTCTAGGGTTACATTTCTTCCTATTTTTTTTTACCATCAATTTATGTTACCCCAGAGAATGGTGAGGGGGAGCAAGAATGTTAACAATCCCAGTCGCAACTATCACGAAATGGAAGATCCTTACAAATGCCCTGGTGTGTGTGTAGATGACAGCTGGATTGGAAACTGTTTACGCTGCGTAAGATGAGAGACTTGCCTCGTAAAAATGGATGATATGGTTCGAATCAGAGCGGGAGTCCCAAGATGTGTGATAGCTCTAACTGATAGAAATGACAGGATTGCAAGATCGTGGACATAAACAAACCACGTCCAGAGGTATCAGTAAGAGGCCTTATTGGGGTTTGTATTTCTCAGACTCATATACATTGATAAAAATTTAAAGATAAAATAAAGGCAATACGTTTATTTTTTAAATTGAATTGTATGTTCGCTGATTTGAAGTGAAATAATCTAAGCTAAAGTTTAGATTATATTCAAGTATAGAATCGATAGATTTCCAGGTAAGACATGTGGAAAATATAGATTAAATTTTTAATTACGCACAAATGTTTATTTTCGTTTTAAAATAAAATGAGAAATATCAAATAGAACGAATTGAAACGCAACATTTTCCCCAAAACCAAAAGAGAAGGGATAAATTATGTAGAGATTTTTCATTTGAAAACATATTACGCAAACATTTATGGGAGATGTTTCTGGCGAAAATTCATACACTACATTGAAAAAGACTAGCCGTTCATAGCTCACTTAGCTGAATGCTGTAAGATTATATATTACTTTCAAGTTATTGATATATTTGTATTTTGTACTGAAAAGCATTATTACAGTCTATCGCTCCTTGACTTAAAAAGGACAAAATTTAGATTTCTAAAACGGAAGTATATGTATGTCCTAAGCCCTCAATAATTCACTCCTCCTTGGGAGTCGATTCCCGCAAAACCCATTCTAAGCAGGTCTCTATTCAGCAAAAAAAAAAAAAAAAAAAAAAAAAAACCATGCTTGCAAAATTTAAAGTCTGTGAGTCTAATAACTTAAAAATGGCAGTTTTAGGGTACAACGCTCGCGAAAGCCTTATTGAGAGTCGATTCACGGAAATCCTTTCTTAGCGAATCTCTACTCAACAAAAGAAATATGCTTGCCCAATTTAAAGATGTACGCCAAATAGTTTTGAAGATTTCGTGATGTGCGAGTCATTTTTCTCCTATACATGTGTAAATATATCTCTCCATTCATAGAAACAACAATACATTGCATTTAATAATTATAACACTTAAGTCTCACACTTGTCTCAAAATTAAAAAATAAAAACCTGATAATCCTATAAGTTATGTATTTTAAGGGGGAAAAAACGTGCTGTAACAGGCGGGCTGTCCATATAGTTAAATACACATGCTTCTAATTTCCAAAGCATTAATAATAATTTGTTAAGAAATAAATTGATGTACATATAAATTAGTTTTTCCCAAAACCTTGCCACAGAGGTTATAAATTATGCAGATAAAACATATCTCATTCAAATTTATACCAGATGTTTTTGCAAAAATTTATACAAGAAAAAGATATGGACTCATACAGTCACACAACAATTACACACCGTACTCAATTATTTTAATGAAACCGACACAAAATAAACCCCGAAAAATAAAACCGATAATTCTAAATAATTTGTCTTAATTTCAAACAAAAACAGTGCAAATAGGATGAGCATATATGCAATGTGACTATGCAGTTAAATACAGGTTATGTCCTATATTTATGTAGTACATCTGACATCCGAACAGCTGAGTTATAACAAATACACACCACCCCATATTTACTTTTCGCCTCGTTCATTTTTATGTTCTATTAGGTTCATAACATTTTGGTTTTAAATGATACATTTCGTCTATTTACTTACGAAGTAGTAGAAAAAGAAACAACAAAAAACATTACTAAAAAATGTACCTGAAGTCTATTTTTATTATGATGAAACATTCTGAGAACAATGAAAAGCTGAATCATTCAGTGAAAAAAATTTAAATTATTATTAACGGATTAGGAACATGCAAAGATTACGAAATGACAAATCATATGTGAAAAAAACAAGATATCAATCATTGGCATGGCCAAGTAATTTCAGCGCGTTTTTCACATGTTGTATTTTACAACAATGCAACTAATGAACTTTTTACTAACAGAAAATAGTGTACTATACTTTAAAAAAATAATTAAAAATTATTAAATTTAAATATGATTCGGCTCATCTAGGGCACAAATGCGACCAAATTTCGAAAACCCGAGGTCAATCGGTTGCTTATTGGCTGAGAAAAAGGTACGACAAAATATGCAACGAAGACGAAATTTGCGTCCTAAATAGCGCTTTTTTTACACTATGTGAAAAACGCACTAAAAATCATCAGCATTTCGTAGTCGGTATTATACAATATAGTGCTGTATACGCATAACATTCTTTTTTTTTTTTTTTCCATACACCAGAGTAAATTGTCCAGATAACAATTCTTGCTTTACAAAATTTATTCTCATTATTTATTGTTTCGTTTATTCTTCACTATTATTTTGGAAAATTGTAATTGAAGGAAAATTTAAACAAAGAAGAAAAAAATTAAACGTAACTTACAGACGCAAAAGAGAGGAAATCAATTTTAAATGAATTGCTTAATTTTAAAAACTTCCAAATGCATTGCACCATATGAGGTTGTTTAATGACATTTTCTACTCAAAATGAGATTTCTAATAAAATTACTATTTACATTTTCTGCGCAGTAAGGAAATAGTTCTTATTTCCATAATAATTTTAAATATTTTTTTAAACTGTCAGTAATTTGATTCTTTATTCTAACGTAACAAATAAAAAACCAAGTTTGTAACAAATTTCTTATAGAAAAAAAGTTCAATATTAATATAAGTTTATGTGGCTACGCGCATGAATCCGTTTATGATACAGTACTCTTAAAATTAAGAAATAAGCAGTTTTTTAATTTTTTATATATTAAAAAAACGATGACTACTGAAATGCAGGGGATGAGATATGGTTTGCACGTGTAATTGATAAGTACCACACTTTTTTAATCAGAAAAATAGTTTGGTATTTGATAATGTATAACATTTAAATTAAACAGTTATGTGTTTAGAAAGAGTCATAGTTTTTTTTATAAGTAATAAAGAATTTCGAAAGATAGTACATATTACTTTTAATGTAAATCAAATGAACAATGTCTAAGTATCAAATATCTCACAGAGAGGATGGAGTTGAAATTTTAAAATTTATAACCAAGAGCTTGAGAACACAAATAAGAAACTCTCTAATACCAAAAGGCAAAGCTATCATGTTTTCTAAAAATGTCACTGGCTTAGTGCGGATAAGTAGGGTTAAGCTTGCTTTTTAGGATCTTAACCCTCCCTTTACAGCAGTAGAAAATTTATACGTAATGGTACAAGAAAAATAATGAAGAATGAAACTAAAATTGAATATTAATTTAAAATAAAAATTGCACAATATGAAAAATTTTAAAAGGGAATTGATCTTCCAAAGATTTCAGAATGTCAAAGAAGCTTGTTTTAATAAGGATATTTGCTTTTTTTCTTGTTAATTCGATGGGCGTCACACCCACCACATTTTGGAGAACGTCATTTCTCAACATCAACCGTGAAATAAGGAACCACCCTTTTGACATAATAAACAACATTAGGACATCGAAAGACTTCTGGAAGAGAACATATTTGGTTGCTCTTTTTAATTCAAGGTTATTAGTAATCTACTCATTTGAACAGATATTTCTGTCTCCTGTTTAATTTTTTTTTTAAAGTAATGCATTAGTTGGAAGTATTGACTTAACCTGTCACTAAACTAACTTCTTAATATATTGGAATAAAAACCTATCAGTATATGATAAAAGATCTTTTTCTGCAATTAATTTTATGGGAGGAGTACAAATTTAATCAGGAGAATATTAGAATTATTGCATGTAATAAAAAAGTGATTTATATGGGAGGAGCCTTAAATTAGTAATGTTATTGATTCATGATAGATAATAAGGCACAGAATAGAGTTCAATGCAATGTTAATTGAATTAGAATCATACACAAATGTACTGAATTCTCAATATACAGTGAATTATTTGTATTTTTTTAGATTGGTTTAAAAGGTTATGCAACTGTTACAAAAAATACAAAAGAAATTTTAAAAAAATTAATTACATCATAGTTTTTTTTAAAAATAATTTTCATAAGGAAATAAATATTATCTCTTTATTATCGGATGGCAACAAGCATAAAAAATGAAATTTAAGTAAAAAATAATAATTTTTATAATAAACTTGTTAAATTTGTTCAGGAAAGATGGTTAATTCACTACAACATATGTTAAGAGTATTTAAGAACAGTGAAGGAATAATAAAATATATTTATCGACTTTTATTGCGGGAAAAGAAATTAAATTCCAAAATGATGTTACATTATTTACAATTGTGTCACATATCTCAAAAAATTAGTTTACCTTTGAATAAATGCATTTCGAAAAAATATAACTTTCTCACCAAAACTTATTCTTTGATCAACTCAGTAACTTTCATGTGCATGAATTTCCTGTTGTTTAGTTATATATATATATTAGTTGTTCATATATATATATATATATATTCACACTACATAAAAAAAGCTTGAATTACATGCATAAAAGTTTAAAGGGAAAAAAAATTCTTTTACAAATGCTTCCTTGGGGACATGATAATCAAAGTTGTACGTATTGTCCCAGTCACAGGAGAGGCCAGATAGTAAGCATAAGAAAGCTGGGTATTAAGTTTTTCAACCAATTATCATGGAGAGAAAACATGTCACAATAATGTACAAAGACGAAAAAATTATATTACGAGAAGCTTGGAACAGAAAAGAAAACATTTGACATTAATTAATCATTAAGTTTGTTGAACTTTTAAAATTTCTGTTAAAGTACATTAAAAAAGTAGGGGGGGGGGGAACGGCCATAATTTGACGGAATTTACTATTTTCTATTGTTTACACACCGAAGTAAAACATTTAATTTCGAAATGAATATAAAAATAAATTGAACAAATATGTATATCAGCAACGTTCTTAATATTTTTGTTTCATATATATATGAAAGAAAAACAAATAATAAACAAAAATATCTATATAAATTTTGTATTCATAAATATCTACACATTAATTTTAAAATTCTCTTTCAGTTTCGCTGCATCAAGAAACTTCAAAACAAATTTACTGTTCCACATTTAACCGATATTTAAAGTACTACTTATTTAATTTAGATTTTATTTTCCATGTTATTCTAGTCTGATTCATCGTTTGACAGCAGTCACAATTCATTAAGAAATAAACCAAAGAAACATTTAACCAAAATTATTTCGCAATATCAAGAAAGAAAATAACAAGTAACAGAAGAGATAATGACAAAACAGGAACCAAACGGTTCTTTATTATTTAACAGTAATGGAGAAAAAAAAATCATAATAGGAAAATATCCGATATTCTCCCATAAAATTGTTCTTCAAACGATAGTTATCAAAAAGAATACCAAGACTGTATATTAAATATAATGTAAAAAAACATCAAAGGAAGTTATTTCCACTAACTTGATATACCACGTCCTCCTTTTAAAAACTACTGATGCTCAAAGACGGCAAATTTAATAAAGCCATGTTTTGAAAAGAAACTGCAAATACCATCATGTATTTGACCTCAAAAAAAAAAAAAATTCTATTCTAGATAAAATCACTAATTCGTTAGTATGTCACAGTTAGAATTTAAAATATTTTCAATCAATTATCTTTTCGATTTCTATTCATCAAGAAACTTCAAAACATATTTACTGTTCCACACTTAACCACAATTTAATACCATTTATTATTATTTCGTTTAGATTTTATTTTCCATGATATTTTAGTCTGATTTATCATCTGATAGCAGCCATATTTCACTACGAAGCAAACAAAAGAAAAAAATCATTTCGTAATTTCAGGGAAGAAAATAATAAGATAAGTTTTAAACGGTAGAAGGGGGATATCAAATTTCCCTCTATGAAATTGTTCTTCAAACGATATTTAATCAAAAAGAATACTAAGAATAAATATTAAATATAATGTAAACATAAAAGAATTTTCCCCATTAAAAACTTGATGCCGTTTTCTTTTTGAAAATTATGGATGTTCACAGATGACAAATTTAATAAAATGATGTTTTGCGAAATTACTGTAAATGCCATCATGTATTTGACCTCAATAAAGATCTTAAAAATTCTATTTTAGATAAAATTACAAATTCATTTGGTTGTGTCCCAGTTTGAATTTCAAACACTTTTTCAAATCTGGGTTAGAATTCGGACGTTGGAATGGCGAGAATGTTAGATTGCGATTTACTAACTTTCAGTCTGTCATTTTGTGTCATTGTTTTTACAAACATTCCACACAATGATTGAGTAATTTGTTAACAAGAGTGTCAGCTTGCATCATCAGAAGTCTATTCGGGAAGTTACTTATTTTTTAGTTGCAAAGAACTAAAATTTTTACAACAAAATTACAAAAATTGGATGGAATTCATTAGTATGTATAAACACAACGCATTACATTTTCACGCCATGAGTAATTAAAACACTCCATCATAATCAGTTTCAATTTATCTTAAATACTAACAGGGGATAAAAAAATTTATCTGGCAACCAGTTTATCCAGTTAATGAATGAACAAGAGGAAAAAGGCTCTCTAATATTTAATTGGCATTCAAGATGCAGGATGAAGTTGTTAAGTCAGTTTTTAAAAATTTAACAACTATACGAGGGCTACAGCCGACGGATCAATTTGGTTAAATGACATCACATCTAAACTGGTGTTTCCTTTTTCTTTCTGCCACACCACGCTACGAGAGGATTTTGAGGTTCATTTCGATTTTATATTCAGTAGCGCCTATTATTTCACAAAAGTGAGTGAAAGTTTATTAAAACGTCACACCAGTAGCGAAACTAAGAATGTAAGCCCCCCCCCTCCTGCGCAAAGTCAAGTTTTGGGTCCCAAACTGGATCTTACAAAGGGTACGTATTTGGCGTCAATCAGGCTTTGGGCCCCCTAGAACCCTGCCACCCTCCACGCATAGGGGGTGTACGTTACGCCACTGCGTCACACTATTAATCAACACGAGGGCTGCTGGCAACGAACCACGGTCAAGTGACGAGGACGACACCTGAGTTGGCAACCCCTCTTTAAACTATAACACCACGTCAAAGGGAGGACTTAGAGCCTCGATAGATTTTACGAGCACATAGACCCCTTCACACGGAAGGTCTTCAGTGGTACTAGGGCTCAAACTCATGACACACCGAACACGAGTTCGAGACCATAATTATTTTGTGGAATGAGGATTTGAATTCAGAGCCTCACTTGAATATTCCTAGCCAAGAGAACTCGCAGCCTTAAGCTACTGTGACTCTGCATCATGAAGTAATATATATATATATTATATATATATATCCAAATAAATTGGCACGCGGAAGCCTGCAAGTCCCACAAAAATTAAGTATTCTCTCTATTTTATGTGTGTGTAATCAAACAAGTGCTAAAGAATGCCTAGAAATTTAAAAATCTCATCAAAGATTATTAGCTGTGATATTTAATACAATGACAAATTATTTACAATGAATCAAATATAATAGTCTACAAAATCAATAATGCTTTTTTATTTTAAGACGATTACACCACAGTTCCTATAACAAAATTTAAAATTTTGGAAAATTGATTTTCAACTTGTTTTGTTCCTAACCCTAAGAAGGATCACAATTTATCTAAACATAAATGATATACCGTATATTAAAGTGCATAAGCAGAGAATTTTTTGAACTTTTTTTTAAAGTTAGAGGGATGGTTCATATACGGTTCTGCCATTCTCACGCAACAAAAAGTAGTGAACAAAAATTGTTCTTTAAACATTTTCCATTAACAACGCACACGCGATTTTAATCTTTTAATTGCTTGAGTGTTTAGAATGGAACTTAAATTATAAAAAAAATCACATTTACTCATTGGGATGTCTTAATGCATATGATCATCATGCAGCGAATTTGAAAAACATGAAACATAGGGTCCATGATTACGTACTGTATAACAGACTGTGTACAAGTGACAAATGAATGGATAAAACGTGCGTTTATTTTAGATATGGTAACCAGAAATAAAAGTATTGTCGTAAGGCGTTTTACTTTACAGAAACTTTATTGAGAAAAATATTCCACCTGTTTGACTATATTTTGCACTCATGGCAACATATTTGAGAAGAAAAAGCGCACTCTCAACTTTTATTCGGAAGTTTTCCGTATTACGATCGAATCAGCATTAGACGGCAAATTAAAAACCCCGAAATGTTTACTGGCAAAGAGAGATTGTATCTGGAATGCACGGAACTCAGTACTTTGAAAACAATTTCGAAGCATTCTAACTTTTTTCACCCTAATCTTAAATATCGTAAATCTCTTTCATAAAAACATTAAATTTATATGGTAACATATTTTTTTTTTAAATAATTCGTTCCATCTATATGACCCGAGTAAAATCTTTCCCAAGCTCGAAAGGATTAAAAACGAACTATTTTTAAAACCGAGAGTTGTAGAAAAAATTGATCTCTTTTTCGTTTCTAAATCTCTAAAGAAGATTCACTTTGGATTAAAAGTAAAGACTGAGAATAGCTACCATTGTGTGCCATCAAAAGCTCCATCCAAGCTGAATAAAGATTCACCGAATTCAAGTTGGTGTCAGATCCATGTACAGAGGACAAGACAATGTAACAACATAAGACAACCTCTGCAATTATTGACGGTCTAGTGAAAAACAATTGATGGGTTCCTGGATGGGATAACACCGCTATTTTGGGACTTTTACTAGACTGATGGATGTAATGTGCGCTTGAAACAGTTCATTTCAAAGTAAGAAACCTGGTAATTTTCTGAGAGGTTGCTTCTCAGGCTGCAGATATATAGATATAAATATAGGATTCGTGTTGTTCGATACAATAGCTGAAACATCAAGGGAATTTTCCAAACAATGTTGTGTGTTACATTAAAATTGCTATAAAAAGCGATGTAATTTCAGTACAGAAACATGTATTATGCTAGTTAATATGGATTTAGGTCTGAGAATTATATAGTTACTTTTAAAAAAAAATATTGTCATTGGTATTTTTAGAAAATTCATGCCTTTTACGGGTATAACTACAAAAATACGAAGATTTTAATATGTAAATTTATAAATATAAGTTAAACCTAAAACCCTTGCGAGGTTTCTTTTAAAGTCACCGAACGGGCTATTGTTTTGGACCCCATTTATAAGGTTTCAATCGACCACATTTCAAAATGTTATCGTGAATTATAATACACATTTTGGAATTAGTCTTGGCGAATAGAACAAGTAAAAAAACAATTTAATGTATTTTAAAAATCGGGAGAGGAACTATTTTGTGTCCACTCTTTCAATACAATTCGGGAGGGGGGGGACAGAAGAATTCCAAAAGAAATTGTATAGGTGGTAATAGGGAAAAGTTTGGTACCAAAGGGTCTCCGAGTGAAGAGTGGCCGCGGTAGCCAAGTGGTCAAGGCATCGGATCATGGCTAGCGTGTCATGAGTTCGATCCCAGTAGCCGTGTAGGGGAGCGATGCACGTTAAATCTGTCGAGAGCTCAAACATCCTCCCGTTGGTGTGGTGTGGTAGTTAGGAGAGAGGGGTGCCAGCTCAGGTGTCGTCCGCGTCACTTTACCATGGTTCAAAATTACGCGGACCGTCGCCAAAAGCCCACGTGTAGCAAAACAGTGCGACGTTAATATTCACTCACTCACTCACTCCGAGTGAAGCATGCGTAAGTTGTGAACTTAATGTATTTTCAGTGGCCGCGGTAGCCTAGTGGTCAAGTTTTCGGATCATGGCAGGCATGTCATGAGTACGAGCCCAGTACCACTAAAGACCCGCCGTGTAGGGGAGCGATGCACATAGAATATGTCGAGGTTCAAAAGTCAAATTAGGAGAGGGGTGCCAGCTCAGGTGTCGTCCTCGTCACTTGACCATGGTTCAAAATTACGAGGTCCGTCGCCAAAAGCCTTCGAGTAGCTGAATAGAGCGACGTTAATATTCATTCACTAATGTATTTACCTCTTATTTAGGAACATTTTATTTCCAAACACACTGAAAAAAGCATCATAAAAACAGATAGAGGTAGAGAATAAAAGGTTTCCAAGGCTCAGTGAAAGATGTAACATATTATTTTCATATGCTTCCTTTTTGTAAAAAAGATCGAATGTATTTATGACATAATAAATCAATGAAACCGCATGAGAAGAAACGAAGAGCAAAAAATACAACATTAAGCTATTCGTATCTCCACTCACAGACAAAATAGAATACACCACGAAGCCAGATTGTACGTTGTAGTAGCATCTTTTTTCTTTCGATTTACGTTAAGAACGCAGACTTTAGAAACGTAAATTCTATAAGAGTAGGCATTCACAAGCAACAATTGTTTCACAATTGAAATAACGTTTTCAAATGCGAATTGATTTCAGTATCTTAGAAAGTTTTAAGGTAATACAAGACAAAGAGAAATAAAAGGCGGTGAGATAACTGGACCACACCTGCCAAGGCACAAAGGATCACATTAATGTGGACAAGATGAAAATTTCTATTATTCTTTGTTTTTGCTATGATGGGAGAATACAAAAGATGTGTACTTTTGAACTTGTGTATTATTTTTACTTACGTTATCTCTAACATGGTTTCAAAGAAGAAAAAATCCGCATTGAAACTAAAAGTTGATACAATTTATGTAAAATAAATTGAAAAGTTTAGGAGCAAATATTTGAAGTAAAAACCAAGTTAAGTCATGTGCAGAAAGGAAAGGGAAGAAATAATAATACAATGGGATACTAATTCAAATGAACATTCCAAAACTGTAAAACTCGGAACTGAAGCATATTAAAGTGATACAACACCATTCAATGGGCTCAATTCATGTGACGTCATAATCAGATGATAAATGATAACATGTTTTTAGCCAATCAGTTCAAAATATCATGTGACGTCATAGTCGCCCGATAAAAGCAATCTTGTGTTTACAGCTAATCAGTTCATGCGCCTCGTTGTTGCCAACTTTTAATCCTTTTAGAAACTTTCTCTTAAAAAATACAAATTTACCAACAATAATAATGAACGTAGGTAGACAAAATGCATTTTATTTAAAAATACATGCATAAAATAAGATTTTTTTTTTTTTTAATTTTTAAATCTGTCGAAGAAAATTTTTTTATAACATTTGAACACTTTTACTCAATCATAAAATCTGAAATTTTACCCAAGTTTTACAAATAGAACAACAAGTACAATTAGTTTGATGTTTGTTTTATATTCAATGGAGAACACGCGTGTTTATCTTTATCATGTGATTGTCATTAATTGAGCCTATTGGGTTTTGTTCAGTAAGAGCAAGAAATGCTTTTTTCAGTGAAGTGTTATTGTAATAAAAGGAAAAGTTTAAGAAAATTTTAACAAAAACATAAGATTGTAAATAAGGAACTACCGGTTAACTATTTTGATGTAACAATTTTGATTGAACTGGGATTATATGTTTGTATTTTTTTTATACTATAACTATCTACAACTATATACTAAGTATATTGAAGCTATCTGCAGTCGCTGTTACCACATACGTTGAGAAGTATTTCTAACTTCAATATATATTGAGAATGGCATTAAAATGTTTATAACAAGGTGAGAAACTTCTGCATATTTTGAAAATTTGCAATCTAAAATTCAGAAGCTGTTCCTGGTTAAATTTAGAGACTAACGTCGAATTTGCAGATATGTCGATAAAAGTTGTTCCTTTTCCTTCATTGGCAAGCCTTGAGGTTTTATCCGTCAAACATTTGCTTTACAAGCAAACTGCCTTCAAGAATTCAATCTTTTATTAAAATTAAAATTTTACGAAAGTTTTGCCGCTCTGATTGCGACTTTAGTGATTGCTTTGCGGAACCCCTGTCAAAAGTTTCAGGGAACCATTGAGTTCCGTTATTAAATTTCTAATGTCATCTTTTCGGAATTCACAGTAACTACGTTTTTCTTCATATGTATCTAACACGTTCTGACTGCCATATTTGATGAAAAATCATTTTCCACGTAACACGTTTTCATGACGGAAGACTCTCGTTTAACGTGAACATGAATAAACAGAAAAGGATTCGATAAGATGGAGCAGGTACTTCCAGCCCTCCTCACTCCATAAGGTACTATTTCGTGATACAGCATAAATGAAAATGATTGCAAAACAAAAATATGATTTCTTGTGTAATTTGTCACCATTTTGCTTAAGGGAAAATGTATATAAAGGAAACTTTTACTAATATTTCGACAATAAAGCGTTTTAAAAGAGAAAAATACCAGTTTTTTTCATTAACGTTTACTAAACAGGAAATTCAAACACTTGTAAAGGGTCTATCCGCGAACTTATCACTAATCCTCTTGGGGTACATTTATTTCTTTTTAACTGTTGTTCTATTGAAAACTTTCTCTCGAAGAAGAAGACTTGAGTTTTTCAAATGAAGGGTTCTATTTAAGCATTGACTTTTAGATACGTGAAGTCGGTTAGTGGAGAGTAGTTGAGAACTAGTCGACGAGTAATTGCTGAATGATCAAAGATTGCTAATAAACGTTTTAGTTAATAAGATACAGCTTAATTGTAACGACCGGAGGTCAAACTACTAAATACGAAATTACGGTAAATTAGCCCGTTGCCATCCAGAGTGTTCCAAGAGTAAGTGTATTAAAGTATACTCAAATATTAGGTATAGTTGCTCCTATGTTGTTGCTAACGCCACCTGTCTGACGTAGTCAGATCGAGCCCGCGAACTTCATCATGGCATCGGGCTAGATTAAACGCCTGTCGTTAGCCGTAGCTTTGAGCACCATGAAGGTGACAGTATGATTTGGCTCGGTTCCACCCCAAGTTTTTTGGAAGAACACCCTGGGAGTGGTCAGGGCCTCCCACCTCTCTTCCCATAACCTCAATGCACTTTTTTAAAATATGGTTAGTAATTTTTTCAAGGAAATTTTACCAGCAAGTTTCTCTATAAATTAAGCGATGAAAAACGTTTTTGCTTTATGTTCTATTTGAAAATTGAGAGATCCGCTTCAAGAAGCGATAAGAGGATTTATTTTCACTGGCGATGCACGAGATACATATGAAGCATAAATAATTACAAACAATAGATTTTCTCAACAGTAATATTTCAAATAATTTTTATTTATCAAGCAATTTTTGAATCTATTCATGCATGTCAGGATACAGAAAAAGAGGGGGGGGGGAGACATTTGAATTTTTTTTAAGTACATTATACAATGATTTTGAAACTGTTTTTCGTTTTTTCATTATTCAAAAAACAATGACTCGAATGCGAAGCAAACAAGAATCATACATGTAAAAATAAATTATAGTTTAAAAAACTAAAAAACACGCTTTTATAGTTAATCGAACTAAGACGTGACTTAATTTTTTTGTCGACAAACCTGGAAATGGGATCTGGAATTAGTCGCCAGATGCGAGATGGGATCTGAAAATGGGAAATCGTTAATCCTCATGATCCTCATCAGGACAATAGAACAAAATTATTGAATTATTGTATTGCCATGGGTTCTTGACAAGTGAATACAAAATTTCAAATTAATCTTATCTTTTAAAGTGGGTAAAAATTGAGTTCAAAGATTCCGTTTCATACAAGTAGAGTCCAAAAAGAGTGTTAATAAACCTCTAAATCAAGATCATGTTATGCATACAAAACACATTTTCACTCTTCAGACATTAAAAATACAAACTTTATTTTGAATCTCATAGCCTGAGACACACAAAAACATGCAACATGCGTTCTCTAAGACTTCCTGCAATATTCCTAACACTGTTTCTCTTAATCGCAACATAATTGTGATACATTGGCAACAACGTCTATGTTTAAAAGCCACACATGTGACCAACTTCCGCTCCAGAGTCTAACACACAACCAGACGCTTTGGTTTGAGTGGCACTGATCCAGATAATGGCCTTCGCGCACGCATTGTTTTGGGTGGGTGAACTGCTGTTTATGCACAAAAGGAGATGCGAGATGGTTATCGAGCGGCAAAGCATTTTGAATCCGTCACGTGACCATATCTCTCGGACAACGAATTCTTCAGAGGAGTAACAGCTGTAACACAGCGCATGCCCGAACTGAACCGATATGTTTGTCGTCACTCGATCTTTCATGTTTACTTTTTTAGTAGTATTACTGAAATGCTTTTAAGATATAGTTGACAGCAGATTTTTTTTTCCTTCTTAAAGTTATTTTTATGGTTTCTGTTTTACATATAATATGGCTGTCTCCATCAAATATAAAACAGTATGAATAGAAGATCTTAGGAAACATCTCCAATCCCACAAATTGGAAGAAATGTCTTAATACTGATATAAATTCATTCGGTTGAAACAATTTTACAACTATAAATATTTATCATACTTCGCCTTCAAAAAAATTAAGTACTTTCAAAGATTATATATATATAAAGGGTTGCCGTAAGCAAAACGACATGCTCTGACGTCAGCCGCGCTCCATATCCACATTGAAAAATTACTCGTCCATTTTTCTGCTTCGGAAAACGAACATCCAATATATTTCTTTTATTTTGTTGATGGGCGTTTACAGAAATGAAGCACCATTCTATTTAAAATATTATACACTATATCTAATGCGTTTGACGAAACCGAAGCTGCAATCTTTACCACCATCTTGTTTATGACATAGGGCACCGAAGAACCCCATTGGCTGGAATTTCAAGCAACTTTTCTTTGGAACAACTTTCTCAGCTCACTGGGAAAAATTTGTTCGGAGCCGTTGCTATGGCAACTAGGTAGAAATTGCTCGGAATTGGGTGGAAAATTGCTCAAACGTGTACGTGTGATAAGGCCTTTAAATAATACAAATCAAATTCGAATTATATATGTACTTCCCACTGTGTTTCCCGGAACCTTGGGGTTCTACGAGTCACAATAAAAAAATTGAAAAGAAACTTAAAAATGAGTGTATGCAAAATGGATTCACGTTCTCTATGAAGTTTGTATTCCCACAAGAATTTAAAACTCATCCCTGTCATTAAAAAACTGAAAATTTTATTTATACATAAAACTTTTTTTGCAATAATTTTTAAACTTTTATTATAATAAAAAAATATCAAAACATTTTGCTTTTAAATATAAAAAAATTATTAGATAGTGAATATTTTACTGTTTATTATCCCGGGTTCCGCGATATAATTCTATACTAATTAGTAGAACGTCTTGCAAAACTAATTAGTTTTCTAATAGAAAATGCGCTTGTGTATTTGTGAAACAAACACAATAAAGGAGAGGAAACAACTTATCAACATATCAGCAGTTTCGATGTTAAAAATCTAAATTAAAGCAAGAATTGCTCCTAAATTTTAGGTTGCAAATTCATGCAGAATACACGGATTTTCTCACACATTTAATAGCAATAAACATTTTATTGCTATTAAAAACTATGTGTATAAGTGAAAAATATTTCTCAACATGAATAGCTACAAAAACAAGGTATAGAAACAAATGAAACTCAGAATATGTAACGCGATTGCAGTTAATCTCAATAGACTTGGACTTCGACAGTTTGTGTGAAAAAATGTAAGCACATATCCCAGTTACTACACATAATGCATGGGTGGTGACACTTGGATCCCACCCTAATATTATTAATGAGTAAATTATATAAAAAGGAGATTAAAGTTTTTTAATAATAAATTCAGCACTTTTAATTGCCTTTACTTTATGCACCTATAACATGTTGATCTGTTTTAAATATTTTAAGATATATTCTTCTAAGTGTGTGTGCGGAATAGGGTTCCACGAAAAAACTTTCCAGTTCTAGGGGTTCCGTAAGTTGAAAAAGTTTGAAGACCGCTGCTATATACTATCCTACTGTAGGTGGGGACTACTTTTTCATAAGGGCCTAGAGACTCAAGAAATCTTAAGACGTCATTGAGAGGGGGATGGGGGGGGGGGCTAAGAACAAACATGTGAAAAAATATTTCGTTCGTTTAAAGGAATTTACGTGACCTGTGAAGGGAAAAGGAACGCAACCACTCTTCTCAGTACAAGATCCCCATCCATCTTCCATTTCAAACAATGCTTCTTCAGAGAGAGAGAGAAGCACCGCTTTCGAGAAAATACCCTCAGAAGACGGATTGCATCACGAACATTGACGAATTAGTCGACCAGACTGCTTCCGACAAAATCGTCTCTGCAAAATTTTCACAGAAAACAAAAGAAAATTAGAAGCAGGGGCGTGTGGAATGGATCGAGTCGAGGAAAATTCACACCAGGGGGCATCACACTCGATAAATAAGATTGTATTTATTATGAAAGTAAAACGTAAAAGTCGATTAACAAACCACAGGTTTTGCACTTATTTAAATTATTTTTGCGGCTTAGTATGCGAATCTCGTTTCATCCAAATAACAACCCATTACTGATATAAGACAGAAATTGGTATTACTGAGTTACAGAATGTTACAATTTAACAGCGCAACCACTTACGAATACTTAAGTGGATAATAACAGCTACACAATATTCATCTCTCGTTCAGAACCACAGAAACCTTTTTTAGCCCTTCAAACCACAAAACTAATAGTTTTACACATACAAAAGCCATTAACCAGGACATTTATTATACACAGTGCGGGGAAATATTACAATACAAATCCATTAGTTGTTTATTTGGTTTTAGGGCTTAAAAAAGTTTCAGCATCTGTGATTCACAATTTTTTTCTCCTCCAATATTTGGACTATATCACAAAGCATTTCCAAATTTAAATAACATTTTTTTAGATGGTACTTTGTGCACAAAATAGAAAAGGGAGGGAGAAAAAACAATAGGAAAGGCAATTTAATGTAACATAAAAAAATGCATGAAGATAAAAAATCTATATTCAATATAAAAAAATTGAAATAAGAACACAATTATGTTGAAGAAAATTTAAAGTTTTTTTTCCTTACATGCATGTGTTGTACACTACAAAAAAAAAAAAAAAAAAAAAAAAAAAAAAAAAAAAAAAAAAAAAGAATATTACCTATTGAGAAAATAAATATAATGAATAGTTTTATTCAATAAAAAATTTAAGGGAATTTAAATTATAGAAAAATATAATAATGGAAAATATTATGGCATTTAAACTAAGCAAAATAAATGTTTCGCTTTACAAAATGCTGACAAAATTTCCCACATTTCTTGACAAAACTTTTTTTTTTCAAAATTGATAAAAAAAAAAGTTAATATTAATTAATATAAAAAATATTTTAAAAAACAATTGTTGCTTGGGGAACCAGGACATCATACATATTAAAAAAAATCGATTTTTGAATTTTAGTATTAAAAAATAATGCATATTTTTCTGAATCTAAAAATGTATAAGACTTATATGTTTGTTGATACAATAACCTTAAAATATGAAAACAAATAATAGATAAAAATGTACGCAAATGTTTAGTTTTTTCACTTTTTCTTCAAAGCATAATTTTTTTATACGTCTATACAGAAAACCTGTGCATATAGTGAACCTAATTTTTTAAGTCGAAGTAATACAAAGTTTTCTAAAAAATGTTTTATGTATAAAAAAGGGAGAAAAATACAAATTTTCAAAATTACAAAGTTTTATAATTTTTTTAAAGAAACTATCACAATATTTTACTTAAAAAAAAAAGGTTCCCTATATTTTGTATATTGTTTTATATATGTGCAAAAAATATTTTACATATGAGATACTTTTTTTTAAAAAATGGTACCTAAACATGAGCATGTATTATGAGATCTCAAAAATTATGTCCAACTTAAACAGAAAAAATATTTTTTAAACTAAAAAATTATTTTTGTGTTTCTACAGAATGATTAAAACAACTTTATTAAGATCACAAAAAAAAGGGGGGGAAAAAAGCTCTATTGGAAATTTTTAAAGATATATATATATTCCATAATCAAATTCTTATTTTTGGCAGTTTACTCTTTCGACAAGTTCTGGTACTCTTAAATTAAAGTTATCTCATGAATAGTTCCCATTGCGAATTTAAACTTAAAAAAATATGTATTTTTTTATTAACAGAATTCGGATAGTAAGAAATTGATAAATCAGAGACACGAAAAACCAGTTTTTATTTTTAGCCAGAGCATGTGCAGTACCGCAGCTTTTACTGCGAAATCGCGTCCATTTCGGACAGTGACCCATAAGTTCATCTATGATGTTGACGAAGCAGAGACACGCCTTCTACACAAGAAAGAAACATGGAACAACTTCCTCTGTGATAAGATTCAAAGTGATGAATGAATCTACTATGCATATACATAAAAATAAAATTCAGAGAAAAAAAAAAGAACAAAAAGAAAAGTTCTTTTGTTATGTGTGCCATACATTCTACTTCTCACGGTGCTGAAGCCTTCAGTCGCAAATTCGATAAAAATCTAGCAAACAATATTTCTACTTTATTAAATTTATAATTAGCATTGTCTAACTTACTAACGATAATATATATGTAAGATTGACATCAATAGTGGAATTTGTACTTGTTACTTGTATAATTAGTATGCATGAGTGTGTGTGTGAGAGAGAGATAAAAAAAAATACAATCTACAGTGGTCTCTACGGACCCCTCGGGGACCCCGATATAATTCAGGGAGTCCGTGGAAAATTAAATTGATTTGAGGGTCCCTGAACAATATCAGGGGGTAAACGGTCCCCGATATTATTCAGGGAATCCGTGTAAAATTAAAATTGATTTGAGGGTCCCTGAACAATGTCAAGGGTACACGGACGGATATTAAACCTTCCGTGTACGTCAGGGGTACACGGAATGTTTAATATCCTTCCGTGGAAAATTAAAATTGATTTGAGGGTCCCTGAACAATGTCAGGGGTACATGGAAGGATATTAAACTTTCCGTGTACCCCTTCCGTGTACTTGGGGGTCCGTAGGGACCACTGTAGATTGTGCACACAAGGTGGGTGTCCTGGGGGTCCGCCCCCCCCAAAGACCTTGAATTTTTTTCGATTGATGATAATATAAAAAACGGAAAATTTAATTAAGTACTTGTAATTAACAATTTATTTTATTAACTAATGCTAACTATTAATTCAATAATTTATTTTTTACTGCTTTTTCTTAACAAAATCAGAAGAATTAATTGGTGTTGTCTTGAGGTATGATACGAGTTGGGGGCTTTCGACCATGGATAATTTCCCTTGATAATTTTTTGTGTGCGCTACTGTTTAATAAAAAAAAAATTTTTTTGATCCATTTTTATTTTTATGTAAATTTATATTAATAACAATAATTTACTTGCATATTCCCCTCTGGGTGTTGAACCTTTTTGCGCGTGGACTAACTCAGATCCCAAACACAGATGAATCTATACTAATACAGGAGCATGTTATTGAAATATCCAAAAATGAGGGACTTAAACCAATGTTTGAACAAGAATACCACAAATTATGGCTACAAAAACAGATCCCAATTTTATATCCTGCATTCTGGGTTATTGTACAGAAGCTGTTGACTACTCCCCTGTCTTTCAATTTGGTAGAATGTAGATTCAATGCTGTAAAAAATCTCATCACACACACACAAGAAAAAAAAAACGACTAAAAACTAGTGCTCGTGGGGAATTGAGGTTCCTACTCACAAACATTGTGACGGACATAAATATACTCATAACATCTCAAGTTCATCCAAGTCACATTAATTTTTTAAAATTTTTTTTTAAACAAAAGTTAAAATATCACAATAATAAATCTTCCAACAATTTTTTTTTTAATTTTAATTTTTATACTATGCATTTATGTAGCATTTTCAATTGGGAGTCCTTGGGAAAGTTTTGACTTTAAAAAGAGGCCCGTGGGCAGTTTTGGATTTTAAAAAGGAGTTCATGGGTTTGGGAACCACTGATCTACAGCATGCCAATTAAAAATATACAATAAAGCGTTGACTTCACAGACAAGCAATTTCTTGTTATGCCCTGTTCCTATTGAAAATGTTATCTTGAAATTTCCTTCTTAATATGAGATACTTTCCATCAATTGAAGAGAGGAGAGATTTTGCTCTGTTCTGTATTATATACATTTCACATACAAAAGACTTTGAGACACATAGTTTGATAGCGTTACTTCTTGGTTGGTTCTGAGAGAAGGGGGAGTATCATTTTCCATGAGTGCAGAATTTTCCCTATTAATATTCCCTGGAGTATAAAAACCTAAAATTTTTTAATGTAAATTAAAACTACAGATCCTGAAATTTTACTGCATATATGCAGATATTTAACTTAAGCATCTATCGACCTACATTATGTCCCCACTTATTAAATTTCGAAGTATTATTGCGCATAATTACCCTTGATCAGAGAGAATTAAAACAACTTACGTGTATGTGAGATAATTAGATTTTAGTCAGTTGTTTTTTTCACAAAATTTCAAATTCTTGCAGCTTGAATGGGGATATTTCTAATGAATCCATTTTTAAGACAAAACTAGGAGTAGGAGCAAAATTACTTTTACAATTATGATTAATTTTAAATTACTGAGAAATTGAATTTAATTAAATACACTTTTTAACTTATATGAAATTTTTTTTTTAAAGTCGCGGGTTGCAGATCAGATGTCATTGAATAGCCATCGCGTAGAGTAGCTGCTGCAAATTAAATCTATCTAGGCTCAATGTCTCACGTTGGCTTTGAGTGGAAGTTGGGAAAGTGGGATGCCGACTAAAGTATCGTCCTTGTCACATGACCAGGGTACAAAACTACGAGGTTCGTCGCAGGAGTGAGTGAGTATTTTTTAACGTCATACTACAAAGCAACACGAGAGCTATGGTTTATTAACACTCTATAACGTTTTCCCGTCACACAGCTGAAAGCAGACTTCTTTTTGTGGATAGGATAACAGCGTTTCTATACACACGTGCACTTTTAAAATATTACGAGATCTTGTCTTTGGTCATCGCCCTGGCATTTCTTTGATATCGTGAGAATTCCCTACTCCACCCACGAGCCGGATGTAACTCGAGGATAAAGAAGCCGACCGCTACCATCCAGTGACCCTAGAGAGGGCAGAGAGAAGTCCGTTGGAAAACTTCGAAGAGCACGGATGTAAGCTCCTCCCTAACAAACTTCTGAATTTGGACTTAAATGAACTAACCCATCCTTTAAATAACTTCTGCGTGTATACTGTAATTAATATAGCTGTGATGTAAATAAACAAATATTACACTACCATTACTTTTCTCAAACGTCACACACTCACTCATTCACAAAATTGAGCTCTAATGGTGATTATGACCCAATCACTTTCGTCATACTGACCGCCATGGGTTTATTGTTTTGATAAAAGTTCAGATGCAATTTAGATTTGGATAACAGAGAAAAATATTGATGATAATTCCTAGTATATAATGAAACATAACGAATTAGTACTAAACATCTAACTGTCTTTTTGATGCCACATATCGATTATCTTGATAAGCTCCTGTAACTGAAATAAAAACCTAGAAAAGTTCGGTACATAATACAGCGAGTTAGAAACAGGGGCGTAGCTACCACTGTATCAGCCGTATCAATCAGTGGCGTAACATACACACCCACAACCCCCCTCCTTGAGGGGGCCCAAAGCTTAAGTGATTCGGCTCGGAGCCCAAAACATGACTTTGCAGGGGGCCCTAATATTCTCCGTTAAGCCACTGGTATCAATGATACGGGGCATCCAAGCTACAGAGACCCCAGCATAAGTACACAAAAAATGATTAAATATTAAAAGGGCCTCCGTAAAATTTTTGAAACAGAGCCCACCCAGGACTCACGCTAGTGATTAGAACACGCAAATTTTTAAATGGATATAGGTCACATTTTAAACAATCTAAATACAGTTCATATTGATACGAAATCACACAAAAAACTTGCTACTTTCTCTGCTATTTGCTACATTATGTTTATTTGTTATCAAATAACGAAAACCATTCCCAATTCATTTGCTTGAAGTTGTTGGTTCGTATTAGAATAGCAATGAAATCCACGAATACACATTCCAAGCACGAAAATATCTATCAAGTATTAATCCGATATCACGCATTTGTTACGATTTTTGCACGTTCTTATATGTATGGAATTTCAAGGATGACGATGAATACCTTTGACTCAACCTTGCACTAGATATTTCATTTCAAAATGACGTTTTCTTTTCTTAGCTGCTTTGAATGACTCCTTCTTG
The DNA here is from genome assembly GCA_019973975.1 of Trichonephila clavata. Lineage (NCBI taxonomy): Eukaryota > Metazoa > Arthropoda > Arachnida > Araneae > Nephilidae > Trichonephila > Trichonephila clavata. Next base: position 55,916 of record BMAO01002047.1, read on the forward strand.
TTCGATTTGAAACAAGCATTACCGGAAATTCGTCCAAAATCCATTAAGAATGCGGAAAAATTTATTTAGCGTATTTAAAAGCTAATGTTATATATGGCATGCAATTAAAAAACATTATGCAGCATTTTTATTTATTTTTGCTGTTTAAGCTACTTAAAAATTTTTTTGAATATTTTTGATCTATTTTTATTTTGAAAAATAAAATTCTACAAAAACAAATAAAGATTATTTTTGAGTTTTATTACACATTCCGTTTTAGTAAAAAGAAATATTTTCGCTACCCTGTGCATGTAATTAGATTTTTCGCTTGCAAACAATTAATCTGAAGGCAAAAGTGGAAAGGGCCTTTTGCAATTGGTTATGTAAAGTGGATCCATTAAGACAATCTAAATCATAGGATTAAACCCGGCTATTATCAACACCAACGACACAGTCAAATACATTCATAGATCAAAGCTAAGGCTCTTTTTTTTTCTTTTCAATTCCTACTCTATTAGTTCACACTCTCTCTGTATTTATCTTGTTCAAATTTTCAATCGTTAATAAAATGCATTTTAAAGCACTGAACTGAGCTGAAATTTTATATACACGATAATTTTGGATGTCAATACAGTAATTTTAAAATAATTAATAAAAATTTATTGATTAATACTAATTATTCAAAGAGTTACAAATACAGCCACAGTGGCATCATTTTTGGCGACTTGGCGACGGAGGCCCTGGGCTCGGGCGTAGTTGGTCTAGGCCTTAAGACGTCCCTGGCTATCGAATATAACTTATGAGTTTGAGCCTATCATATTAAAGAAGCAACAGTCGGAATATGAACAGAGGCAGGACAAAGTGATTTTACAGTAAGGTAATGCAAGACCACTTGTTGCAGTGTCAGTCAAAAACTACTAGGAAACACTCAAATGAGATATCCTATTGGTAATGATGAGCAGTAACGCACACAAAAAATTTTCAGGGGGGGGGGGAGTCCATGGTCGAAAGTTCCCCCACTCGTATCATACCTCAAGACAACACCTATCGATTCGTCTGATTTTGTTAACAAAAAACAGTAAAAAATATATTGTTGAATTAATAATTAGTATTAATTAATAAAATAAATTGTTAATTACAAGTACTTGATTAAATTTTACGTTATATATAAATAGGATTATCATCAATCGAAAAAAACTTAAGGGCTTTGGGGGGGGGGGTCCGGAACCCCAGGACAGCACCCTTGTGTGCGCCACTGGTAATGAGATATTATTGTATTTTCAAGACAATGCTCCTCTAGATCAACACGTTTCGATCATCACTCATGATTTTTCTGAGCAACACTTCTGTTCTTAAGAGAGGAGTAAAAAAAGGGGTAATCTGAGTCTTTACGATTCTTGGGACTGCCACTCGTTTTTCCAACACAAAATTTGTAAGTTTCCAGAAAGATGAGAAAAAGAATTGGCAACAGTTAGAATAATCTATTTGTTTCCATTTTTGCACAATAACACGCACACGCATTTTTGCACACGCACACATAATTTATTTGTACACCCAATATTTAAAATCAACGCGTCACGAATTGTTTCGAATATTTATAAGAATAAAGTGTCTTTCAAAAAATTTTAAATTAAAAGAAAATAAAGTAAATTATTACACGTTTATGTTACAAAACTACAGGTAAAAAAAAAAAAAAAACAAGCAAAGGAACACGAAATTAAAACAACCCAAAGTAAAAGCTTCAAGCTTTAGCATTATCAAATGGATAAAACACATGAAGTGCTAATAAGATTTAAAAACAAAACAGAATCCTATACAAAAAAAAAAGGGCATAAGAATACAAACGATTTTTTAATCCAATCAAATCGCTTCGAAATTGGCCATCAAATCACGTTTTACACGTACCGGAAATAACCGGCGTGGTTGCGAATGACTATAATTCGATACGATAATGGTCCTTTTACTTTCCGGTCGGCTTGCTTCCAAATTACATAATGACGTAGAAAATATCGGCTGCGTTTTTACTCAGCCGTCGCTTAAGCATTCCATTACAATAAATAAATAAATCGTTTGGGGCTTATCGTATGCGTTGAATATCGTTAATATGCTGAAATTCGAACACATCAAGTCAACGTAAACATTACTTACTTAAGCTACAAAGCTTAAGAAAGATATTAAAAAAAAAAAGGGGCCTCGATAAAAATGTTTACTGAAAAAAGACCAAGAAATATAATATGAAAATCAGGTTGAGTAGAAGATGCAGTTCTCTTAACATGGAAAGTATAAAATTTCAGTGTAGGAAACATAGTCACATAAGAGATTTTAATACTCTTTTGGGTTTAAGTAACGTTTTGTTGTTTATGAATAATGTTGTTCAATTTTTAACATATATATCAGAGGTAGAGAACCCGCAGTCTTGTGGCCTCCGTGAGTTTCTTGTGCGGCCTTCATAAAAGCTAGCACTTCTATTATTTAATTATATTGATTACAACAGTTTGCAAATTGTGGCGGGGTTGTGATGTCCCTCGCCATTTGTGAAGGTAAGTGAAGATAACAAGATCTTCATGTATAAATACTTCGACTTTTTTGTAAATAACTTAAACTTACTTACACTTACTAGTTGCTGATCGTGTTTGTGACTAATAAACGTGGTGTTTTAAGGAGTGTTTATTTATGTGTCTAAGCTAATTTCGATTTTCTTTCGTCAATCGACCAGATCGGGAAGTCTACAAGTGGTGACCCGGATGTGATTTTAACACGCAACCTTCTGATAGCAATGAAATTAAGGAAAGAATGGTATGAATATATGTTTCAATGACAGCTGGTGGGAAAAGCTAGTTGTACACTTCTAATGTTAGGACGCCACCTAGTGCACCATGGCAACACTACTACACATGCTCATGTAGAAGAACAATTAAAGCATGTTTAAATACAAATACATCAAAACAATCTAAAATACAAACAATCAACGTCAGCAGATAGCGGTAAGATTATTAAATGTTGATCGTTCTTGGTGATAAAAAGGTTACGGAGCACTGCTGTACAGTATCTTATTGCAATAAATAAATAATAATAAAAATAAATAAATAAACAGACAGCAGATTTTTTTTAAAAAGAAAATCGTTCTCTATAGATTTAATGTTTAACAGAATTAAATAAAAATAAGATTTCCATTTTTTTTTTTATTTTTATAAATCATTCTTAGCTCTAGAGGAGGATAGGTGGTGAGAGAAAAATATTAACAGTAAAATTAATAGATACAAATAAATTAAAATTTTGAACTATAAGAATTCGACAAACATTACAGCAACTAACAAAATACGGTTATAACAACCGTTTAAGTCAAAATAAAAATTTAAATTCTATGAAAAGGGAATTTTATTTTTAAAAAATTAAAATTCTACCCTATTAAATATTTCTTCGGTGCTTATTCTCAGGACAACAGAAATAAATCAGAGTTCTTTTCAATACGACTTTCAATAAAATCAAATATTATAACCAAGAGAGCATAATAAATGAATTAAACATACACCATCAAAACATTATTTAAACACATAAACTTTTAAGATTCCGTATACTGTAATTGGAATGGCAAATATTTAAAGGATTTATCTTATTAAATTAAAGTTGCATAAGAGCAGTGCAATAAGAAGGAAGCATACAATTCAACCATCAGGTTATAGACGCCTTATTTTCAAGTAATTGAAGTAATAGTTGAAATACAAGGGGGAAAAAAGGGAGTTAAAGTGAAAGTACTCATTTTCGAACGATTCAACAGTTCCATCAATTCGCGCTTCAAGTGTTCATCGCTCGAACGAAAAGAAAAGCAAATTGCTTTTAAGAGCAAACTTCACATTCACACTGCACCAACTCTAATTACATTCACGGTGGAAAACAATAAAGTACGCCAGGAGTCCAAGACAAACAAAAGACGGTAAACAGAAGGAAGAAATTCGGAGTGTCACCGTTTTAATCACCGACCTGCACGAGGAAAACTCATCGGATAAGTGGATAAGGCTACACAGAAAAGCCATTAGTGCAAAAATAAAAGATAAGGAGAGGAATATGGCGGATGGAACGCGAAGGAATGCAAAAGTTCTTTCAGGAATCGCATCAGCAAGAATGGAGAACACAATGCCAGTTCTGACCAACATTCGCCCGAATAAATATTTTTTATTATGTCTGGAGCAGATAAGAAAAGCATGTGGCACAGAATAACTGCAGAAAGATCCTACAAACAACTCAAGAAAGAGAAAAGTTAGGATAAATGAGAAACTGGTATAATTATTGTGCGGGCAATTTGAGATATGTGTAAATAATGATAGGTAAGTAAACATTTGAATGGCAAATCTTTCTCCAAGAGAGAGAAAAAGAGAGCAACTCTTCACTTACTAAAATATATAAAACATAGTGGAACATTTTCAAGGATTATTAACTTCAATGAATAATACAGAAGTATGAAGTGTATTTCAGCAGGTATTTAGCTGAATGTGGGTCACTTTTAGCACAACTTATTTTCTAAATGGTTATTTTTATTAGATTTTTTTTAAATCTATACTAATAAAAGAAAGAGTTTGTGTGTGTGTGTGTGTTTCAGCTGTTTCGGCGAAATTAAGCAATACAGAAGTATGAAACTTGGCATGTAGAAGCTAAAGGTCGATATGCTATTAACCTCGAAGAGTTTTTTTCGAAATTCGCTTTAGATTTTTTTAAAATTCAATTTTTAAGCGATTTTTCAGCTAAATCTGTACTAATCAGAGAAAAGTTTGTGTGTTTCAGCTGTACCGGCGAAATTAAGCAATACAGAAGTATGAAACTTGGCATGTAGAAGCTATAGGTTGTTATGCTATTAACCTCGAAGAGTTTTTTTCGAAATTCACTTTAGATTTTTTTAAAATTCAATTTTTATGCGATGTTTCAGTTAAATGGAGATATGACGTCATCAGCCATGCCAAGTCATAACTTTGCGAAAATAAATGTTTCGAGCTGTTTTGGGGGGAATTTCAACACATTTTATAGTAAATATACTTATTTATGGTTGTATTTATTCGTTTTTTTTTTCTCTTAGTGGAGGAATTACAGTTGTTTTTCGAAAAAAATCATCCTAAGAAAAAAAAATTTCTAAATTTTATTTTTCCGATTGGCAACACTACTTCGATAACAGTAGATTTTCAATGTTTTTCAATGTGAATCGTATTTGATTCATAACGTATTTTATCCTTTTCCGTACTTTAAAAAAAGAGGGGGGGGGCAATATGTACCGTAAAAGTGTACAGATATTCCAGGTGAGGTGATTTCGTTTTTCGCTTAACTTTTGACTCCGAAAATTTTGTGACGGGATATCAAACATCAGATGGATTGTTAGCCCGCCAACGTTAGTGGACAAAACCAAAGTTTCGCTACCGTATTAAATTCATGTATCTGTGTATAATTTTTGTTTATAATTTTTTCTTATCAACTTTTGTGATTTGTAATAATGCACGCTGGCCTAAAGCTACTATTTTTACTGTTGTGACCACTTTTAAAGATATTTACTTTCCATAAAATGTTCTATTTAATTTTATGTTCCTGATTAATCTTAGCTCTACTATGATTATCAAAAAAGCCTGATTACACTCTTCAAACCTTTTTGCTGTATCTGAAAATTTTTTGCTTCTCCATGTTTATTAATTTTATGTTATTCTTAGAGTCAATAATGCAAAAAGATTTGTTCATATTTTGGTAAAAAACAGTTGCAAGGACCTTGGGTTTGCACATTTGCTTTTACTTATTCTTGCTAACCTGAATGTTGGTGGTATTATCAATCTAAGGTTGTGCTTGGGCTACAATTCATTTCACGTTCATATCACGACAACAGAAGGTAGTCGGCCCCAAAGTAAGAAAAGCTGTTAACTAAATCATTGCCTATATATATAAATAGCAGTACACTTTAGCAGTACATCTTGCCTACTTCCCATCAAAATCAGACCTTTGCTTTTGTATTTAAGGTTGTGCTTTTCGGTTTGAATTAATGTTATTTTTACAATATGCTAGATTACATTATATATATATTTACGTTTCTTTTATTCATGTTCAAATTTTTTAATATTTTCTGGCAAAATTAAGGCTTAATTTTCTTTTGTTTTCGATAACCTTTTAATTAAAATTAATGCTGTATTTTCTATTTTAGTGTCTCGCATATGCACATATTATTGCAAGTTGGCAATTGTTGCAATAATACGTTAGTACCTTTTCTTTTTGTTGTAAGCTAGATTGTGGTACTATTTTGCGACATCGATGAAACATGGAATTTGCCGATAAAGGTAAAAAGCAATAATCTTTTTTGGTACTTACACATTGTTGCAAATATTGCCAACTTAATAAATGACTTGCCAAATTGGCAACCATATGCTTCATTTCATGTAATATTGCCAATAGGTTGCAATAATATGTAAGTACCATAGAAAATGACACTCCATTCAAACTAATTGGATTATCAGATTGCCAATATCATGATTTGAGTTTGAATTTATGATACTTACATGTAAGCGTCATCACAGCCAAATTGGCGCCATGCTAATCGCTCCTTGATATCAAAAGATTCTTCTTACGTGTTTTTATATGAAAAAAAAATCAGCTGGATTTTGTTGGGATATAGTATGATTTGTGTGTGCTTAGTTCCAGTTTGGCTGTGATGATGCTAATATGTAAGAACACGAAGGCTAATATGAATTTTTATTTACATATGACATTTTCTGACATATTTTATTTTTGTTCTGAGCTGTTTATGGTATTTTCGTCAAAATTAGACCTTGATTTTTATATTTGAGGTTGCTTCTTGGGTTCAATTAATATCATAATTTTTACTATATGTAAGGTTGCTTCATATATATTTATGCTTATTTTCTATCTGTTTCAATTTTTCATGTTTAAGACTTTCTGTGATTTAAGTCATCAGAGATTCTTAAGCTGGGAAAGAAATGACTATATTAAATCTAAAACCAAAAACACTACAGAAGAATCAAATGTATACATATAAAGGTCAAAATGAAAATAGAATAATAAACATGACACAGCCTTTAACCAAAATAGGTATTACAATATGACTACATACAAAATAAATCAAAAATTTTTAAGCTGAAAAGAAATGACAGAATTAAATCTAAACCCAGAAATGGTTCAGAATAATCATACAAAATATAAGCAAAACAATGTATATTAAACTAATTTAGTTATTGAAAAATATATAACAGGTTTAGCTGGAAGACTGATGCATCTTTCTATCAGAATACAGTCTTAAAAAAATTAGTCAGATTTTGGTGGATATAGCGTGATTTGCTTTGTGCCAATTTGGTTGTGGTGATGCTAATATGTAAGAATACAAAGGCTAATACAAATTTTTATTTATATATGAGGTTTTCTTTTTGTTAAACTGAAATTAGTGATGCTATCAATCTGCAGTTATATTTAGGCTATGCATAGCGTGAAACTAAGTCAGCATGACCATTTGGTCAAAAAAATAGGTATTTATGTATTATCTCAACCTATGATGGAATTATATGAAATGAAGCACATGGTTGCCAATTCAGTGTGGACAACACATAGGAAATTATTGCTGTTGTCAACTTGATGAGTTATTAATAGAGTTGGCATTTGTTGCAATAATACATAAGTACCAAAAAATCTTCCTATAATATTTTAGTTCTTACATATTATCGCAACCTATTAGAGACATTACATGAAACAAAACACATGGTTGCCAATTTAACGCGTACAACACATGTGAAATCAGCGTTGTCAACTTGGCGAGTAATTTTGAACAGTGGCATTCGTCAATAAAATCTTAAGTTCCTACATTTCCTTCTGTTAAAAAAGGGTACTGTTTTTCCTGATACTAATGTATTAGAGTCACTACAGTCAAAGTGGCTTTTTTCACCAAAATTTGATTTTTTTCCCATATAAGAATCTGTTATTTTGATATTGTGGTGCAAATTTTGCTGCAATGACGCCAATACATAAGTACCATTTTCCTTTATAGGCAGATTCCATGTTTTTCCATTGTAACAAAAAAAGTAGAAAAATGCAACTGAAGAAAATGACACTCAATTCAAACTAATTGAGATTAACAGATTGTCAATATTGTGATTTTAAGTTAGAATTTCTATTCACGTATAAGATTTTGCTTATGGTAATTTCATCAAATCTTTATTTAAAGTAGCTTTTGGTTTGAATTAATATTATAATTTCTATACTATATGTAAGGTTACTTTTATATTTATTTGTTTCTTTTATTTCAATTTTAAATATTTAAGATTTTCTGCTATGTGTTTTTTTATTGTTCAAAACTTTATGGCAATTTTATCAAAATTAAGGCTTACTTTTTCTGTTTTAGATAACGTTTTAATTTAAATTGATGTTATAATTCCTATTTCAGTGTCACAGTTTTATTTTTTCTGAACTATCCTTTTCTTGCGTATCATTGTTGGTGCAGTAATTATGTGATACAAAGACTCACACACACACAAAAAGTCTACTTTTCAGCCTAATAATAATTTGTGAGGCCTTTTGTAACCAGAATCTTCGATCATGATTACCTATTCATGACACAAATATCAAAGGGGTTTTTTTTACAATCAATGAAACTACACCTTCATTTCTCACCAGAATTTTTTTTTTTTGTCATGTCCATTTCTTCACAAAAAAAAACATCTGTTAGAAAAATTATGGATGAACACGGAGACTATGGATGCGATTAAATGCTCATCAAAGTAATTTTCCTTCTGACAAATCTGTTCATATGCAGATTGTATATATACACATGCATTGTATACATTTTTTACATATAAATGTTGTATGTTTTACATATCGATGCCATTTTCTGTTGTTGAAGATAAATATTCATCCTTACTAATAATAATTTCTTCATCAGCATGTTCAATATTTTGTTCAATGTAGAGAATATTACTTAAAATATAACAAAGAAAATGACACTGAATTCAAACTAATTGTTCTTAACATGTTGGTAATATCGTGAAGATAATGCTTCATATTTATGAGGAACCAGTATGTATCATGTTTTTTTTTTGCGTGTCGCAGTTTTTTGCCTTATGGTCCTTATGACCGATACGAATTCATCTTTGTTTTAAATGAGAAAAAGTCATAAATTTAACAAAAAGCTATTTGCTGAAACTATGATAAGGTGACCTTGAAATAATATTCTCATATTTTCTTTGGAATTCCATTTTGACCAGATTTTTCGTCATGACTTAACTTTGTTTCTGGCAATCTTGCAAATCAGAAAACTGTATCAGGTGTGGTCGCAAAAATGTTTGCACAGAAAAAGGATGCACCTTGAAAAGATTTTCTCATATTTCCCTCTGGGTTTCTTTAAAATTCAGTGTTGAAATGATTTTACGTTGCTTCTGATAATCTGTTCCTCGCGTAGTTTCTTGGAGATCATATGCATATTTTATGTTATCATACTGTCCATATACGATATATATATTTTAATTATTACTATAGTTATTTATCATTGTATGTACTCATTCTTTTGCTCTTTGCAATCAAATTGTAATTTTTAATAGAAATATTGCAAAAAAGTATTGTTTTAAGAATGTGTTTTTTAACAATATGGTTTATTATTTGTTTCATTTAGTACTGTTGTTGGTTCTGGACTATTTCAACGGGGACCTGTTTTAGGTAGATTTTAATTTTAGTTCATACTAATTAAATTTTTTTAGTATTGAATTACATCTAATACTCTATATTGGATGTATTGCAGAGATGTTAGTATTATATGAGGTATGGGTACAATGCTAATTTAATTTTTTTTTTTCAGTTGAAGGCTTTCTAATATTTTTTATTTATGATAGCATTTAGTGAATCAGTTTATCATCATTCATTTTTTCTTTCGGTTCATCTATTGCAGGTTGTTTCACCCATAGTTCCCATAGCAGAAACTTACAACTGCTATCACTTTTTCTTTAATAATTTTTATTTATATTTGCATTCATTCATATCTATTTACTCTTCAACTTGCTAATTTTCTCTCTTACATTGAAATATTTGTTTTTGTTAAATTATTATTTACTTTGAGGCAAAATTGCAATTTGTTTAAAATTATTTATAGTGAAAACATTCATTTGAAAAAAAATATTTTTAATTTTTGGTTATACTACTTTTTTCATACAGGGTTTATCCTCACTAAAATATTATAATTGCTATAATAGATGAATTTATGTTTTTAACACTTAACCCGTGCGAAGAACGGGCATTTCAGCTAGTTAATAATAAAAGAAGGAATATGGGGAATAAGAATATTTATTACATAAGAATTACGTGTATGTGTGTAGAAAAATTACATATAGAAACGTTTTTTTATTTTTTTTATTAAAAGAAGGGACAACCACACAAAAGTATAATTAACTGGGACACACACAAATTTATTAGATTTTTTTAAAGAATGGTATTTTTAAATATAAGAAAAAGGAAAGGAGGATTGACCTGTAAATTTAAGAAGCAATCGAAATGCCTTGGGGAGAAGGTATGTACCATTATAATTTTAAAACATTAAATACGGATTTTTTAAAATATGAATAGGCATTTCACTAACTAGTAAGCATTTATACTTTCTCATTTATTCATCGAAATCTAATTTATTTGCCTGAAAAGTAAGGGATTTTGATAACTAAACATCCTGTAATACGATTTTCGTAGAACTATTATAATTATTTTGGCTTAAGATATCATCGTCTTATGCCTCAGAACAGGTCTCAAACACAGAACATATTCTGAAGCAGAAAAAAATATCCGGATATTAAAAAAAAGTTTTTATGGTCACAATGCATATGTCCATTATCCATGCCACGATTTTTGAAATATTTTCATAAATGTTCATTATAACAAGTAATTTTGAGATACCAATATTTAGAATTAGATTTGAAGAGAAAAAAATATGAACAACCTTTTCACCATGGAGATAAATGGTTTGATTCAAAAAGGATATGAACAGCAATAAAGAAAATCAATCTTTACGGAAAAGCGAAATCGAGAAGTTGTATTAACATGATGGGTTTTTTAACACCGTCTTCTCAAAGTGTAATGAAATAGCAACAAGACTTGAAACTAATTTTTGGATAAAGAAAATAACAAAGTATTGATATTTATCGCAGTACTTCCTTATCATGTTGTCTGTGGTGGAGATGTCACAGACCATTGAGATTCAAGAAGGAATTCAAAAGCAGCATTGGTGGAGAAGCCATTGAATCAAGCTCGAAATGATTACATGCAAGAAATTGTAATAATTTACTTCTTTTTAGTTTGACACTATGAGATACAACCCCTCAGATTTGAAAAAATTTAAGTCCTCCTTAATCGTGAACCGACAAGTGACTGTGACAATATTGTTCTGGCTAGAATTGATGTGGCGGTATCGTTCCACAAGCATCTATAATTATCAGTCCTTTTCCGTTTCGCCGGGGCAAATCTCGCCAAGCAAGTTTTATTGGCGACAACACACAATATATACATAAAAAATTTTTTTATAAATGTTAGCTCTCATTAGTCTTTTTTATTTTTAATGTATTATGAAAAAGATGTAAGAAAGATTGCGACTTGTATTTAAAATTTGGTGGTAGAAGGTTATCAGCGGGAATATACCGTTTGACGTCGGTTGTATCTTTTTTGGCGACTTTATAGCTTGCGCCGGTGAAACGGAAAAGTACCCAATTATGTATAATCTACTAATATATATAATCGTCCACATCGCTGATTATTATTTTCCGTTATTAGGTAGTGATATTCTTTTTTGGTGCGGCTTTTTTCTAGCTTACAGTGCCAATTTGGCTGGACGGAAGAAAACCTGAGTTAGAGAGGACAGACCTCGCGGATTGCCCACGAATACATATTATAAAATAAGCTATAATATGATTATCCAATTATCATATTGCACCTTTAAAACTTCGAAATATTTTATAAATGCACCATGCTTTACTTTAAGAGGTGAACAGAGAGAGAGTTGAAAATCAATGTAGCTTTGCAAAACAGAAACATCTCAAGAATAAGTCAGAACGTTACAATATTGTTGAATTTTTCAATCAAATAAAAATGTGAAATACGGGTCCTTTTCTTTAATGCTTAGTGAAGAGAGCCTCAGCACCCTAAAAAAATCTTATATAACATCCAATCATACTCAGGTTACCAAACGTACATGCGTTATTGAAATGGGAAATTACGACGCTATTCTGGATGTCATAGAAAGCAGGATATCACATACGATTACGCATCTTAAGTGGCGGAAACGGTATCATGATTAATACTGGTCAGGCAGTCAAGGTCGCTCATAGAGACATTAAGGTCAAGGGAAAAAACACATTCATTGCGTTTTTTAATACACATTTGACGTTTTGAGAAGACAATTTGGCATTTAAGAGGCAACATAATAAGAATAAAAAATCTCAGAAAAATAACAAATGTATATCCAGCCTAATCGATAAGCAATGCAATTGATATAAATTTGCGAGTTCCTGAGACTTAATAGATTGAATTATGATGGATAGTTCGTTTCCTCACAGGAAATAGCTAAGATTTTTCCACATAAAATTAACAAGGGTAAGCAAGCTGTCACAAAAAGTAATTTATTTTCCGATGAAAGACCTAGCGTATGAATTTTTCAAGGAATAAGCTCGTTCAAATATCGCTCTTATCTTTTTATTAGTGTTATCTGAATTGTTCGTAGAATACGATTCATAGCTACGAGATCGAAAATTTTTAATGAGTAAACATAAATAATTTTGCGTAACTTTAACATGAAACTATTTCTTATCAGTGGTGTAACATACGCCCCCGCAACCTTCGCATCGCGGGGGCCCAGGATTCCAAGCCCCAAAGCCTAATGAACGCTAAGAAAGACTAGGGGCCCCAAACCTGCAGGGGAGCTCTAATATTCTCCGTTACTCCACTGTATTTATCCCTCTACTACAAATCTGATATCTGAGTTTGGTCAGGTTCCAAAGCTAGACACAAGCAATTATGAATAATTAGTGTGTCTCAAAAGTCAATCTTTATGCGCTAGGCATGAACCAGTTAGTAAAATAACAAAATAAGACTTTCTGGATGACAATTCGTTTTGAATTGAAATAAGGAAGTGAAAGCCACTAATAAAAACACATACTATAAATTTTAATTGTTAAATTTATTTCTACCAGGATTCTGAGAATTTTTTTTTGATTCGTACCACTAAAATTAAAATAAAACAATAAAATATATTCAATATGGCACGCCTTCGTGCTGATGATGCTGAGTTTCTCAGATGACCGTGAAACAACACGGCGACCAGTATAAGAACCTTGCACTCACGTGATACACGACCATACACTTGCAAGCTAACTTCTCTTGATCATACTTTTTTGATGTACCCCCCCCCCCCCAGCATCAATTTGTATACTCCACTTTGGAGATTACTGCCAACACAGGTGTTGCCACAGCTCGGCAAACTTCTTTTTTACTAAGGGCTAGATTGTAAAAAAATTTACGCCTGGCGGGCCACGTAGCAAACATGAAGATATGAATGAATAATTTTTTCATATAATTAAAAAAAAAACTGTTACGTGTTCCCTCCCCCCCAACTCTCGAATTTCTTTAAGATATTTTACTGTTGTTCTCACCGAAAGACTGACAGATTGAAACATATATATATATATATTCTGGTCAGATTTCTTCGACTGCGTACGTAAACATGATTTAATCAATTCACCATCAGTAAATGGTTTTCCTTTCGTAGTTAATAAATGAGCTATTCATGAGTAGGCATTAACACATACAACGTTTAATTGTAACTTAAATATTTTCAAATGTAAATTGACTTTGGTATTTTTTGAAATTGATCTAATTAATTTCAATAGATCCAATTAATAGAAGAGTTATTTCTTTGCAATAATTAAACTTTTTAAATTACTTTTCATTTTTTAACAAATTTAAATAACTACATGTTATTTAATTCATACATTATTTATTTAAAACTTAATATAACTTGAGTTTATAATTCAATTGCATTTTTAAGCATGCGCTCTATTAAAATGAGATACTTATATTTAAGGGACAAAATACCTGGTCCAATGAGTGTCGATAACTGGAAGGTACTATTGTAATTCGATTAGTTTTTCATTAAAAAATGATAGCCCGCAAGCCAGTTTAGCCCAATAGGCTGTTCGTTTGCCAACTCTAGCTCTAGATAATGATAAAATTTTGATAATAAGGTCAAAACCAAGTTTATAACAACGACTTCCAAAGTTTTTACCTTGTTGTTTGTAAAATTATATTCTTTTTAATAATCGAATTAACTTGACCCTATAAGACATATACTCGTCAAAATTTGTTAAATAAATAACAGAAATGGTGTTAAATTTTTAAACAGATGTCGATCGATAACTACACGAGCGCTATTAATGAAGGCCTTCGTAATTCTGAATTATGAGTAGATTATGAGGACATCTGAGTTGCTACTTATCATTAGCTCTTCTATTAAGTTCATTAACATTTAACGTACAGGTAGCTGCAATTTTCAACACAATTGGTCTTAAGTGGAATTGAAGGTTTAAATCCGCGACTTAAGTCGCGGAATATTGAATTCAATTAAATTCAATATTCAGACCACTTAACTCTCTCTACAGCCAGTTTTCAGAGACTCGAATTATTATCAGATCACTGATTCCAAAAACTATGCAAATAAATACACACAGGACGGAAAGAATGTTATAATAAGTAAATTTGTTTTCCTTTCATTAAACACAGTATCAAACCTGCACATATAGAGTAACCTGTAACGAACTATATAATTTTTAAATGATACCTAGCATTTAGCCCACGCAGCACGTTCGTAAACACGCGATTGTAGAATGTAGAATAACATTTCAGAATTTTCCCTCGGTATTTAAAATTATTACTTTTACTTTGTTTCACCTTTTCATTACCTATATCAATCAAGGTCAACTTGATAGAATTGGTGCATAATCAATTTCTCCGCCTTCAATCACTTTTACCACTCATAAACTGTGCATCAATCTTGCATCCAATTAGAAAAAATAATAATATAGAAAAAAGAACACCAACTCAGTAAATTTATTTTTAAAAATTTTTTTTGAAGAATTTAAACCATAGTATCACTATACTGCGTGGGGGTGAAGAAATAATCCTCTTAAAAAATGTTTCAATCTAGTTTAGCTTTTCTTTGTGAAACAAACATTATTTAGTTATACTTGTGAGATGCATCTTAAAATCGGAAAAAAGGGGTATAAGTTAAGTTTGGGGACAAGGAAAATCGTTTGGGGAGAAAGGGGTGCAGTCAGACTGCTATTTGGGGTGCAGGACTCCCTAAATTGGTGTCGTGGGACTCGTGTGTCACATGACTCATGAAGTTTGGTATTATAGAGGGATGACGCAGTCCGGTATTGGAAAATTATGTGTCACACAATATCAGATTTGTATAATTAATCTAAGGACTACGAAGTTTAGTCTGCAGCAGTATTGTTCAATATCAGTTCAAAGAAATGCCATTAATCACGTTTCACGGATATTGCTCAATATGATCAAAAATGAGTAAGCATAGAAGAGATTGGAACCTTTTTACTTTTTATAAAGCCTGAATTTAATTGTATAACTATAAAAGTTTAATAGTTTCTCCCATTGATTTTCATTATTTCTCACACTTCACACACAACACAACGCATGCAAATCATAGGCTCCAGCAATTTAATTTAATTTCAAGGGTGCAATCTTAAATGTAAATTTTAATTCTTATACATAATTTTTCCCTCTTAATTTAATATTTTAAATCAACCATGGCAAGCTCTATCGGTAATGTTAACACCCAACTCATGAAGATAGGGGGGTTAACACCTCTTATGAGATCATGTGCCCCATTGAACATTCTACGTTTAAGAGTTTGTAAGAAATCTCAAACTCACACAATTCAAAATAACAACCGTTTTTTTTTTTTTTTTTTTTTTTTTTTTGTATAAATAAAATATTTCAAAATTCCTCCGAGAAAAAATTTAA
This sequence comes from Trichonephila clavata, assembly GCA_019973975.1. Lineage (NCBI taxonomy): Eukaryota > Metazoa > Arthropoda > Arachnida > Araneae > Nephilidae > Trichonephila > Trichonephila clavata. Next base: position 71,927 of record BMAO01002047.1, read on the forward strand.
ATGAAACCGACTTTTGGAAATCAAAACAATTTGACAAAAATAAAGTAAAATAAAATATGCGCGTTCCAGCAGTATTTTGCGAAGTTAGATATTGACCTAAGTTTAACAACAAGTTAAATTAATGTAAAACAAAGATATCATCTGGTGGATAGTCCCTTGATAAGAGTATAATTGACAGAACTGATTCTTCTTTTGAATGTTTCCGAAAACGCCATTACTAAAAACTGCAAATACAGTTAGTTAAATCCAGCATAAACTGCTTCAGGAAATGAACAGGGACATGCTGGAAGGAGCAGATTCAATCGAATAGGATTAAATTATAAAAAAAATGTAATACCCAAAAGAAAGATTTCACAACTCTACCAATTCCAGATCTTAACGTCACTAAAAATAATAAGACCTTCCCATTCACATATTTTAATACAAACTCTTCATTTATCATCTTCCGTTGTCAAACGGTCCAATGGCGAATTATTGTCTTTTAACAGAACTTTTCCAAATCAATCGACAAATAAATAATTGTTCGAAGTTAATCTTTTAAAAAACTAACTTCATATCAAATCCAATAAAAATATGTAGAAAATTGCTGTAAAAATTACATTTTTGTTGTTGTGTTAAATATTTATTGCAAAAGATTTTATCTATTGCCAAGGAGAGAGAAAGGCTTTACCAAATCAACATACAATTAAACAATTAAATTGGACCCCTTGGGACAAACATAGAAAAGAAGAAGGTTTAATACAAATGAAAACTCACACTTTCCCAGGAGGCACTTCTCGGACACACTCCCCTGTGGTGAGATTGGCGTACATCGTCACTTTGGTGATGGGTTCGACAATCTCCACCCATTCTGGCGCCGACATCCTGCTGAAGAAAAGAGAAAGAAATATTACAATTTAATTCGTATATATTTATAGAAACACATTTATTACTTAAAAAGCTAAGCAAAAATTATTTTATACACATGTAGTTATTCTAAAGATTGACAAATCTCGTGTTGATAACCTTATTATTTAAAAAACAAAATTATGTTTTTTTTTAATTGAAAACATTTATAAATCCCAGTGTACCACAAAGTTTCACACGGGGCTTACAGAGAAGTAAATATAAAACACATTACAAAAGATAAGAAGAATAAAAACATAAAAGTAAACATTTTTAGAAAATAATTTGAAAAACGCGAGCACGGTTTCCAAGTACCTTTAAATACACTAGCTGAAGGGGGGGGGAGACATTTTTTAAAAATGCATTCATAAAGTTGGTAATAATAAGTTGCAAAAACAGGGAAATATATAATTTTTTTTTAAATTAGCAGCAGTGCGAGAAATATTTACTCAAAATAACGTCGTTCAACATTTTTATAAATTTCAGACCTTTCCATCAAAGAAAACACTTTAATCAAAACATGTGCTTTTCTCAAACAAAAACGTCCATAAAAAAATTGTGAGGGAGGGGAGGTACACACACACACCTTCAGAGGAGTTCCATAATTACATTTTTGATAGAAATTTAAATTACTTTTCATACTTATCAGTGGAACCGACAAAAAAGTATAACAATACTTCATCTTGCATAGGAACTTCATAAATAAAATCCAACATCAAAAACGAAATAAATGGATTACAATTTTACTACTAAGGATAAATAATTATATATATATATATCTCAGACAATACTCGTTTCCAAAAACGCCGAAAGCGGAACAACTTTACGTAGAAGTTAAAACAAATACATTTCCAGAAAATGATTTCTGAAAACTTAGTCGTAATGCCGACATTTCTAATCAGAAGTACACACAGAAAATTTACCTCTCAGAAATATTAATCGCAAAAATAAACAATGTCAGATGTGTGGGGGAAAAGATGATTGAGTTTCCCGAGGGAATTTAACGACGGGAAGGATTAGTGAAAGTTTGAAGTTGTCATGAGATATCCACAATTCACTTTTAATTAATTTCGTTCCATTTTACGTATTGTCTCAAAATGTAAATCAACTGATTTTTAATTATTTCGACTTAATTTACGCCCATTAGTTTAAAATTACTTCCAATAACATTTACCGCAGTATTATTTGACAGATGCTTAACTTCCAACGTCATTATTTGCTTGTAGAATTTTAACGTGTTTACGACGAGGTAATTTAAATAATTTCTGAATACATAACACTTCATTTAAATTAAAATCTGATATCCTACGTAAATCTAGTAATTGAGGATTTTCAAATATTACAATATGCGCGCGCGCGATATTTATGTTGTAATCATTCTTTATCTCACAGAATAAGTAATAGATTTTACTCCCTTTATGAAATTGAAAGAGGAATTGAAAAAATGTTTCTTTAAAGCTTTTTTTTCATTAATTTAAAAGTGAATTTATATGATATTTTTATAACGAGACCTTTGTCATATAGATACAGTGGCGCACACAGGGGGGAGGGGGTAAAGTAAGAGTAAGAGAATATTAACGTCGCGTTGATTAGCAACACGAGGGCTTTTGGCGACGGTCCGCGTAATTTTGAACCATGGTCAAGTGATGAGGACGACACCTGAGCTGGCACCCCCCTCTCCTAACTACCACACCACACCAACGGGAGGACATTTGAGCTCTCGACAGATTTAACGTGCATCGCTCCCCTACACGGCGGATCTTTAGTGGTACTAGGATCGAACCCATGACATGCTAGCCATGATCCGATGCCTAGACCACTCGGCCACCGCGGCCTTGGGGGAGGGGGGGGTGTCCTAGGGGTCCGGACCCCTAGGGCCAACCAAAGCCCTTGAGTTTCTTTCGATTGATGATAATCCTATATGCATATAACGTAAAATCTAATAAAGTATTTGTATATAGTTAACAATTTATTTCTTTAATTAATGCTAATTATTAATTCAATAGTTTATTTTTTACAGTTTTTTGTTAACAAAATCGAAAAAATCAGAAGAATTAATTGATGTTGTCTTGAAGTATGATACGGAGTTGGGGGACTTTCGACCATGGACCCCCCCCCCCCTCTGAAAATTGTTCGTGTGCGCTACTGTATAGATGAGTATTTTTTTAAGTTTTAATTTTCCAAATATTTTAAATTATCCAGTCTTAAACTCTTACAATAGATAGATTTCAATTACTCAAAATGTTTATAGAATCAAGACCTTGCAATAATATATTTTTTTGCAAGACATAACTATATCAGACATATATACTAGTACATGAATATCATACATCATGTAATATATTAAAGTATTTGGTATCTTTTTAATTTCCAATTCGATTATCAAGCAGAGTCTACTGAGAATTTAGTCTTAGCTTAGATGATCTATTATTATTTGAAAATTGAAGTTTTTGTTTTCCACACATTTTTTTATCTTATTTCTACTGAGACCTATTGTACATTAATCCCTTTGGTTTGGATTTTACTTTCTGTTTTCAACAGTAATTTTTTGGTACAACATTGTGATAAAGTATTTATAGCCTGTCTAATGATACATCTAAAACAAACATGCAATAAATAAATTTAAGGAAATTAAAGCATTTACTTCATTTTGTAAAAAAGTTGGCAGATTTGTCAGGAAAACTTATCCTCAAGTGTAGAAGTAAATTAAAATAAAAATTTTGGCAACAAGAAAATATATTTACAAACTTCCAAAAAGAAAAAAATGCCCAGTTTTAGTAAGATTAAAAAAGCGTGATTTATCTCAATAAATTTATCGATTAATTTATGCAATCACATAAAATATCAAGATATAATAAATAATACTGTAGATGCAGCAACCACTATCAGATTGTCATGTGTTCTCGAAATGAAGTGCATTGACTACGGACTACTGACATTTTTCTTTTTAATCTGGGAGTTTTATAACTGCTTGGGACTTTATATGCACCAGCTCTTAAACAAGCATTTATAGCATAAGAACAAAGTGCTAAAAGAATTAACTTATCTGCAAATGAAAATAAAACTGAATATTTACCTTGTTTAAAGTCTGCCTTACAACTTAGTCACATAGAAATTAGCAATTATAAATTTGAAAAAGTTAACAGTGTTACTTATTTGGAGATTGTGATAAATGAGGAAAATGAGATAGCCCCAGAAATTTATAAAAGAATCATTGCTGCAAATAGATGTTTTTATGCCCTGAAGAGTTATTTAAAATCCAGCTTTCTCAAATTAAGAATTCAATTGCTCCTTTGCAAAAGTCTTATAAGATATGTCCTGACTTATGGTTCAGAGACTTGGTCATTGACTTTACGTGATGAGGTAGCTTTGGGAATTTTCGAGAGAAAAATCTTACGCTGTTTTCTTGGTGGGATCCAAGTGAATGGATCATGGAAAAGAAGATCTAACTCAGAACTTTACAAAATTTTACAAACAACCTGGTATTGTACAGTTTGTCAAATTACAGACTTAAATGGGCTGGTCAGCTGGCTAGAATGAATGAAGATAGTTGCTGCAAGAAAACCTTTCTCGTGAAGCCCAAGGGAAATAGACCTCAGGGCAAACCCCCGTTAAGATGGATTGACTGTGTCGAAAAAGATCTAAGTATTTTAAAGGTCAAAAAATGGAAAACAGTAGCCAAAAGTAGAGAAAACTTCCTGGAGAAGGCCAGGATCCATCCAGGGGCTGTCGAGCCATTGAAGAAGAAGACTCTTTTGTTTTAAGTGTGAATGTGTGTTTTGTTTTCAGAGCTGCGATTTCAGCGATTGTTGTGATATTAAAAAAATTAAATTTAAGAACAGTTCTCTCGGATTTTTAATTAAAATTTTAGATAGCTTCTAACCACAGAAACAAACGCAATTCACTAAATTTTCTTTTAATTAAATATGATTTCACATTCTTTTGTTGAAACATTTAACATTAGGCATCAAGCAAAAATATTCCTTAACATCATATAAAAATAGCATAATTTAACAGAAAAGGTAGGGGGAGCAGCTACCGCCGTATCAATGATACGGGGCCCCAAGCTACAGGGGTACCCTAAGTACCTATGGTCCCCCTAACAAAGCTCCCATATCTAAAAAGGGCCCCGAAGAAATTTCTATACAGGCCCCCCTCAAAGCAAGCTACCTACACCAGTGAGAAAAGGTGAAAAACTATTCGAATTGCGGCTAAAATTCTTGTAACTGGAATTGAATCGTCATATAACAAGTTAAATTCATATGAAGCTACAACGGTGAAGAAAAAATTGTGAAACTGTGCAATTCAGTACACAAATATTTCCTCTCAACTGCGTCCAAGAAGATCATTAAATGGAAAACAAAGTTTATTTCAGTTCTTAGAAATAAAAACAAATTTTTTTTAAGGATTCTAGACAAATTCGCCGGAGAAAGTAAAATCCATACAGCAAAAGCACAGAATAAAATCACAAAATGTAAAATCAAAAAAAGGCGAAAACCACAAAATCCTATAATAATATGTTACGCATAATAAGCATTTAACAAACATGTAAAGAAAGGCATGTGTGTGAATAAAAATCTATAATATTACAATAATCAGAAACAGTCGATACCACTGAAAATATCTGCAGATAAACAAATATTTAATATATCAACCTGACAACATTTAAAAAATATGTTATTATGCAACCATCAAAGGATAAATTTTCAGAGCATTCAATATCACAGCAATATCCAGTAATCAAAACATTAGCATGCTGATCACATCTGAAATCTGAACAACTTTTCGCTCTGTTAATAACAAGCTGGTGGAAGGTGAAAAAAAAGCGTCCTCTACCACAACAATTACCATACTATGGTAGGGGAAAAAAAGAGAGATATAAATGCGACTTGTTTTCTCATACATTATTTTTTGCTATCTTCCCCCAAGTTCCTTCATCAGTCAGAAGGAAGATAATGAAAGAAAAATGAAGATGCACGAAAAAAGAGAAAGAGTGAGAAATGATCCTTCGACCGACTGCTAGATAATCCAGTTTGGGTCACCTGCGACAACATAAGGATACTTGCAGATGTCACTGACACATTGGTATTCATATGGGATACCTGAAGAGCGATAATACTTCTTTTTCTCGTTAATATTGTTATTCCGGAACATATTTTGAATTGCTTCGCTGTTAATTACGAAACATTAAATATGTCAACCTTTCTGCAGCCTAGAGGTGTTTTTGCTAAAGATAACAAGTGTTTCTCATGGGTTTCTATGCTCTGAGGGTTTAAAACAGCCAGACTATTGTTAAGTTATTACCATCTTTTTTTTTTTTTTAAAGTTATAAAACTGCACATAATTTTTCTCTGGAGGTAATTGAAATATAGAGCAATACGTCTCAGTCAAAGCCTATTTTTTTTTTAAAACTTTGAAACAGAATGGTTCAAAAACACAATCACAACATATCTTTTCCAAACATGTAAAATTTACAATGATAATGGGCAAATGTATAACCAGAAAATATTTTAATAAAATATTTATCATTATATTTGTGACGGATCTATACGGTCTTTGACTAACCTCCTCTATTTTCCTTATGACAATTTATTTATTTCAACCACACAATCTTCACCGAGAGCCAGGCGTGATATATGTAAATAAGATATATTATATAAGTTCGGTTTTTTCGCGAGTTAAGAAGTGAAGTGATAAAAAGTGATAGGAAGAGTGAAGTTAAGTGAATTAAAGATCGAGACGTCAGCACGAAGTTGTTGACAATCGTAGATAGCCTGTTACGTGTGGAGGAACGCGAGGAGAAGCGGATTGCATATAGTGAAAATACTTATTACAGAGAGAGCGTGGATTCTTCACCCATTCTTCCAGCCAGTAAAAAGGCCGAAATCGTCAAGAAGGAACAGCAGATGTAAAATATAAGGTCAGTGATTTTATTTGAGATATTGAGATTATTCGCACGGGGCGAAGCTGTAATTGGCGCGTTAAGCTTTCCTAGATTCAGTTGATATTCTGTTATTCCGCTAGTAGTGATTCCCCGCGTAGTTAATCCACTCTCTTATTTGTTTTTCTTAAAATGATTAGTGTGTGTCTAAACGTATTTGCTGATAAGAATCGATAAATCTATTTGAATTGCAATTATGTCTTTTGATCATTTAAGTCCAGCTACACATCTTGCAGTATTTTCAGATAGACAGGGAGATAGTAGTGTAAGGGGAGGCTTTAAGTCACAACAATAAACATTTAAGCCCTATTTTTTCCCCAATTTATGTATAACTTCTTCATTGTACTGTATATTTACATAGTAAAATGCAAGTTTTTTTTTGGACGATAAAACTAATAAATGAATAAAATAAGAATCAAAAACACTATACTAATATATATTCAGTATATACTTTACAATAGAAGTAAGAAACAAAAAAAATATACTCAAAAACTCATAAATTGACTAATAACGTTAAAAAATATGATCTTTTACTTCCACAGAACAAATCGAAAATTTTACATTTACAAAATTATTGGGTTGTAATAATTTTAACTCCAAAAAGGGCGCAAAAATAAATTTTTCAGTGAGTGAGTGAGTGAATATTAATGTCACACTGTTTAGCAACACGAGGGCTTTTGGCGACGGTCCGCGTAATTTTGAATCATGGTCAAGTGACGCGGACGACACCTGAGCTGGCAGACCCCTCTCCTAACTCCCACACCACACCACACCAACGAGAGGACGTTTGAGCTCTCGACAGATTCAACGTGCATCGCTCCCTACAGGGCGGGTCTTTAGCGGTACTGGGATCGAACTCATGACACGCTAGCCATGATCCGATGCCTAGACCACTTGGCTACCGCAGCCACATAAATTTTTCAGCATTTAACTGCAAATATAACCCAAGATTAGTATTTTGTCATAGAATTTAAACAATCATTCTTGATTGGTTCTCAATATAACGAATCAGTATTAATCAATAAAAGATTTCCACTTCCATTTAAAAAAAATTTTTTTATTCACATATATTGTACTCAATGATTATTAATAATAGTTTAATGAGAGTTTTAAAAAATTCTAAAGGTTAACTTTTTAAAAATTTTATATGTAGATTAACATGGGAAAAGCTTCTAAACGATGAAAATTCATGCGCATCCTATTTTAACCCGCAACTGTTTTTTTTTTAAATTCTTTGATAAAATGTCTTATTAAAAAATATTTATTTACTGTAAAGTCAGGCGTATAACACCCCTTTTAAGAAGAAAAATAAGATCGAAATTTAAGGATGCGCGTTATACGCCGGCTACAAAAATAAATGGCTTGAAAAGTAAAAAAATAATTTTAAAAAAAAGAGATGACCATAAAAAAAAAAAAATTTAACACTTCAACAAACATCGAAATACTGTTTATTTAAAAGAAATGACATACCTTAGGAACTCAAAGATTTGTAGAGTTATAGAATTATAGTATTTTTTCAAAAGAGCCTGGGATAATACCTCAAATTAATAACTTCAAAACATGATAGTATTGCATACGTACATTTCAGGTTTCTTCAACAACAAAAAAAAAGGGGGGGGGCGTTATGCGGCAAATACACATGAGAATTAAAAAATGCAGCTCTAAAGTATACGTGCGCTTTGTTCGGGGGATTTTAGGGTACATTGTATTTAATATGTGTGCCACGTGTTTCAAAGTTATAAATGAGTAGAATTTTCAAATATATTCCGTTTGTGTTGTAATTAAAACTTTTGAGAAATTGCGATTAAAAGTAAACACCTTTAAGTAATGCATACTAACCCAAAATTAGATTGCTGAAATATTTCTAATTTAGTTAGAATAAAAGTTTAAACTGCATTAGAAGCAGGAGAGGCTGTATGTTATTTTCCAACAAAAATTGAAAAATCAATTCCCCCTCCGCCCAGATTTTCGGGAAGTGATTCCCTCAAAAATTAAGAATGTTCATCGCCATATAACATTCGCTCAAACAACTACATCAAAATAGTCATTTAAAACTAAATAATATATATAACAATTATCACAATCAATCCCTTTTATTGATAATTTTTCGCATTTATCTCTCTTCCATTTAGGTAAGATTTCTAATACTGGAAAAAATTGTTAGAGAGAGATAAAAACGGTCCAGAGTAAACGATCAAGGCCAAACAGTAACTGCAACCCATCAAAACGAGTGGCAAGTTCAAAATGTTACTCAATATCTCACGTGAAATAGATACAGCAGACACAACAGTTCCACATTTGCAGTGCAGCAGCAGCAGATTCCGGCAAAACAAAAAATCGAAAAAAGAAAACGACTTTTCGAACCTTATATTTCACGAAAGTGCCATTTCCAGGGACGCCTTGCTTCGCTAATCCCCAACCAGGCATCGCGGATGTAACGAAAGACAACCCACCATGCCATAACAGTAAACCCTTTTATGAGCATAATCCCCGAAAACGGCTCTAGAAACGGGAGAGAAAACGGTCGTTGACTCCCCCAGCAGCCAACTTTCGCTCTATTGATTGACAAGTGCTGTGTTGGTTGCTTAAAAAGAAAGATGCTACCCATATTTTTGGTCCACTGCCAAGGGGTAGTGCTGCTGCTTCCGTTAGGTTGAACTAAAGGCGAAATCGGACAGAAACAAAAGGATATCTATCAACTGGAAAGCACTGCAGTTCCATCATGATGATGCATTTCCACCAAACCGTGCACAGGAAGAGGATATGATGACTTTCGGTTGGCTGTTATGGATGCACACACCGTAAAGAGTAATGACTGTTTCTTTGGAAATGATTACTTAATTGCGAAGTGTCAGAAAAAAGATAACACAAATGATTCCCGAAGATGTAGATCAATATTTTTGGTTCACTGATGGGTTTAGTAGACTACTGGTTGTTAAGAATGCTCAGGGTTTAAAGATCTTCTGATTTTCTTTTTTAAATACATACTTAACAAGGTGACGTTTCAACACATGTGAATATTTCACGAATACACGGATCAATAGTTCCGATACATTGCTTTACAAGTTTTAGGAAGATTTCACAAGAAATACTAAAGCACATGCTTCTTTTCAAACAAAAAGTGATTATTATTAACTGAATGAATTTATTAATAGGAAAAAAACAAAAATTTTAAGTTTTAAATTACTGCAAACATTTACTTGATCATCCAATCGAATTGCATCTGTTGTTGAAATTATTGTTTTCATTAAAATATTTAAAACGATTTTAATTCATTTCGACAATACATATATAAATTTAATATTTACCTTATTTTACTTAGTTTATAATAATTTTATTGAAAATATTTTTAATTTATAATTGCTGCGCAACATTTCGGTCAATAACATTATCCGTGTTTGAATCCCGAATCTGGTAACAACTTATTTATTATTTACTGATTCACACATCGTGATCTTGGCATTTCTGAATGTATCTTTTAGGTAAGCTACCCTTTTTTAATAATGGGTTCAGAGCTTCTATTCATAATTTTCAATAGGCTTCTTTCGTTCAGTATTATAAGCAGAAGAACGGACAGTTGGCTAGCCACAAAACTGGTTAAACCCCACTAAAACACAAAATGAAAAGCTCTCATCAGTTAGCATTGTTTATAATACTGCAGTATCGATATATTTTTTTTTCAATATTTGTTTCATGCTTTTATCTTTTAAGTTGAAATAGTTTCTGTCTCTCTTGTAGAAATTATTAAAAAACTAATATATATACAATTCATAAATAGACACAATATAGTTTTAACCTAAGATAACTATAGTCAATATAGTGAAAGTATTACCCACGGTAGTACTATAGCAAACTCCTGGCCTTAGGGATTTTTGTATACACATACGTTGCTATTATGTATTTATGTAAAAGAATGTTTTCACACTTATACTTTGGATTTTTAATATACTTTTTAAATGGATTTTTAATATACTAGCTGCATGGCCCGGCGTTGCAAGGGCTTTCTTGTGTGTATTGATATTTCCCCTTCCCCTCTCAATATCAGCACTTCTAAGGAGTTTTTTCTGCATTAATATGCCATTAAAATTCTCTTTTTCGAAATTTCTTCGACTTCTTTAACAGGTTCTGCATCAAGTTCGGTTGATAGCATAAAGTAAGCCAACCATTACAAAAAAGTAAATAAAATAAATTTAAATCAGATGATTTCTAAATAAAATTTGGAATATTTGCAAGTTTTATTTTACACTACCTAAACACGACATCTGTTAAGTCTATTTTTAAATACATAATGCCGAAACAAAATTATTGTATTCACAAATGAAATCAGAATCGACAATGATAAAAATAGTAACACTACACACAGTTTAATATACTTACACCCCTCCCCTCACAGTAAAAAATTCCAATAATGGGGTGATATTGCTTCTAGAAAAATGCGTTACATGTTGTACTCAATGGTTAATTTAAGACAATTAATGAGTGTAGCAATTTTAAATTAACTAAAAAAAGTGGAAAATACTTTATAAGTTAAAGAGATTAAAAAACTATTTCAATATGGTAGAGTGTGAACAAAACAATAGAATCTCACATTCCTCATAAATTTTTCGAATTGCAAAACAATACTGTAGTATTCTACCACATACTTTCGCAAGATCAGGTAAATAAGTGCAGAATGAATATGAACTCGAAACCACAGTTTGACTACATCAATGCATAAAGAAAATGACTTCAGTGTAGAAGAATGTTGATGAATTTCTTTGCTTGAACTGGTTCCAGCAAGAGCATTAAAATGTGGTGGAATGTCAATGGTCGACGAAATGCTTTTCAAATGCAGAAGTTATGTTAAGTAATGTATTTTACGTAGATATAATGCATTTTACAGCACAAATAAGCCAAATATTGAAATTACAAAGCACAAAATCATATTAAGTTAAAAACAAAACGTTTTCCTTTTCACGAAAAATTTGAAATTAATATTAATTTTCGTTCGTTTCTTTGATTGCTTTGGGGGGGGGGGGAGATATATACCTCTGTATTCTTCTCACAAAAAAAACAAAAAAAAAATAAAAGCAACGATTAGGAATAAATAACTCTAGTTTTGACAAAATCTATTTTTTGCTACATAACTGATTTTTTCTAAAAACATACTGAGGATTTTTTTCTTCCAAATTTTAAGGATACTTTTTTATTCTATTTAAAAAAAAAACCATCATATTCTTTTTGGTTATAACTGTTTTATTTGTTTTGAATCATCGTTTTTTCTGTAAATAATGTCGAATTTGATTAACACAGGAATAGACTGACATCGGATCTTGTAATTTCGAATTCAACTGCCTTATCACCCGTTATGTTATACATGTCCTTACAAATACTAAAACAATGGGCTAAAATTCATGTGACGTCATAGTCACATATGACAACTGCAATCAGCTGTTTCCAGTCAATCAATTCATGAGATTCGCTGTTGCCAACTTTCGCTTTTCGCAGAAACTTTCTTTTAAAAAAAATGTACATTTTTGTCAACAATAAAAACATACATAGCTAAGCAAAATGCACTTGATTTAAAAATACACGTATAATATGAGAATTTTTTTAAATCTTGAAAGACTTTTTGAAGAAACCTAATACTTGAACATATTTACCCAATTATCAACTGCGAAATTTTACCTAAACTTTGCAAGTAGAACAACAGGTGCAAGTCTAGTTTCAGTTTCGAATGAGTGACAGTAACATTAACGTCACACTATAAAGCAACACGAGAACTATTGACAACGGACCTCGTAATTTTGAACTTGGATCAAGAGACGAGAACAACGCCTGATCTGGCACCTCCCTCTGCAAACTATCACATCATGGCAATGGGAAAGCTGAGCTCGACAAATTTAAGGTGCATTAACCAGCTCTACACGACGGGTCTTCAAAGACACCAGGACTCGAACCCGCGACACATGCCAATCAAGTCTTAATTTTTAATTCAATGGAGAACACATGGCTGCATTTATAATTTGACCACGGGGTTGGCAGCCGCGGGATTTAATTTTTGTCTGAATTTAATTCTCCGAAAATTTATATATTTTGTGACAGATCTATACGCGTCTATTACTAACCCCTTGGGGACTCTTCTGGGGAAACATTTTTACCAACCAACTTTCACCGAAGGTAAGAAAACGTGATTATGCAAATTAAGTATTTTATATTAATTCTGTATTCGCAAGTTTTGAGAGTTAGTTGGTGAGTGGAGGATCGTGAATTTATTAAGTGCAAATCTAAGTTAATAAAAGTATCAAATGAAGAATTCCAAGAAAGGATCACTCGGAAGTGATCGAATCCAGTTAAAGATTACCGTTCAAGGCCTCAACAGTAGGACTTCACAAGAGTACAGGTATCGTGAGCCTTGTTTAAATAGAAGTTAAAGAATAACTTATTAGAGCGCAGCGGAGTTGAAATTGAGCTTGTATAAATTATCGTGGAATCAGTTGAGGGTCCGTAATATTATCCCCAGGCTAACGGGTCTCACCTTCGCACTCTGCATACCGACCAACATTCTTAATTGGATTATTATTGTGCTTGCTTGATATTTTGTGACAATAAAATAATTAGAGTGAACCATGTCGACTGATTATTCAATTCTTCCCACACATCTAGTCGGGTCCGAGAGTAGACAAGGGGGATTAGAGGAAAGCAGAAACCGAGACGCATTACAATTTTTTTTCTTCGTGAAGCATCTATGTAGCATGTTTTTTTGTGCAATTATTTGTTCATGTTGGTTTATATATTGAAAACAGATACAGATAAATCACTAGATTTATCTCATGGTGATAACCAAATGTTATTTGATATAACTACTGCTCAAAACAACTGTTGAAGCACTCTGCCGTCGAGACAGCGATCTGTTTACAGCAGGCATTTTTTTTAAATTTTAAGCTAAAGAAGTTCAAACAGCATAAAATTTTATACGTAGCTCTCATTTCTCGTATGACAGAATGTCGCTAAGTGGTTTTCTGCAATACTTACACAATGGTATAAGCAACGTCCCAGGAATAGATTTTGTCACAGTTCCTTCAAGTAAATGCCATATATTAATAGTGGACCTGCTTGAAAGACTTGACGCTTCAAATCTCAAAGCATTACTTACAGTTCATACAGCTGGATATTTAATTTCAAATGAGGTAACACTTGAAATTGGTTCACATTCTGATTCAATAACTGGATCAATATACAAAAACCATTAAGTGTAGCAGAAGAACTAAATAAAGTTATCAAAGAGATATATGCACCAATGCAGTTTATTAGATTTGAGATACTGTCATCAAAAATTCAAAAAGAAATGCCTCTATTTTGAAAATGGAGGGAGACGTGGTGACAACCTGAAAAGAACTCACTCCTATTTACTGACAATACCCACTAGTAAAGAATCCGAACGTGGATTTTCGTCGGCAGGACAATTTGTAACAAAAATAAGAAGCCGTTTCAACGATGAAACGCTGGAGAAGCTGTGTTTTTTTTAAGTTTATTTACAGAAACACACATAAGAAATAAAAAATTGGTTTTTTTTAATTTCATTATGTACTATTTTTTATTCGTTTCTTTATGATGAATTGCGCTTTGCTTCGATTTGTTTCAATAAATAATAATTTTAAACCAAATTTTTAATTACGTTTTCAGTTTGATTATTTAATTTCAGCTATGCTATGTAATGTGTAAGTATTTTTCATAAACAGTCCAATCCTAATCCCGGGACGTGGATAATGTAATCCCGAAATCCCAGGATTGAAAACATAACACGAGATTGCAAACCCCATGTGACGGTCCTGAATTTAGTTGCTAAAATCTCTTATTTTTGCTCAATCTAAATTTTTCCTACATGCAAACATGGCATTTCCCAACAGCTTATTACAGAGAGAATAAAAAATTAAAAAGAATTAAAAGTATTTTTAAACGAAATTCACTCCCAGTTACACAACGCCTGATTACTTCTCACTTTAAATTTGTTACAACGTCATTTGGAACGCAATTACGCACGAAACTCTCCTCGTATTACAGCAAGGGTAATTAAGTGTTGTGACCACCTATGGAGATAAAAAGTCAAGAGTAAAAAATAAATAAATAAAAAGTTGTTCCAGCTGAGGTGTAATTTTTTCGAAATGAGTCATTATTCCCACGACGTGATGTAGTGCATGTGGTTGTTGAGATCATAAAGTGAAAACTGAAAACATCTTATTTTCAGTGCGTCACGTGACTTAATCGTAATGAGCATTTTGAAACGAAGAAAAAAATTTTAAAAAAAAGGAAGAAAGAAAATGAAAAACCCTATCGCGCCCTCCTGCATAGCTTAATCTGAAGTTAATTTAGCAAGAAGTAATGACATTTTTGGCAAGTGTTTAGAAATGTAGTATATTAAGCGTGCCCATAAAAAAGATGGGATTCTTCAAATTTTTTATCAAATCTATGTTCTAATATTTATGAACCATATATACTACACAAAAATTGCATAGTGAATTTTTAATTTTTCACATACTTTTCAAAAATAATTCGTAATACAAAGTTTAGAATAGCCTTCTTTATTTGGAGGATTTCTAGTGGGGAGCCTCGGTAGTCTAGGTAATAGAGTAACAAATTTAGGTTAGGGTTATTTATAGTCCCTCGTGTAGCGAATCTACGTTTATGTTGATATGGTTTTAAGTCTTTACATGAATATGAGGGAGTAAGTGCTCATTATTAACGTCACACTAAAAAGTAATTTGACGGCTATTGTCAACGGATTTCGCAAATTTGAACCTCGGTCAAGGGACGAGGATGAAACCTCAGCTGGTACCACCTTCTCCAAACTTTCACACCACACGAATGGGAGTAGTTTGAGTTTAGACAGATTTGAGGTGATTAACCCCTCTACACGGAGGGTCTCCAGTGACACTAGCTGATGTCGAGACTGGACAACGCCCAATTTAAGCTCGCTATGTTGACCACTCGGCTACGACAGCCGTAACAATGCGGACATTAGGAAAAGAACACAGGCAGGGACGTCTTAAGGCATGGGCCAACTGGACCCGGGTTTGTCTCGTTCTCGACTCTGTCTTAATAAGTTCATCGTCCGGATAATTTTAATGGTCAAATACTATTTTTTTTATTGAGAACATTTATAAACCCCGTGCACCATACAACGTATCACACGGGGGCTTACAACACAAAGGAAAGATTACAACACAAACATTCATGCCTTCTCCGGGATTCAAACCCAGGCCCTACGGCACCGCAGTCAGCGTCACTAACCCCTATACCGGATGGGTGGCGATCAAATATTATTCCCGTACATATTATCCGAAAAACTGGGAATTTCAAACTGCCTGTCAACTTGCAAAAGTGGTAAGACTGTAGTAATATGTGATGACCGTTGTGCATGTCTAGGCCTAGTAACATAAACGTGCATGTCTAGGCCTAGTAACATAAACAATCATTCAACTCATTTAGTCGAAATGCGGCCATCGGTCGAGCCAGTTTGTGCCTAGATTTTTGAGATTTGTGAGTCGAACATATTTATGTGTTTCAAATTACCGTTTGAACGAATATTTGACAATGCATGCTATATACTGTCTACTTTGAAAGATCTCAGGTAGGGACTACTTTTGCATAGGCGCCCAGGACCTCAAAAAATCTCAAGATTTTTCTGGGGTCAGGGCAGTGGCGTAACGGAGAACATTAGGGCCGCCCCTGCAAAGTCAGGTTTTGGGCCCTAAGCCTAAATACGTACCTTGGAGCCAATCACGCTTTAGGCCCCCGAGAATCCCCCCCCCCCGCAATGCGGGGGTGTACGTTACGTCACTTGCCCAGGGCCTCTAAAGAGTCTTAAGACGTCCATGAGAACAGGCGGGATAAGATCAACGTTGTCTCAAAATTACAAAATATTTTTCTCATCGATTTACAAATTTGTCCTTTAGTGAGCAGTTATAAAACTTATTAAAAATTATTACTTTTGTTAACCTTTCTTTAATATAAATGTTTGAGATGAATTAGATAACTTCCAAAAAGATCCATCTCCACGTTGTTCAAAAATTACTTTCAGGGCTATTTTTTCCTCATAACAACATATTCTCTGCATTAGACAAATTATGAAATTTTTGTTTTATATTTCCGCAAATTCTCGAAACTTTTTCTTAAGTCCGTATTTTAAAAAACACAAAAATTTAAAATCTCATTGCAGCTGAAGGGCTTACACATTTTTCATCCTTTACAATTCATTTTCAGTTCATTTTTGTGACATCTGATATGGAAACATTTTCTCTCCTCTGATTTAAACTGATTAATACAATCTCAAAGACAAGAAAGATAACATTCATTTACAAAATTAATCAAAATGGGAAAGTCACTATAAATATTAATTTTTCAGGGGGAAAAAACCTTCGTAACAAATTCGTTCCCCTTCCAATTGTTAACTTTTTCTTAATTTTTAAGAATTCTAGAAGCCTAAATGAAAAAATACCAACAAGTTATCACTTACAAATTGAACGAGATCCTTACCCATCTTTGTCAATTTTCGTGATGAAGAACATTTACCTCAGACAAGAGTTAATTTTATTGGCCAATTAATCATCAGAACATCTAGAAATGTTGGCAGCGGATAAACTTCGAAAATATGGAGTAGAAAATTTCAGTAGATCAGAAAACACTCAATATTACCTTGTGAGTTCCACCATGGCATTTTAATTTAAAAATTTTGATGTATAAATTACAGAAAATATTATCAGTACCGGTTATAAATATATGAATAACATCAATTACTACAGGAATCTATGAGGGAATTCCAAACAATGATTACTTTATGAATTTTTTTTTTAAAATTACTCTAGTATCTTTCATAACAGACTGATCTATTGTATGCAGACAATATTTTTATTACATTGAAAATAATTAAATAGCATAGTGATATTTAGAGAAAAAAGGAGCTATTGTGCATCAAACCAATAAACATTCGTTCTATTTCGAGTATGTTCCAAATACGAAAAACCATGTAACCAAAACAAGTAAATATGTTGGTTACATGAATGCAGATAAAAACTAATATCAAATCTAAATATCAATTTACTTAAAAGCTGACCCAGAAAAAAAAAAATTCTGGGTTTTTCTTCCTAGGGAAATAAATACATCAGAAAACGTTACGTGGAAATCTCCTTCACACGTACGTCATCAAAGGTAAAAACCGCAAAAAAAAAAAAAAAAAAAAAATCGAAATTTCGAGCGCAGAAAAGAAGGTACACCTTCTAGAGAACGTGCACACGTGAGAGGATGGACGCAGACGAGAACAAAACAGGAACCGGAAGTGTGCCGGAGGAAAAAGGAAGGCCCGTCGATTAGGAGAAACTAAAGATAAGGAGGGATGACTCGAGTTCTGGAAAAGTATTTCGGGTCGAGAGTAAAGGAGACACAAAGACTCCTTCATTGATGAGTTTTCGTATTTGCTCTCATTCATAAAGCACTCCTTGTGCTTCTGTCCATCAACCGGTTCCCCCAAAACTTGATTTACGTCCAGAACTAACTCCAAGTCGGTCGGTCCCCTCTGAGTAAAACGATCGAGACATAATAATTACACAACACGTCATGCCATTTTGATATAGGCATATGAAACAAGATACTAAATACTCCCTCTTCCTATTTATATATTTAGGAAAAACATAGAACTTACTAAGAAAAGGTATTTCGATAAAATCCTTGTATTTATATTCTTATCTACAACACCTATACCCGGGGTCGATCATGACAATTAAGTCGATCGCGATTGACCGGTGGACCGCCAAGACATTTTGGGGTGACCGCCTTTATTAAGACTTAAGACGTGCATACACTAAAAGAAACATATTTGTGGAACACCATTGTCAACTAGACTAGAGACAGGGTGGACCGCAACAACTTGAAAAAGGAAGAAGTACCCCGTACTCTGGAAAAGTCTGCCCACCCCTGACCTATATCTTCATAATTTATAACTTATAAAAACACATACTTTGTTTACACAATGACCATTTCGATTTTTTATTACATCTCTGTGTTAGATATTTTTTGATAGAAGGTAAAAACAATTGATTTTTTAATGCTTTTAAAATTAAATAACAACTTAAAACATATAAAACAACATCTATATTGCATAATGTAGCATAAAATCAAGGCTTAGGTAAAAAGTACTATTTGAAAAACTTTTTCAGCACTTTCTATCTCTTTCTGAATCTCGACTGCATTAAGGAACATCTTATTGAAAATATTTACTTAATCGTCAATTGATTATTCATTAACGTCGCATTTCAAAGCTACACGAGGGCCATTGGGGACTGATCTCACTATTTTCAACAAAGACGACACCTGAGTTGACATTCAGCTCTCCAAACTTTCACACCACGCCAACATGAGAACTCTTTACTTAGGCCTTTAATTCCAATGTTCACTCCCCAGGGGCCTACGACGACCCACAAGGGAAAGAAAATAAAGTTGGGGGTCCATGAGGGTAGGTGTAAATGGAGGCCAACGATAGTGGCTCTCATTCAAGCACGTCGCGACATTAATTTTGCCTTTCAATGAATGGAATAATTTATACACACATGTTACCTTGTAACGGGTCTTTCGGTGATTCTTCCACTAATCCTCTTGATAAAATTAATCTTTAACTGTGAGTTCAGTTGAAAACCTTTCTCGGTGAAGAAGACGAGATTTAGACAAATGAGTACGTCTATTTAAGCGTTGGCATTAAAGTAGACGAAGAGAATTGATGGTTGAAAATTGAGACTGAATTGTGAATAAGATTACGACCGGAGGTCGTATAGTTTTGCAAGTTATGTAAAGAGAATTCCATTGTAAGAGACAAAAGCACTCTAGTATTGATAAGTGCTTTTATTCATATGTTAGTTGAATTAATCCTATGCGATTGCTCTTCCGGGTTTAATGTTTACTGCATTCCCTCCCTTTAATTGTGTTGGCTGCTTAAATAAAAGTAGTAATAAAATTGTGCTAAAATTACTATGGTTGATCTTTGCTCGAACCCCAAACACTTAAGTCCCTTGGGGCGTAACAATCTATGTAGTTGCAGAAAGTTGTATTTTATAATGTTAACACCATATATACACATATATATATATATATAGAGAGAGAGAGAGAGAGAGAGATCAACATTATTAAAATTTGAGAGTAAAACAAACGTATTAATCTGTTTATATGAGTGTATCTCTCATGTGGTTGCCAATCTCCAAACAAAAACAAAAAATCAGATTAGATATTATTAACCAAATAAAATCGATGCCCTATTTAAAAATTTGTCATTAAAATCGGATCAATTCCTGTTATTAAAAGCATTTTTTTGCTTAGTTATTTTACGTAACAGATATTAAATTTTAAGTTGAATTTAATTAATAAATGTTTAAAATTAACATATGTTATTGAGTTTTTCACACAACTACAGTTAGAAATTCAATTTTTTTAATAAAAGGTAACTATATACTAGATGTCAAAAACACATTTGAAATTGACGAATTTGCAAACGTTGATTATTTTGTAAGCAGGGGTCTACCCCAAACCAGAAAACACGACAAATGGTCTATGAGACAAAGGTTTCAGAACTGGCTTAAACAAATTTCAGGGGCATCAGCTCCTCTACACTGCAAGTCTTTGGCGGCACCAAGACTGGAATCCAAGACTCGACGGAAATAACACCGGTCACGAGTTCGAAACCATGACCACTCGGACACCACATTCATTAATTACTTCTCAAATGCGTCACGAAATGTCAAAAATTCCTTTACAGATGAAAATAATTTAAATGCATTATTATTTTTTCGCTATAATGTCTACCAATGTTATAACTAAAATGACAAACTTCATTAACTCTCACTCTCACATACATACGTACACAAGCAGCTCTTAAATTTGGAAGGCCATAACAACATAGCAACCTATATCATAACCGTTATCTCATAACCAACAATGCCAAGGCTTTATAGTAGCAAGAAGGAAGTGGTGCACATGTTTATTAAAGAGCGCGAATGTCTCATCACCCCAAAAGCGGAAAATCGTACCAGGAAAAGGGTAAAAGGCCAGCAGATATCAAAAAAGACTTCTCGCGTGCCGAGGAAAAAAATGAATTCTCTGTGAATGAATTCATCGCTTGAAATAGACAAGGTTTATTGAGTATCCGAAGGTGAAATAAACATACATATATTTCAAAACTGATTAGAATATTTTGAGATTTATCTCATGCGGCAGTCTTGAAACATTTATTTTTTATCAATCGTAAATCGTGTCTTGAATATATATTTGAATGCGTTACTGAATTCACTGAACTTTTTTCAGTTCCTTCTAAAAAGAAAATAATACACAGTTGACTCTCGACAATTCAAACCTTCGATAATTCGAAGTATATGCTCAGTCTCTAGAAAAAAAACTTGATATTTCGAACAAAAACAATATTTTTGGTTGCACTCAATAATTCGAAGTAAAATCTGTGGCTGGCCAGAATACAATATATAATTCGAAGTTATCTTATAAAACTCTTGACATTTCGAACACTCACTAGCATGTAGAGTCCTGTAGCGAACAGGTTGGAGCTTACAAGTTTTGTGTTGTATTGTCTCTGCGTGTCTCCTCTGTAACGTAGCCCCTTCAATAACCATGTATTTGTTACACTTCTTCAGTGTTTTCCAGTTCATTAGGCGAAAATATACTTTTATTGCTTTCCTTCTTCAAATGGACAATAGACACCTGTTGCTAGCCGTCCATGTCTTTCGTTTGACATGTGGCCTTGCGACACATGTGTTCAGAAAGCATGGTCCACTATAATGAAGAAGAGACTCGTAGGATTCTGTTTCAAAGTATTGAATGAATTCTTTTAACACAGGACTTTTGACTTCTGTATAATATTTACATTGTATATAGTATATACTTTCTAAAAATACTTTAAAATAATTTAGTACATGTGTACAATTGTTGCTTTACTACACAGTTTCAAATTAAAATCTGTTAGGAAAAAAAATTATCTTCGTGTGTTTGGGAGTTTTTTCCTGCCCTCTTGATAATTCGAAGTTTTTCATTGGTTCCTCCAAATTCGAATTATCGAGAGTCGACTGTATATCCCTTGATGTAATTACAAAAAAACTTCCATCAATTGAAGAGTAGAGCCATCATTTGTTTTTCCGAATGAAAATCACAATGAATTTCTCGAAAATAACGTCATGGAAATGATCGTTTTGAAGAAGGGATTCATCGTACGAATAATATTCTAATCCTTCCAATTGAATATTATAATCCTTCACTGACTAACGTGACAAACGCAATGAGTCTTTGGAAGCTGTATGGAGTCCATAGCCCTGCAGGTCTCTAACCTCTACTCTGAACTTCAAGAATGACTGAGGTACTATTGACACTTGCCCATTGGTAAAAATAAATTACTTAATAATAAAATAAAATGCCTATAAAATTTAAAATACTTAATATTGAAAAAGTAAATTAATTTTAAGATTACTGAAAATTAAAATAAAGACCGTGAAAAACTTCGAAAAAGACAGCAAGTTATTGATCAGGAGGGTGGTGGGGTTTAGAATAGCTGAGAAGTCTGAGGTAAAATTTATAAGTTTGCTGAAGTGAACTTGAAACGAGAGGGAGCTTTCTAATTGGTCGGGATGAAGTCGCCCTGAGGGTGGAGTTACAGTGCAGTGGAATTTTTGCATTGCGAGTTCAAGATGGAGTGAATTTAAAAGTTAAAAAAAATGAAGTTTGAATAAAAGATTATGAATTTAAATAAAGGCGAGATCTTTTAGGAAGTTACTGAGTCTGTTAAAATTTACCGTCAAATCCGGCGTATAACGCGCACCTATACTTTCAAGCTGCATTTTTTAATTTTTAGGTAAATTTGCCGTATAACGAGCACCCCCTATTTTACGAAGGTACCTGAAATGTACTTGCGCAATGCTCTTATGTTTTGAAGTCATTTATTCGAGGAAATATTCCAAGGATTAGAAAAAAAGTGGTATATACTTATAGCATTAAAAACCCTTAAGTTCATAAGGAATGTCATTTCTTTTAAAAAAAGCCGTATTTCGATATATGTAGAAGTCGAATCCCCCTCCCCTATGCTTATCTGTGAATTTTCAAGGCTCTCATTTTTATACCCGGCGTAAAACGCGTAGCCGTAAATTTCGATCTTACCTTTTGTATTAAAAGTGCACGTTATACGCCGGATTTTGAGGTAAGTCCGGGGTATATTATGCAATACAAGAGATAGCAGAAATCTGAGAGATGAGCAGTAGCATTTTCGAATATTCATTAGCTTTGTTTTTAGATCCCGTGAAAAAGAAAAATGACATCAACAATCTTTTTAATAGACAAAAACGCCCAACTAAACAAACATCACAAAAGAATTAAATTTTGAGAAATACAGGGCACTTCAACATATCTTTTCAATCCAAACAAGCGTTTCAATAGAATACTTCAACACGCCCACACAACATTATTATATATTATTTTCAGTACCGTTTACAAAGAATTCTCCAACTATCACATACAATTTACTGTTTCTGAGCACGAGATTTCGTTAGCTCACTATACACGAAGCATTCAAAAGCTTCCAAGAAGAAAAAAAAAGGGGAAACCCCAAGCGTCATTGCAGTTCTGCAAGTTTTGACTGAAGAAAAGAAATATTCACAAAAAGGGTGGGAAAAATTCGGGTTAAATAACCAAAGTGTCACGATTGCCGAATTCCATCTTCCGCTCGTTTCCGGTTACCGGTCTCTTTCGAGTGACGTCATCAACTTGAGGCTTAATCCTAGAAGTTCTTCCCGGAGTCAAAGAGTACTTTAATGCTCATCTTTTAAAATAGAAAAAGAACGAAAGAGGACTGGGAGGGGGGGGGATACCACTCTGGCGGCATATCTCAAGAGAAAGATGGAGGTGGGGCAATTTGGATGACAGTTTGGAGTGAAACGTGTCAAGAATATTTTTTGACAAGAGGTTGGAAAAAAGGTACAGCGGATCGAGTAGCTGTTTCAAATTTGTTTTAACTTTGAAGTATGGGTGTTTACAAATCCAAAAGATAACACAAATAAAGGTTTTTCTAACTGAAAATAAATGTAATGATTAATTTTTAATGAAATGATGTATAATAGATCAAAAATAAATTTGAAGATATGTGAATATTAGTATGGATTTTTCAAAATATAATTCCCCTGAAAATTTTCGAGTACTGCCTATGTCGTTAAGAAACTCGACTATTTTAATGGACAGATATTTTCCAAAAATTAACAGACGCTCCTTCAGAAGCAGCATCATAAACTTTATGAAACTCTTGAAACATTCCAGACTAGGGGTCGGCAATCTTCGACACGCGGTACAATTCTCAGTGGCACTCTGCATTACTCTACAAATTTGTCAATTTTTTTGAGTGGATGGAAGTTGATAAATTTGCAATGAACCTTATTTGACAAACATCTTCAGAATTATGGACATTTACTGAATTCCAAAAAAATCTGAAAGATAATTCTGAAGATAAATTTACAGCTATTTTGTAAATTATTGAATGTCATTGCTGAAGAGATTTAATTGTTTGAAGAGAGAAAATTTCATGTACTCTCTGCTTTTCGCTTTTGACTCTACGATCAAAGTAAAAAATCTTTTCTCATATGAAAAACATTTCCAGTCCACATAGAAATTATTTAACAACTGAATGCTCAGAATCATGATCTTGCGATTTGAAAGTAGAGCAGTGAAGGCACTAGGTTCGCCTTAAAATTTTTATTTATCTTTTTGTTTAACTGTAATGAAGGGAAATACTTATATTTTATGTTGTCTATTTCTATTTTAATAAATATATTTAAAAATACATCACATACGTGCAATTTTAATTTTTTAAATTTTTTGTTGAAGAAATAGTTTATTTTATGCTGTTTATTTTTATGTTATCTTTAAATGATGCAAAACTAATACATAATAAAACTGTATATCTAAATACCTCTATTCTCGAATTCTGAATGCATTATCGCAGGAATCGAATTGTTTCATAAATGTCCTTTGTGTGGCACGCTGAATAATTTTAGTAGATTGGTTTGGCACGCCACAGCTAAAAGGTTGCAGACCCCTGTTCCAGAAGATACAAGGATCGAATTGGATACTGTGAATCAAAGAAAACTGGTGATAGAAATAAGTCCGTGAGACTATTTTGAGAAAAACGGCACGAAGTATTTGTTGCAAGAAAAAACAATTATATCTGTAAATATCTGTATTGTTTTACATTAGTCATTTTCGTCCTACAATTCGGATGTGTGCACCTGGTTAAACTTTGTGGACGCTCTTTTATACAGTAGAGTAACGTAAACCCCCACATCGGCGGGGGGAAGGGGGCAGGATCCTAGTGGGCCCCAAACCTGACTTATGCCAAGTACGTACCTTTTGTAAGATACGGCGTGGGGCCTCAAACTTGACTTTCCAGGAAGGTCTAATAATCTCCGTTACGTCACTGCTTTTACCACTTCTGACAGTAAAATTCGTATTCCAAAAAATCTGAGAGGAACCCAACGAAGAAATTCAAAAATTGTGTCTATAGCTTAATTTAGCGAATTAAAATTCTGAACCAGAATTCAGAAAAAAAAATACTTTAACAAGAATATTTTCATTTACGCATAAATACATATAAAAAAAATTGGCAGCTATAGAGACTGCCGATAGAAGTGAAAACTTAGAACTTTTAGTATTAAAATTTGAAATTTCATAATGTTTGAATTAAAATTATCAACTTCAATCTGGTTTTCACATCTATTGACACTCCGAGCAACAACCAAATGCATGTTTATATGGTTTTTTATTATTCTAATGTATTACGGCTGTGCAAGACCATGCCAAAATATAAATACAATTCAATTGAAATAACAATTAATATACAATCATATTATTTATGGATAGTATTTGTATTTACTTAAATTTCAATGTACTTGATTTTTAACGTTATTTTAATTGTTTGCATCATTGTCATCATTCATTTCAACAATACTTAGACTTTTTGTACTTTCAATTATTTCATTTTGTTCTAAAAAAGATACAATAGGCTTATGGTAACTAAAGTAAGAAAGGAAAATGTTTGATTCAAATTTATCTAAGTATCGCGTTTTAAAACCGCATCGATCGTCGTTTTATATTTTGTAGTACTGAGTTTTCGATCATTGGACATATTTAAATTAAGTGTTTCATTTACAAAATCAATTACTGGTAGATTTTTATCATCTGCAAAGTTAATATTGAAGTCTCCACTTAAAATAATCGGTACATTATCATATTTTTAGCCAAATCTTTTTTTCGAGTATTTCAGAACCTTCTTTAGTATAAATCATCAAATTTTCGAATAAAAATTGTTGTATCCGTCTCATAGATTTTTCAGGCGAAATATAAACGGCAACCATTAATATGTATTGCCCATTCTCGGAATCGCAACGAGTAATGCACAGTATATACACATTGAACTTTTCACTAAATTCATTCAATTTCACGTATAAGATATACACAGCACTATACGTCAGCTGTATAGCTACAGATACACTGCTATAGGCATGTCGGTGACGCGAACACACGAGATTTCACCCATCCAAAACGCGTCTAAGGCGAACAGCACACTGCGCGTGCGCCAGTCAGAGCATGTCTCTGACGCGAAACCATAAGATTTTCCCCTAATAAAAAGTGCCCGACGTCGCTAAAGAAGTTTTCACTTCAAAAAAGCTAAGATATTTGTGTAAATGAAAAATCAATTTTTTAAAGTTGCTTTGATAATCATCGTTTCAGGCATGAAAAACACTTAAAGAAAGAAAAATTACTTTTTTACCTTCAGTGGGAGAAGTTAAATAGAGCAAAGATATTGAACGCAGTTAACAATTTTAAAAAAAGTATGCAATTTTCTACACACTTCCTAAATGACTAGATAAAAAAGAAAGAAATCTACAAATACCCACAGAATATCAAATATTTTCTTCTCTCAGCCAGTTATCAAAATGATATAAAACAAGATACCCGATATATATAGAAGTAATATTATTCTAATAAAATTCATACTAACTGTGATTTAAAAAAAAACTGTTATTATTGAAACCACTGAATATGTAAACATGCAATAGCAAACATCTATACGAAGTAGTAAAGTACCGGGAAATTAAATTCTTCAAAACATGACGGACACACGCACAAAGAAATAACCTGCAAACATTTTTAATATTTGTGTTGCCAAAAATAAAGAAAACTGTTAACATTCCCCCTTCTCTAACAATTCCAAGACCTATCCTATCTTTCTGAGCTAAACACGTGATCGTGGGAATCGTGGTCACATACATTGTTAAAATGAAAGGTCCAGCTTGTTCGTGCACACAACACTGTACAGTTAATTTATTTTTCTACAGCAGATGAGTATTTCGGGACTTTTATCCAATTTAAGAAATGTTTATCATTTTGCTCCTCAAGGATTTTGAATAGTAAATTTTTTTCTGCCTGTGAAAAAGTAGTTTTAATATCCCAAGTCTTTCATTGTGTCATGATTTTTTCCCCAAATCTTATATCAGAAATTTCCCGCTCTAACCTCTATGCAATAAATTATCTGATTCAAACATTTCTTTCAAATTCGATTCAACTACTTGTAAAAATCTGCTACGAGTTTAATATTTTGATTAAAATTTGCAATTCTTATACTCTTGTATGGGTGTGAAGTTGATATGGATTCTTCTTTCTTGCAGTATTTTAATACATTTGGTTTAAATTTTATTTTATTCTTTGATTTAAAGCCAATATCATAATTTTACACAGTTCGAATAGTTTAATTTACTTTTATTTTCGTCTTGACACTTATATTTTTCATCACAAATTGTATGGCTGTAAAAGCATTTGTGGTATAGTTCGATATAATTGGGTTTTAAAATTTGTTATTATACACATAAAATAAATAAAGATGTCATTTTTAAAATATTTCATGATTACAGCGAAAAACAGCAAATGATAATAACACAACTTAAATGACAGAATAGAAATTGATTGTGAAAAAGTTAGAGAATTGTGATAAAGATTTATTCGTGATGTGCATATATAATTATTTAAAATAATAATAATAAATATATAAACTTGAAAAATTTCACGACCTGTAATATTAACAACAAATCCAGAAAACTTTTTAAGATGGAGGATACTATGTTTTTCTTAGATCCATGATTATATTATTGATTTAGTGAAAGGCTCTTAGGAATTGACGCAAGAAGTTCTTTAAAACATTTATTTACACAATACTATCTTAAACTACTTTCTTCTCATTCACCTCGCTCACCTCGTTAAATCTTTTTGGGTTTTTTTTTCAACAGCTCGAGTTCACTTGCTTTTAACAACTCGTTAACCATACAGGACGCAGCAGATACAAAATCAAGTTCATTTGTCAAATTTATTCTGAATTTTAAAGTATAATTTTTTATTACATTTTAGTTTTTAATAGAATTCTCGTGCTTTTAACAAAAAGTTTTTACTCAGATATATATTAATTCATATTTTTCTATAGTTTTTATAAAAAAGAAAATGTTTGCAGTTGAGAGAAAGGGCTTAAAGTTCTACCCGCCACCCTTAATTTCCCCTAAGGAAATTATTTTTTACTTTTCTAATCTAGATTAGTCTATAGATTTGAATGCAATAAAGAGCATTCGAAATGCACTATTCTTAATTTAAAGACGAAAAAAAAAAATTCCATCGGATCAATATATTAAGTTCGATAATTTAAAATATATTGTGGTGAGAGACGGGAAACTTAACATGGAACATATTCATGTCTCCGGCGAACTTGACGTTAAACAAATTATTGTATAAAATGTTTTTGAAAAATAACAATTAAATAGACTTAAAAAAATATGGCAATTTACTTCAGTATCAAAATCGTTTAATTCCACAAAATACCAAAAAGAAATTCAAATTAAACAGAAATATTTTGAAATTCCGAAGATATACGGCCAGAAAAGATTGTCTCGCATCTCTCTTAAAACATCTTACTAATCTGATTGTATTTTCATACACTTCTTGGGTTTCCTGAATACATACAAATAAAGGTTAAATGTTTTTAACGAGAGGTAGAAAACACATTACATTTTTATTAGTTTCACTTAGTGGCGTAACGTACATCCCCGCATCACGGGGTCCCAGGGTTTTAGGGGGCCCAAAGCCTAACTGCCTCCAAGTACCTACCCTTGTATAATCCAACTTGGAGGTCCAAAATCTGACTCTGCAGGGGGGGGGGCAAATGTTCTCCGTTACGCCACTGATTTCAGTTCAATTCAAAAAGAAATTTGTGGTGAAAGCAAGCATGATCGATGCCAGACATGCACAAGCAGATTTTGTTTTGTATGTTTGACAGAGGAAATGCACTTTGTTTTGCAGCGTACAAAAACGCGCCAATTCAAGTTTTTTAAGCGCCTAACACCTCTAAATTCAATCCTAACACAACTTAAAAAAAAAAAATTTCCAGCCATTCCGAAACGAAGTCTACGATATCGCTTCAAGGTACTCACGATCAAAACAAAAACAAAAAGCCGTTTTCATTGTTAACCCAGAAAAGAGCAATGCGTGTCTCTCACACTCTGCACGGAGCGTGAGCAGAAACATGCAGAGAAGCTATACCCCCTTTCCATCATTTTAATGCGGCTGTAACGGAATGTGACACAGACGGGATTTCCTCACCCTCCACTTCCCGGTGGAGGGGGAGAGGAAGTATCCCACCCCCGCTCTTAGAATGAGTCATCGCATGCCCTTCTATTGAATTGCGTAACAATTCCTCCAGACTCTCTGCTTTTGCCAACTATTGATTGTTCAGTTTACACTGGAGTTCAATTTTAACACAGATTTAAGCGTACCTGTTTACAGTAATACACCGAGCTTAGCGATTTGTGGGACCGCGTAAGACAAATTCGCGTAAGTCGGGGGAAATTTCGTAAAAAATACTTGTAAATTATTTTTAGTTGGGGGTCAGAGATGAAAGAAAATAATAATTTCGGAAAATATGCTTAAAAAAATCTTAGATAACACAAATCTTAAATCGCAAACCAAACTTATTTTGATGTTTTTTTTATCCATAGGGCTGCGGATTAGTATTTTTACCATTGCAGACCTAGTACATCCCCAGGAGCAGGTATCACTCTTTAGTGCGGCGCCATATAAGCGGATACCAATCGCCGCAGGTAATTTTGATGCCCAGTTTCCTCCACAGAAGAAGGCACCTGTGCTCTGACGATGCGAAACTGTGCTAGGATTTAATTTTACCGAGAGCATCCAAGCCAAACAGACACTCTAGGGATCTTTTACATGCCGTATAATCATACGATATGGCCACTGTCGATTTTCTGCATCACAAAAATCCACCAACTTGGGCCGGGGTCGAACCCGCGACCTTGGGTACAGAAAACCATGATGTAGAAAGCTTCATAAAATCTAACTAGTAATCGTTGCATACTAATAATTTTTTAAGACCCTTTTATAAGTTTCACTTATATGTAAAGGAATCTTTGAATTCAGTTTTTACCCACTTTAAAAGTCAGATCAATTCGAAATTTTGCTCACTTGTCCAGGACCGACGACAATGCAATAATTTAATAATTTCGTTCCATTGTCCTGATCAGGATCATCAGGATTAACGATTTCCCATTTCCAGATCGCACCCCGCATCTGGTGACTAACTTTACATCCCATTTCAAGATTTGGCGACTAAAAAAATTAAGTTACAACTCAGTTCGATTAACTATAAAAGGGTATTTTTTTCAGTTTTTTTTAAAACTATAATTTATAATTATTCCTTGTTTTGTTGAAAAAATGCCTTCTTCGTTGAAATATGTTTTTTCTTTAATTTGCAAACCTTTCTGAGACCTTCTGTCAAATTACAAACCGTCATTCGATCTTCTGACTCAAGTTCTTCCATGTCTGGCTCGTGCATATCTTTTGGTTCATCAATCGTCAGCTCCCGATTGTGGAAATCCAGCAGTTCTTGAACGTCATCATTATCAACATCTAAATTTATCTGCCTGGCAAGATCGACAACATCAATTTCATCACACTCGGACACTGATTCCTCCTGAATTTCAATGAAAAGGGGGAGGGGCAGAAAAATAAAGGACGACTCGACGAAAGTCGCGTAAGTTGGGGTACCGTAAATCGAGGTATTACTGTATTTGTTTCTTCCCTGCTGAGTTTTCTTGAATTGCAAAACAGCATGCTCGATTTCCTTGGTGGAAAAAGTCAATTTTTTAGATGAGTTAACAGAACGTTCCTTTAGGAAAACCCTAGGAAGGAAAAGTGGTCATGTGGGTAACGAGTTTCATCGGTGATTATTCCACCGTGACGTGTAATCGGGAGTTTTATCAGAGCGGCTGACTTTGATGTAAACAGAAACGTTTTTGTGAGAGTAAGGAGAAAAATAAGAGAGCGCTGTCGTTTATTTCAACTTGCTGAGAATAACAGAGAAACCGTTGAGTAACCGGTAAAACCACTTAAGGTTTCTTTCCCGTAAGGAAACACAGTACAAAGCAAAAAACAGTAGTTATCGGTAATTTTATTAACATTTAAAAGGTTTTATTTTATAACTTTGAAGAGTTTTTTTTAACCTTCATCATGTACGTTACTTTAACAAAGTGAACAAGTCAAAGAGAGGAAACTCTAAACCGCTTTAAAATTATTTAAATCAGCGGCACTAAAAAAAATTTATTCTGATAATTTATTTAACAAAAAATGAAAATCATTCAATAATCAGGAAGTATTGGATTTATCCTAAATGTTTTTTTAGTCACTGTCTGGTCCAGTAGCCTGTCTTTGGGGGAGGGAATATATTCTAAAATAAGGTAGACGAAATCTCAAAGGGATAATCTCTAGGGTAAAAATAAAAATCTGTTGATTAGGGGGGGGGGGATTATAACAGAGGGAAATATTTTAAGCCACTTACACTTTTAAATTTATATACAATATTATGTTTGCTTATGTATACATACAGAGAGGGAGAGAGAGAGTTATAATGAATGAATATTAACGTCGCACTGTTCAGCTACACGAGGGCTTTTGGCGACGGACCTCGTCATTTTGAACCATGGTCAAGTGACGAGGGCCATCACCTGAGCTAACACGCCCTCTCGTAACTACCACACCACACCAACGGGGAGGACGTTTGAGCTCTAGACTGATTTAACGTGCATCGCTCCCCTGCATGACGGATCTTCAGTGGTACTGAGCTCGAACTCATGACACGCCAGCTATGATACGATACCTTGACCACTTGGCTACCGCAGACACATACAGAGACAGAGAAAGAGATTCATTACATTATATTGCCTTTGATCTGTCAGGTAGTTTTCACAATATGTTGTTAGGTTAACGAATTCTTATAGGGTTTACATTTCATACAAGATTATAATATATATTACTGAAAATCAAGCCTTTGAAATAAACTTAATACTAAACTATGACGTGAACACTTTATTGAAGGATACCTGTAAAAACACGATAAAGTATCCGAAAATGACTTAACATTTGTCGATCTAAAAATATAACGGAGTGTTACGAAAGGAAATAATTGTTGGTAGATCGACGCTATGCGGTAAACATTGGCCAAGGTCTTCAGGAAAAACCAGTATGTGATTTCTCTTTATTGACAATTACATAAAAATAAACAAAAAGGGAGAAGAAATGATAATGTGAACCAATTCGAGTTTCGTTTTGAAAACGGAATAAGAGAATAATAATTAACTCGTTTTTCATCCCAATTGAAATATTTTCTTTTCTATTTTAAGATATTAAAGGTAAAGAAAACTCCATTTTCCTGTATTTCCGGGTTTAAAACACGCATTGAAAGACATATTTGCATTCATAGCGTTGTTGTAATCGCAGCAACTAGATGTATATAAGAAGTGTGAAGAAACTATTTATGCTCCCCCCCCCCTTTTTTTTGCACATAAATATTATTTTTATTTCTGCGCTCCAATTGGTGCAGATGATTTTTAAATACAAGGATTAATTGTTCACTGTATTAACAATTTTTCTGTTTTTAAAAATCAACAGCAAATCTGTAACGTGTTTATGATACTAATTATTAAAGCGAGCTAATTAGTAACAGATAGTTTTGTTTCTGTTAGTACAATGTGCATAAGAAACAACTTTCAGAAAACTTTCGAATTTTTTAATCGAAAAATAAACCAGAAGATAAAAATCTTATTGTATAAAATGAACTGTTCCACCAATCCCAAGATAAAAACATCTTAACATGACCTGGAGGTGCTGACGTCACGGTCCAATGAGGGATGGGGGGAAGGAATTCCACAAAAGCAATCTAAAAAGCGGGTAGAAAGTTTCACAAAACTCTCGAAGAAAAGAAAAATCGAAAAATAAGAATGAACTTCACCTCCTCCAAGTTGAAAGGATTTCATACTGGGGAAAAGGCAATCAAGTCTTAGGTAATTTCCACCCCTGAATCCTCAGGGGAGGGTTTGAAAATTGGGGGGGGGAGGGTAAAGGAGAGAGAAGTTGAACCAAACTCCACGGAGAGATTAGTTTCCTGCTCTGCCTCTTTATGCACAAGAACCCTTTTCGTTCACCCTTCTGCACCCCTTTTCAAGGGGAAAAAAAGTTGTACAGATCTGAAAAATAAAACATATAAAAGAAAAAAGTAGGGTATGTAGCAAACATTGATAAATTAAACGATAGTTGAGAATTCGTCGATGAAAAAGGGCCAGTGGATTTGGAAAATTTTTCTTTTCCAGAGTGAAAAGGAGAAAAAAGAAAAAGAACCGATTTGATGGATGTTATCCAGCACCGAAGAAAAGTTTCCAGTTTCGGCATTTTACGGTTTTCCTCGTCTCTCACAGAAAATAAATGTGGAAAATGCAACGGAAATAAATAGCAGAGACTACGTAAAAGTATGTGGGTCATCGAATTTTTCGGAAATTAATAAATGTGTCTTTTATTCTGAGAATGGACGGTACAATTAAAGGGGGGGGGACTCAAAAAGAAATATAAATAAAGAAGAAAATTCAGTAGAGTTTTGAGTTTAAATTTAAAAAAAAAATTAAACTGTACTAGGAATTAACTTAGACAATGTTTTAAGTTAAATTTAGAAATGAAAAGCGACGGGAAAAAAAAGTTCAATAAAAATATTGTATATAACACAAAATGAAAATGCGTGAAGCAATTTTTGTTACTTTAATCACAATTAACAATCTTTTTTCTTAATTGATTGTTCATTACCGTCACACTCTGAAGCTACACGCCGGTGATAGGACAATTTGACCTCACAATTTTGCACAACAGTCAAGCGACGAGTACTACACCTAAGATGGTAAATTTCGTGAGTAAACAGTATTTCTAAACTTTCAACGACCTAACTAAACTCCGGAAAAAGGTTCCTTGTTCTGTTGACTTCTTTCGATCTATTGCAATATATAGGATGAACAAAACATTATCCTCCCTTTGTAGACCCTTAAAATACGCTTTCATAAAATTGTTTTTCACTTTCACTAACAGTTGAAGCCGGATATTTTGATCCAGAAGCAGAACTTCACATTTACATGTTCGTGTGTTTCAGCTGTTTCCAGTTGTGTTTTTAATGAGATAAAAAAAAAACTTGATTTTATAAGAAAACGATATAAAAAAGGCACGAGTCAAACGAGATATTTTAGATTTTACAAGCACTATTTACTTCATTCGACTTTTCGTTATCTTAATTTGTCGATACAAATGGATCCTTAAGAAAATGTCTAATCGTTCCATCCTCTTATACTGACCCTCTTAAGCCCCGACACCCTACATTGACATACTATATCAAATGAATACTTTGACTACTATGGTATATATTGTCCAACGGACATACCATTATAGTGCAGTTTCGCCACATTTGCCATTGGCATATACAAGGTGTGACAAACACACAAAAAATGAGACTAAGTGTGTTGGCAACAACTATTTTGGTGACGTTATCCCACGCACCTCCTTTATCCATGTCGCCAGTTTCGCCTTAATCGATCATGCCAGTTGGAAGTACTGCGTCATTGAGTGGACAAGTGCAACTAACTGCATTCTTACATAAAAATGTCGAGAGATAGAGAGAATCAACTTTAAGTTTCTTGTAAAACTTAAGAAATCAGCCACGAAAACATTTCAAATGTTAATGGAGGCTTATGGAGATGAAACTTTGTCTCGTGCACATATGCATTTGAATGGCATAAGCGGTTTCCAGGAGGCATTGGCAGTATGGAAGATGATGAACCTGCTGGGCACCCAAGGCCAGCGATTACGGACCAAAACATTGCCGAAATTCGTGATATGAGTAGGTTCCCACTCACATCAGTGGACAGACTGTTAATCAACACTTCTACATTGAAGTACTAAAAAGACTTCACGAGAAAAAGTAAGGAAAAAAATGGCCAGAATTGAGAAGTGATGGATGGCTGTTGCACCAAGACAATGCACCCGCTCGCTATACCCTATCTGTCAAGCAATTTCGAACCAGCAAAAAAAAATAATAATAATAATAATTTTGATAGGGCATCCTCTTTATTCACCTGATTTGGCCCCATGCGACGTTTTTTTTAGTTCGTACACTTAAAGCTTGCTTAAAGGGAACCCATTTTACCTCAGTTGAAGAGGTTCTGACAAAAACGGAGAATCTCCCGAAAAACCTTTCAAAAACATCGTTCCAGAACAACTGTTACCAGCTATGGCAGTACCGAATGTAGAAGCGTGTGAATGCTAAGGGGAGCTATTTTAAAGGTCATAACGTCACGTAGAGCTAATTCTGTAAGTACAATAATTTATTGGACCAGACTCGTTTTTTAGCGCGTTTTTCACGTAGTGGAACAAAAGCGCTATTAGGACGCAAATTTCGTCTTCGTTCCATATTTTGTCGTATCTTTTTCTCAGCCAATAAGCAACCAATTGACCTCGAGTTTTCGGCATTTGATCGCATTTGTACCCTAGATGAGCCGAATCATATTTAAATTTTCCCATAGTTTTCTCGAATATTCCTATTGTAAAATACAACATGTGAAAAACGCGCTAAAATTACTTGGCCATGCCAATGATTGATATCATGTTTTTCTTTTGTCACACCTTGTAGTTTGATATTCCCAACTTTTTGGAGAATTTGAAAATTAAAATTATTCTCTCGGATCATATTATTGAAGCCGAGTTTAGAATGAACGAGCCTCTCCTCCCTAGGCTCTGGGAAGAGCAAGAAAGAAAGTGAAATTGAGTGCATATGAAAACATGATAGAATAAACAATTTTACTGAAATTCCCCCCTTTCCTCCCTTGGAACTCATGTTTAATTCCGAGAATTGTTGAAATCTGCGACATCGTTATTTTGCAACAGTGTTTGAGGCCAATGAGGTTAAAAAATAATAGCTTTAAAAACAATTAAATAGCTCGAATGAAACAGAGCATTTAAGGAGGAAAAAATAATTATTTCTTAAAATTATTTTCTAAATATTTGGTTGATTGTATATAGCAATACACAAAGAAAATAACATTTTTCAATTCCTACTATTAGCTCATTCTCTCCCTATATATATATTTTATTTATTTATATATCTTGTTCAAATTTTCAATCGTTAATAAAATACTTTCTATACATCCATTCAAAGTAGGAATTGACTTTTTAAAAAAAATTATATTACTTGTTTATATTATTGCACAATTTACACAGAAACATCAAATTTTATGCAACTAAAATCACTACTAAAAACAGAAATTATCTTACACATCTACAAAACAGAAGTAGCCGTCGTCTTTTTACAACGAATAACAGCTTCTGTTACACTGACACCACTAAATTAATTTACGACGGTCATAAATAGCGGTCAAAAGAAAAGAAAAAAGACTTGTCAAAAACAGAGGTAGTAATTGCCGAACAGAAGGATCGAGACTCTTTTGTCATACAAAAGAAACATAATTGGAGAATGACATCAGCCGAACAGGCCCCGAAATGAGGTCACAATTTATAAGAAAGAACGAGTTATACAATCATGATCTCATCTCCCGCTGCTGGGTTATTCGCAACATAAGAACTACCAATTATTGTCTGAGAATGATATGTATCTTAATTATCTCCTGGTAAGAAATAAGATCAGCACCCAGGAATAAAATGGTTATGTATAGTTGCAATTATTCTCATCGTGAATTGAAAGAGAGCGATTGTATTATTTCGAATGTCGAACCGGAAAAAACTAATCAATGGGTAATAAACTTAAGTTTGATAAATAATTTTAAAAAGGGTGAATAATAATCCCTAATAAGTATTCTGAAAATAAATTAAGAGAACAATAAAATAATCTTAATATTAACGATCAATAATAAGCGGTAAATTTTTTTTTAAATAAATGTTTATTGTTTTTTATTATCATACTTCTTCTAAGAATCAGCTATAAAAGCTCCTAAAGACAACTATCTTTAATTCCAAATGCTTACATATTTCTATTCCAGTTGAAACTGTTAAATTCTAATAGCTTTTAGGAAGAAATATTGTACAAAATTGAAACAAAAAATAATTCATTTAAAAAAATTTCATAAATTATGTAAAAATGGTAAATAAAAATGCATAAAAAAAATTATTTGAAAATTTGAAAAAAATTTGAAATATCGAAAGTTTGAATAAAAATATAAGGAAAAAAAATGGCTCAAATGCGTTCCATTTGGAATGAACGAAAAAATACAAAATTTAAAATTTTTAAAAACAGATAAAAATAATAGAAAACTTTAAATTGAAGGAGAGAGAAATTAAAGTAATATTTGATAGTTTCGAAAAAATAAATGTTTCATAAGAATACAAAATTATAGGAAGAAACAAATATCAATTAGAATTTATAATAGTGGTATTACAGTTGCAATTTGCAAAAAAATTCAATTTTTAAAGT
Source organism: Trichonephila clavata (assembly GCA_019973975.1). Classification (NCBI taxonomy): domain Eukaryota; kingdom Metazoa; phylum Arthropoda; class Arachnida; order Araneae; family Nephilidae; genus Trichonephila; species Trichonephila clavata. The sequence goes on from BMAO01002047.1 coordinate 109,651, forward strand.
AAGTTAAATCATTACGGTATGATTTAACACGTAAAATTTAAAATAACCCAATGTACATAATTTATTTCTGAAGGGGAGGGGGAATATCCCCAGCCCACCTAACAGTGGAGCAAACTCCCTTGCACAAATTATACAACTGTCCTTACTCATTGCTTAAATTGTAAAACCGTAATTTTTTATATTTTATAGCTCTATTTTTTCAATATATTGTAAGCAGGAATCGTTTTTGGCGACTATATCGATTGTGGCGTTTTCACATCACACAGCTGAAAAATCAGCTTATTTTTGTGGATAGGATAACACCGTTCCCATGCATACGTGCGCCCCTATATAGTGCGGGTTCTAGTCATCTGACATCACCTCCGCAACCTATGACCGTGAGAAAACTAAACGGCTGGACACCTGAGAGCCGGAAACTCTGAATGTAATTCGAGGTGTCAGAAAGAAATAGCCCCCATCCCAAGACGATGGAGTGGATGGAGAGGAGTCCGTTGAAAAACACCGAAGTGAACGGTTTGTGTTGCCTCCTCCCTCAAAAATAACTTATTCTGAATTCCAGTGAAATAATCAATATTATGAATAACTTTAATGGAAATGTATAATTCTATAATTAATAGCTGTGACGTAAATAAACCAAATATTTAACTTCCTAACTCTCCCACTGTCATTAATTTTTTCAAATGTCACAGGATGCTTCTGAAAATTACAGGAGAAATCTATGACATGACGTAAGCGGATTTTTCGAGAAAGAGCTGGAAGGTAGGGGGGGGGACCCCTAGGTAAATTGTTCTTGGCACTCCTCTTCAGTTAAATTCAACTTTTTACGACCCATTTTTACTTTCAATGCCTTATGTATAAATAAATTTGTTACAGCATCACGAAAAACTTTTTATATATACAGAGGGAGGGAGAGAGAGAGAAATGTTAACTTCGCAGATTCTTCAAGCATTTTAAAACCATAGTGAATAACTTGCTATTTTATAAAACTCTTTTTAGAATAAAATTCTAATTCTACAATTCTCATATTAAAACAAGTGTTTTTACCCCACGTAATTTTTATGTACCAAGTTTACTAAACTTGTTTCATGCGTCAAATATTTTATTCAATGAGTGCAATTTTACCCCACAATGCAGATAAAATTAAATAAAAAAAAACTAAGTTAAAGCATTTTTTTTTTTCTGTGCTATTTATTACGTGACGAGAATCCAAAATACATGCAAGAATTTATTTGCAGTTGTATATTTTCCAAACCTTTCCTTTTTGCGAAATATCTCCTCTCTCTTCCTTTCCTCCAATTTGTCAAGCTTTGTCTTTCGGGACATAGCAAAATAAATCCATTTCAAAAATACACATGAAAAATAACTACAAAGAATACATTTTTAAAAAAATTTGATCAGAAAATCTAATTGGGGGGGGGGGATAAAAATTTAAAACTACTTATTTAATTTTGGCAGAAATAAATAAAATTACTGAGGTGGGGGGAGATACAGTTCACTAAACTTCCAATTGCATTACATTATAGCTTTATTATTCCCCAATTTATTAGCAGATGATTATTTAAAGCTCAAGTCAAATATAATTCTTCATAAAATACAAAAAAAAATTTAATCGTCTGCTATTACCACAATTTTCTTTAAATAACTTATTTCATGCTGCACTTATTTTAATTATAAGATTATAAACATTTCCAGCAGTAAAAAAAAAATAATAATAATTCGAATCTAATCCGGGTAAATGCAGTCAGTTCATTTTCATTCAGAAGAATTCAGAAAGAAATATCCCACATACACTTGCAACAAATCAAGGATTCTCAGCAGCGAACTAAGGTCTTAAATCAACCCAAGAAGAGAGATCTTTACCAATAACCATTCAAGTCTCAACTAATTAAATGGAGATCGGTATCGGAAGCAATCAAAGGATGCTCTATTTTTACACCAAAAAGTAATCAGAGACAATCAGAAAGAAAGGAGGGGAAAAAAGAAGCTAATTATATATGAAAGGAAAGCTTCCTTCACGGCTTCTCCCCTTCGGCCTTTGGATTAAGATGCTGTAACGGTTAGATAGTGCATCACATCAGCTAATCTCCGATTCTGAACAGAAATGTAATTACAGAATTCTAAATACAGTTTCGTAATAGGAAAAAGGTTTCCTTCATTTGTTGAAGAATTTTGATGGTTGAACAAAACAAATGAATGAGTTTGTGTGTATATTAGTATAACCACGAGTTGAAAATGAATTAAAGTACAACTAGTGGGATAAGAAGGGAAATTACTTCCCTTTTCCTCTAAAAAAAAACGAATTTATTCATACTTACTTAACATCTACAAAATTCTTAACACTTTTCAAATAAATTAATTTTTATGATTCTAGAAAAGGGAGATGAGATTCTCATATTATAGTTCCAAAAGTTAAATTCATCATCGAAAGTGAACAGTAAATGTTGTTGCTAATAGATTTAGGGGGGGGGGATTCTTAAAAAGAAGGGTGGGTAGTGATTTATATAATTTGTAAAATTTCAAGAAATATTTCTTTTTTTTTAAAAAAAAAATATTTTAAGGCCAGATAATCTTTAAATTCGTTAAGTTACTGCATTTAACAACATTTGAACCAAATAATCTCACAAGAAAAAGAAAAATTCTCATTTATTTGAAATATATGTTAAACTATCTATATATAATATAAAAAGATTTATTGCAATTCTATGTCATAAAAAGTGTTACCAAAAAAAAAAAAAATTTTTTTTTTTTAAATTTCTCAAAAAGTTACTGAATTAAATTTTACACTTGTTATGATATGGCACTTTTCCGTTTCGCAGGCGCAAATCTCACCTGCAAGCTTTATTGGCGACAACACATAATTCCCACATACAAAAAATGTCAATAAATGATAGTTTTCATTGGTTTTTCATCCATTTTTGATGTATTATGAAAAAGATATTTTTGATAAGAAAAGACCACTACTTGTTTTGAAAATGTGACAGTAAAAGGTTACCGGCGGAAATATTCCATTTGGCGTCAGTTGTATCATTTTTGGCGACTATATCACCTGCACCGGCGAAACGGAAAAGTACCAAACTGAAGAAGAAAATAAGTTAACGATTTCTAAATAAACTGTATTTGGTGAAATAATATTTCAAATATCATTTGAGAATACATGTCCCTTACTTTCAAAATCAAAAAAATATTTTATTCATTCCAAAAAGGAGTACGAAAATTGTTTTATTAAATTTTGAGAATAATTTTTATTTTATTTATTCACGTAAGAGGGAAAAGAAAAAAGTTTCTAAATTAAAATCTGCCTAATTTGAAGGGGAGGGGGGGGGATTCAAGTTATATAAATTACACATATTCAATTTGTAATTTAAAATTATACAAAACTTTCCCAAGAAATTTTTTGAGATGCTGTAAAATTGGAGAGAAAAAGCCGAACATATATATATATATATATATATATATAAATGCCTCTACTCAATCACTGTTATCAAAATTCCGGCAACATAATTAAATTTGGAATGTATTTTATTTTCCCCCATCTCTTAGAGGGAAAAAAAAGATGCATTACCCGTCGAATGGAAATAAAAACATATAAAATCAAAAGCGAGAGAGAGAAAGAAAAGGAAAACAAAATGGGTTGAAATTTAATTTCGGAAATAGAATATGGAACTCAGTAATTGAATTTCTTCAGGAGGATAACATTGAGTAATGGCAGCATCCAAAAACTACAATAGCGTCGCAACAAAACCAAACGATAAATAACAAATAAAAGGGGGGGGGAGAGTACACACACATCAGGGCGATGAAAAAAAGAGACGAATGGAAAACTCAGACGAATTTTGAAGGGCAACTAGAGTAATGGAACAAAAACAGAGGATGCAAATTCGGAAACGAAAAAGAAACAAAATCGCCCCCAACCTTGGGAGGGATGAGGAAAAAAATGCTGCGAATGAAGAATTCAATTTGTGAAGAAAAGTTACGGTTATCGAATTGCAAATGCACAAGACATTAAAATCTCCATTTTCTAAAATACAAGGTTAATAGCGATCGAAGCGATGGAAAATTGAAAATGTTCGGAGATGAATTTATTTATAATTCCCGGTGGTTTGTTGGAGAATAAATTGAAACATCTTGGCGACATTTTATGGATTCGCTTGTTAATCCAGAAGAAAGGCTCTTTTTTTAAAGCCAACATAAATGTCAAAACCTTGACATGCCAAGAACATAAAATATTATTTATTGAAGGATTTGTATAAGCTTATCTTTATCCTTTTTAGGAAAACATTAAAAAACCCGAAGATACAAGCATAAAAGCTATAAATATACGATAAAATATTAGAAGTAAAAAAAAAAAAAATTAAAAAAAATGCAGTTAAATCCTAAGTTCCGATAACCCAGCACGATTTTTAAAAGTAAAGTAAAATATATCAAAACATCGATTTTTCAATTTCAAATTAATAATTGCATTTAAGACGCGTAAAATTTCACAAATTTATTCTTAAAACTTTCATTGCTATATTTTAAAACAGATTTATATTAATTCAATTCTAAAACAGTTCATTTTAAATTTAATTTACAATTGAAAGAAATTTTTGAATCTTTCTGTATCTTTCAAAATTTCATTTTCAAGTTATATATATTAACTTAAAATAGAATGTGTATGATTAAAATTACTGTATTAAGTTTTCGAAATCGAAAAAAGTACTGTATTAACCATCTCAAAAAAGAAAGGGGAAGGGAGTGAGAAAATAAGAGGAAAAGAACAGATAGTCAAAAAGAATCCCCCCCCCCCATTTTCTAGTTAGCAGAAATACAATAAAAATACCAGAGCACTCAAGTAAATAGTATAAAAAAGACGCAAAAAATATACAAAAATATATAGAGGATAACTTTTTCCCTTTCCGATCAATCTGTAAATGTAGTTTCTCCTCCGTTACAGAAGTGATGTAAGAAAACAAACAACAGTAAAAAAGGCTATAAATACAGAGAAAGAATTCTATCTGGATTGTTAAGCAAAATATTTCGAAACTTTATTTTTTTATTTCATAATAATATACTTTAAATAAAACAGTTAAATGAAAAATAGTGGGTTTTTTTGTCTGCTAGGTTACTCTAAACATAAAATTAATTTTTTATAGTAAAAATTAACAATTCATTTTCTTCCCAAGAAATCTTAGGGGGAAAAAAAATTTTTTTTTAGCAAGCTTGAGAGGAAATTATATGGCAATTTACATAAGCAATAGAAAAAATGCACTCCTAATGTATAATGGCTTTAGTTAAGACATTTACAAATGATCTCGGACGAGTCCAATTCTGTTAACAAATTCAAAACTGCATTAAAAAAAATGCGATTTTTTCCCATCATAAACTATTCGATGCTCTTTATAATGACTTTACTTCTGGCAACGAGTGCATTTTTTTTACGGGAATCAGAGCAAACAAGTTTCTTAGCACGGGAGGGTAGCGAGGATATGATACTTCACACCATACTAAAACACATTAAGACGTTTATTTCAGAGAAAGAAGAAGGAAAAACCACAAAACCTCCCAAGGGAAAAAATAAAGTTGCAGTTTACAAAACTTGAGAATGAAAATAAACACCTACAGTAAAGCAATTTATGAGCTGGTAGAGGGAACGACTATTTGGAGACGGTCCAAACTACACCGGCGTTGAGGGATGCTGCTAGCACGACTTTTCGGTGACAATTTAGTTTGAAAAGAAATCCTAATTGACGTTACATTTTCCCCCCTCCCTCCGTTTCTCCAATTCCCATCACTGTCAATGTCGTCAGAAACATTCTTCATTAGAGAACTAAGGTGTTGAGAAAGGAGGGAAAAAATGGGGATAAATTGAACGGGCGGGGAAATTTAATGAACAGAAAATGCGCGTATTTTCATACCCACTTCCCCTCGGGACTACATGTAAAAAAATATTGTGTATTCACACTTGTTTTTGTCATGGAATCCAGTAGCCATTGCAATTCAAAGTTACTGAAAAAAATGTCATGCTGCGGATTTTTAAATATTTTCTTTACAGCTATTCTAATGGGTTGAATGCATGTCGGTCACGTGATAAATTGAATCACGTGATCTGCATTGAATTCAAAACTAACACAAGACTTACTGATCTACTTGAAAAGTATAGATAAAATTTCAAATTTAATAATTGGGTAAATTCTTCAAGAGCTTTAATTCAAATTCAAAAAAAAAAAAAAAATCTTATACGAAATAATTTTAGTATATTATTTTTGATTGATTTTATCATGTGACCATGACGTCACACGAATTTATAACTGATTGGTTGGAGACACGTGATTTTAGTTATCATGTGACTATGACGTCACATGAACTTAGCCCATTGAAGTGGTATGACTTGAAAAAACACACTTCTAACTAAAAATCATACAGATTGCATAATTAATTCAATAAAAAAAATTCAAAATTTAAGTTAGAAAGAACGATTAAGATTCGTAATTTAACTTAAAGATTTTTAAGATCGTTGGTTTTTTAAAAAAATAAATAAATTTTGTTTTTACAGTTTGTAGCAATAATCTAAAATCTAAATCTTTTCGTGACAATATTCCAAATCTCTAATTAATCGATCATACGATAATTAACATTTCAAAAATGGTAATTGCCTTATCAAAAGATTCAAATTTCAACAATTTTATTTAAAAAAATTAAAATAGCAAAATCGAACATTTTAAATTAAATTATAGTTTAGATTTAAATTTCAAAAAATTTATTAAAAAAATTGAAATAGCAAAAACAAGATTTTTATCATTTTAAATGAAGAAAGACAAATGTGCCATTTAATACACGATATGAGCATGAAATTTAAAACCATGTTTGAACCCCCCCCCCCTCCCCTCTTTTCCACATTTGTCAAGCCTTTGTAGGGAATAATTACAGAATACTTTATCTGGATAAAACTTCATAGAATAAATTACGGAATACATCAGAAAAAACAAAAAAAAAAATCCCCCGAAATTAATAGGCCCTTAAAAATACAAAAACAGCTTATCACAGCAAATTCTCATCAATAACACCTTTAATAATATCCATCACATTTAAGCCTAACACAGCTCAAGATTATTAATAATGAATATAACATTACACTCTTTTCCTCCATATTTATTTAACAGAATTATTCCCCTGTGTATTTATTGTTCCAAAAAAGAAACCCATTCTGAAACAGTCTTCAAAAGAGCACCACGTATTTTCTTTTATCTTTAGAAAGACAGGGAAGAGAAAAAAAAACGTTCTCTCATTTTTCATTTTTAATCAAAGCTGAAGCTCGATTTTTTAAAAGTCCAAAGGGTAACGTATCTTTTGTTGTGAACATTACCATGGACGCCATTAGTTTCAAAATGGCCTTTCTGCGAAGCTTATTACAGCCATATATCGTTAACAGAAGGTAAATGACCTACGTGCATCATAATCGGTTCACTCCAACTAGGCCGTTATGGTAATGCTATTATAATCACCGTTTTTTATGTCGTTTGTTTATGTTCTATTGCGATCGTGAAAGAAGGATTGGTGATAGCGAGAACAAGAGACAAGGTTACTTCGTGTTTGGACAGAAAGATATAATGACGTCATTTGAACAGTCTGCGCACGATAGTTAGAAAGGTGTTTTGTTTATTTACTGGTTAGGTTTACCTGAGTTTATTCAATGTCAGCGGTTAGGAAATCAAAACACCAAATCTAAAATAAAACTTAACAGAATGTACAGCACCTGTGGAGTGAAAAAAAGAATTCTATGCTATGAAATAGAACAAAAAGCAAACAGAAAGAATAAAATATTTGTCTCAAAGTTGATCCTTGTATATGTTACGCTTTATTCCATTTATACCAACATCATTCATTATTTAAAAACGTTGAAGTTTTATTTTGGGGGAGATAAGGTTATGGCTATTTCCCATTGGACAGGTAAACTAGAAATTCAATTATTATGTTAAGACAAAGAAGGTTCAAGACCATTATGAATTAAAATCCCTCGAAAGAAAATTTAAGTGAACTATTGCATATAATTTTAATTAATAGCAAGTTGAAAATATAAAACACTTTTCGGATTAAGCAACAAATCACTTTTTTTTTGCGATTTCTTACAAGTAAATTTATTAAACTGACAGCGAAAAATGTGAAATTAAGAGCCACCTTAAGGAACTGAAATCTTTTATACAACTTAAAGAACAAAAAACTCACATATTTCTACACAATAACAAATATTCTGCTATTACTTAAAACTTTGGAAAAAACTAATACTTAAATTGGTCACAAAATTAAAATTTAGAAGAAAAACTTCAAGAGAGAGAGCTATGCACTATTATTATACGATAATTTTTGCACTGACAAACTTTTTAACAGCAAAAGATCAGCGTTTTCATATCTTTATGTAAGTGATTTTTGTTAACTTTCCAAGTTACTTAACAATTATATGTCTATATCACTCAACATAACTATATTTGCCAGACAGCTGCAAAGAAATTTTTAAAAAATGTGAAATAAGATTTCCAGTTGCTATGGTAACAGACAGGACAATGCTTTTTTTTTATTCTTTTTTTTTAATAATTTCTAAAAGATGTGATTTTCGAGAGCCGCTGTCTACAAAATTCAATTAAGTACTACTCAGTTAAGAGAGCTATATTTATATACTTCTGGTACATTTATCTTTTACTCACTGCAGTCCAACATTTTCTATTTCGTTCCACTTACACTGATGTATATTGTCAGAATAGCATGATTTTAAGATACCGACATTATGAAAAATGTTTTTGTACTGTATTTTCAAAGCAAACATTTTTTTTACCATCATAAAAAAATGCGAATATTTCAAGTTAAATTTAAAAAGTACAAAAAAAGTAATACTATTCACTAACAATTAAACCATTAACATCAAAATCACTTTTAATTGCTATCTGAAAAACAGCAGATAAGTTTTATATAACAGGTTATAGAGAGTAATTTTGAGTTTAAAGCATTTAGAAAATTATACACATTTATATAAACGTTTTGATAATACCAATTATGATTCACAACATATTTAATAACAATAATAATTTTCGTTCAAACTTTTTAAGACATATATTTCCGGTATCTACTTGGAACAATTTTTGAATTTATTACGTGATTTTTTTAAAATGTCAATTTGGATGTAATCATATCCAAAAAGTTCCAGGACACGGCATGATGATAACACATTCATTTATCAACGGTGACCAGCGGCGCATATAGTCCAACAAATTTTTAATTTTTACCTAAGTAATTAGTTACCCTTCTGCGTTTTCGTCTGCGTGTATTTTAGAATGTATCCTTCAAGTAAGAAAGGTCTGTGACAGGATATTATTTTGTAAAACCACATAAATTTACATAAAAGCAATACATTCACGAACAAAGAAACCACCGAAAACACGAGCAAAGTGTAGAATGGTCAAAAGCGTTCTTTTTTCCGTCGCTCAGTCATTAGCTTATTCAAAAATAAGAAATTTTTAGAATGTTCTATGTAATAGCCTGATTTAATTTTAAAAAGGTAATTGGTTAAGAATCCAGTTAATATGTGACGGATCTGTACGCGACCTTCTACTAAACAATCATCTTGGGTATTCTTTGGGGCCAGCAAAATTTACCAATCTTCTCCTAAGAAGGAAACGTGATATGCAAATTAAGTTATTTCTTGTTCGCGAGTTAAGAAAATTAGTGAGTTAAAAGTAAAGAGAATAGATAACAGAAAGTTAGAAGCGTAGTTAACGAGAGGTGACAAGAAAGATACAAGGTGAAGATTACCATAAATAGTGAGAATGGCCCTGTCAAAGATTATAGGCAAGAAGCGTTATTATAATTGATAAAACTGAACTAATTAGAAGACTGCCGAAGTTCAGGTACTGTTACCTTCATATTACGTTGATATTTAAAGTATTAAAGTAGTTAAGCGGATATTAAGTACATGTCTACTGTGTAAAGTAATATTAATGAGGAACCATTATTATAAAGGGGTTATTAAATGTATTCTCCCCCAAAAACGACTCTCGTCCCTTCCTTCTCTTTGTCTGACTGGATCATTCTATTTATAGTGTTAAATTGATTTGTGTTTGAGTCGATTAAAGTGATAAATAAAATATTTGGAAATGATCATGTCGAATCATCCTTCACTTCCTCCCACACCTTTAGCTGGGTCTCAGGGTAGAAGGGGAAAAGGTTCGTTTCAGATGATGCATTATTTCAGTGGTTCTTAAACTGTGGTTCGCGGACCCCCACCCCCGGGTGGGGGGGGATCTTCAGGGTTTTTATAGGGGGTCCGCAAAAGTCTCTTATTTAATATTAAGATTTTTTTCTTTTGTAGACTCTGAAACACCGCGTGAAAAAACTGAAACATGTGCTATCCTAGATTAAATCATTAAATTGCCCCCCCCCCACCTCCCTAATGAAAAAACTCTGCTGGAACATGCATTTCGATCAAGAATATTAATTCAGTTTTTTTAATTGTTTGCAACTACGTAGTCATTATAGGAATGGAATACATTCAAAAAATAGTAGAGAAACATGTGAACACATTAAGAACTGAATTTATAGGGTGCCAATACGATAATGATTGCATCCAGGGAGGGGTATTAAAAATCTTGGAGGAGAGGGGGGGGGCACGATGTCGGACTAATACACACAAGGGATCCGCGACGATCGAAAGCTCGAGAACCATCGCATTACTTCGTTCAGCTCGATGTAGAAATTTGATGAAGTTCAATTTTTTCAAAACTAAGGTTGCAGTTAATTTTCTTCTCCTATTTCGCTGGTAAGTAAAAATAGAGTATCCTTCTCGGGAGAATTAGAATTAAAAATCTTCACACACATAAATATAACGCCGATTACGTATTGTTTCTTAAGAATCATAAAAAAAATTTTAAAAATTCTAGTTATCTTTTTAAATATTACTTTCAAAATGAAAAAAATATTTTCAAATAAAAAAAATGCATTTACATTTTAAGAACAAGAAATTCGATTTTGCACAGTAATTTCAAGAGGATTATGAGTACCAAATCATATAAAACATCTGGAAAAGGCAAAAAAAAAAAAAAAAAAATTCTACAAAATTCAGAATTTATTTTTTAATTTGCGAATTAATTAATTAATTTACCATCAACTGTTCAGGGAAAAAAACTTTTACTTTCTAAATCGAAAGGAAAACATAATAAATCACGAAACAACTAAAATAAAATATGCAACCTTAAGCCTTTACAATGCACTTATGATTTTTTTTATTATTATTTACTTTTATTATGATTCACTCCAGCTGACCGACGCCTGCTTCTCATATGGCATGCTGCTAATTTAAGCAGAATCATGTGTGAAGTGACTGATGCCACAGGAAAAAATAAAATATAAAGAAAATAAGTGTCTAGGCATGGAGACAACACACATTTGGGAATCTGGACGTAGGAGGGGAGGCAATTAATCATATTCGTAATCACGACTACAGCAAAACAGGTTTGGATTTATTTCCTTATTGAGAATATTTTTTTTTTTTTTCAGTTTTATGAAATCATGAGAGCATCAATTTTTCAGAGAATCAGATTAAAGTATTTGAGACTGAGCAGCTTTCAGATTTAAAACTGCACACGCATTATACATGAGCCAAAAAAAGGTTGAGAATGAATCCTTTGAGAAAGTTATAAAAATGATTGAATTATTTTTTAAAAAATACAAGCAGACAAAACTGATTTATTTATTTATAAATACCTACAAAAATATTTTTTTGTGATTTTTTAGTGTAATATAAAGAGAAAAAATTGAAAACGATTTTATTTTTTGAATGAATATAAAATATATTCCGTAGTTTTATTTTGTGTTTCCTACTTTTCCTAACCACAACTCACACATGGTATTTTCCACTTTTTCTTTATATCAAATATTATTCAGAATGCACAGTACATTCACCAAATATAATTTTTTCCTTTCAAAATATTTACCGAGTTAAAAGATCAATGCATATTAAATTCAACTTAAAAATTCAAATCTTAAAAAACTCAAAATTATAACGTTTTGGATATAAATATTAGTAGAAATAAACTATTTTTCTGTTTTCAAACCAAATTAAATAACATACTTCGGGCGAAAATGGATAAAATTCTCAACTAAGCTTAACTGCATATCTTTTGTCAACTGTTTAACACCTTATTTTCTGATGAAAATAATTGCAATTTTTTTGCCACAAGGAAAAGTCAAGCACTTTAAAATATAAAACAATCAACACCTATATTGTTTATAGATAAATAGTACATAAAATAATGCATATCATATAACTGAAATAATTCTATTTTAATTATCTCTTTAACATTGTTCGAATTTTCAAATGATAATACAAACCTTACCAGAGCAATGTGTTATACATCTATTCAGATTTTGCATTAGAAAATTAAATTCTTTTAATTGCTGCTTAAAACTCTTATTCACATTTGACATTTTCTCTGAAAACCATTTAATTTAACAAAACTACTGAATTTTATATTCGTGTGAATTTCAAAAATATCAGTCACAATTTCTTCCTCATCAGTGTATCAATATCGACTTATTTAACAAAATAGAAGAAAATTTCACAATTATTGTTTTCCCCTTCCATTCTAGAAATAATACCAAAAGTTCCATTCATCCTTGCTGATGGAATACGACTAAATTTCCCAATTCAAGGAAGGGAAAAGATAACCCAACAAATCGCATCAAACATACCATATAAATAAACAGGAATGCTTCCTGGAGTAATGAAATCCCCAAAGTAAATCCCTAGAAATGTGAAAACCGGACTTATCTCCCTCCTCCCAAACACCGTTGCAGACGAAGCAGAAAGACACTCCTACAGACAGCTGCCACAGTGTATCTGCACATCCCATTCGCAGAAATTCGAGCTACACACCCTGGTAACATAAATATTTCATTTATTCTGTGTTCCTTGGGCAAAAAAGTGTCACTTTTGCGAAGAGGGCTCAAAAGAAGTGTATTATTTAACGCTTCCGTCGACGGGTTGGTGGTGTGATTTACGGATACCCATGTCTCTTCCTGAAGTGGATGATTAATCAAAGGATTGGGAAGTAGACACGAGATTAAAGCTTCGTGAAAGCTGGTACTTACACACTAGGAGACATGCTATAACAGTTAATAAGGCGGGAGAAAAAGTGGCATAGGAATTCAGTCGATTCTGTGATGTTTTTAGTTATGTGAATTACAATGAAATGTGGCGTATTATGTGAAGGTGGAAAACATCAGTGACACACAAGTCTAGTAACTAATGTTCAGTTTATTATCATGATTACATCGTTTTGATAAGTTGAAAAATTTATTGTTCTGAATCCTAAAGAGAATTACCGTAAAATCCGGTGTATAACGCGTGCACCTAAACTTTCAAGCTGCATTTTTTTAATTTTGAGGTATATTCGCCGCATAACGCGCACCACCTTTTTACGAATATGCTTTTATGCGAATGCTTTTATGCTTTGAAACCATTTATTCTAGATATTATTTCAGGTATTAGAAAAAATAGTACACTTCTGTAACTACAACTTTTTATGTTCATAAGGCATGCCATTTGTTTTAAATAAACAGTATTTCTATATATGTAGAAGTAAAATCATTTTTTTTTTACACTCATCTCTTTTTGTATTTCTAAAGCTCTCATTCTTATACCCGCCGTATAACGCGCATCCGTAAATTTCGATCTTATTTTTGGTGTTAAAAGTGCGCGTTATACGCCGGATTTTACGGTATGTCCGGTGGTGGATAAATCACAAGTAGGGTCATCAAATTTAGTTGTTTTTTTTTAGAAACCATTACTTCTGGAGCATAATTAATATTTTATAATCTAATTTTAATAATTATATGTGGTTATGACCCTCGGCTTGTAATCAAATGGGCTCGGGTTCGAATCCCGAATAAGGGATGGCTACGAAAAAAGAAGTCAGACATTCGACTGGCATGGATTTCCGTCTCGAATGGAAAACAGCACACCCTTTCTGTTCTATGCTGGGATCATCGTCTGTAATAAAATGTCAAAACAGTAGAACGTCGTTTGTCCGAACGTTTATTATTCGGAGCGTCAAATATCCAAATCAAAGTCCAGATACGTTTTCAAACAGTGAAATGTTCAACATTTGTTTCCTGTGAGGTCAAAAGTGACGGGACAACCCAAGGTGAGGGATATTTGGGGAATTTGAGCTGTGTGATTTGGTAAACATCTGCGCGGAACATTAGGTCAGATTGTTTCCTAGTGAGGGGGTGTATCCGTGCTTTTTTGTTGATGTAGAAAACTTGATGGCATGCGATGCAGAAGAGTGTGGATTTCAAATGCTAAATAATGACGAGATAGTGGCTTCCGCGTAAGAAGAATCTGACCCTGTCGACGATGAAACGGATGAAGACGAGGACAGCACAACAACAACGAAAGTAGCAAGGGTCCATCACATGCTGACGCTTTCTGCGTTAGAGACAGTTATAGAGTGGTACGAATAACAATCAGAGTGCTGTCCCACTCAATAACTGCTGCTGAAGAGAATCAGAGACCTTGCAATGAAAAAACGAAGGTGTACAATGGTACATCGAAAAATAAGTGATTATTTTCCACAATCAAAGTAAAAATGTGACATTTTGCTTTTTCTTCAAGCACGTTTCCCGTATGTGATGATTTCCAATATTTGTATAGTGTCCAGTATCATATACTGCATGGATTGCATTCTGTTTTCGGTTATCCGAACAATCGCGTATCCAAACGGTGTCCGGTTCCAATTGATTCGGATAAGCGACGTTCTACTGTATCCTTCTGTGTTTGTATTGTATGTTTCTGTTCTTCCATCTCTCGTATTTCATATGTATCCCTGGATAAAAACACACGGCTACAACAATAATAAAAAAAATTTAAACATCAAAGAGTACATAAAATTCAACGAAATAATGCTAAAAAGTACAATCCCAATTACAATTGGTTGCTTGTTTATTAAATCCGCACTTATGAGTACCATTGGCGGAATGCCTAAAAGAACCGAAGTCCGAAGAAGGTTTAGTTTCACACTGTGCCCAGCGAAACAACCACCCCAACAATCAGCCTTATAAAACAAAAGTCTTTTCTCTTACACAAAGTACACAAGGGCAAATTTACAAAACTTTCAGGCAAGTTCAAAGATGCAGATCAAAATCACAAGCAATTAAACTAATTAAGACCAGAATTATACATCGTTTCAAAACACACTGGAATGTGTGGGGAAAAAATAAAAAACTCAGTAAATAAATTTTAAAAAATTGAAAAAATACAAGGTAAGAAAAAGAAAAAAATAACAATACCATTCAAATTTGCTTACAAAAACAACTTGTATAAGGAATATCTCAAAACACAGATGTAAGTTAGTACCAAAAAAAATACACACATAAAATCTCATAAAACTACGATTACACAGCTGTTAGAATCAACGTCACCACTTCCTACTAATACTTTTTCCTCTGTATTTTTCTTTCCTTGTGTTTTATACCAATGAATCACGATACAGGAAGGAAAGCGATTATTTTAAACCCCCTCCCCCAACCTTTTTTTAAGATCAAAACTCCAATACACCTAAACGTGATTCATTCTCATGTAAGGGATTTAGTCGCGGGTTGCAGAAGCATTCTTAATACGTGATATTAATTAAGACTTAAAAAAGAATCTTTAATGCTAGAGCAGGGACAAATTTTTTTAGTATTTACAGATCAAAAAATGAAATTCTTTAGTCAGAGGGCATGACAACACGTAGTGGACAGCATCTCCAACCGAGTGAGTGAGTGAATATTAACGTCGCACTATTCAGTTACTCGAGAGCATTTAGTGACAGACCTCGTAATTTTGAACCACGGTCAAGTAACGAGGGCAACACCTGAGCTGGCACCAACCTCTCCTAACTTCCGCACCACACCACGAGAGGACGTTTGATCTTCGATAGATTCAAACGTCCCGCTGTGTTGGGTGCATCGCCCCCCCCCCCCAGCGGGTTTTCAGCGGTACTAGGCTCGAACTGATGACACGCCGGCAATCATTCAGTTACCTTGATCACTAAGCTACTGCGGTCCCACGTCTCCAACAGAGTCACAAACACAATAACGGCAGTTTTCAATTTAAAACAAAGTAAATAAGAAACGAAATACGGTTAGTAAAGAGTGTGCAACTTAATTTGAATGGGGATTGATATTTAAGTTAGGGGTTGGGTAAGATCTAACTCATGAGCCAGAATAAAGTTTGAAACCCCACTCCGAGTCCTCTATTTTTGAGGATTTTAATGACTTAGGAGCAACAGGAGGAAAAACCTATCTCTAAAATATTAATAGCGGCGACCTTAGCATAATAATTTGCAATGACATTTAAAAAATTATTATAGTGAGCCTTAACCCAGCAAATTATATAAAATTTGCGGACTTACATATTAGCATCACCGTAGCAAAATTGGCGCCATGATATCAAAACAGCACAAAGATTCTTACGTGTTAAATAAGGGTAAAAGAACCCGAATCAGCCTGATTTTGGTGGAAAATGGCGCGATTCGCGTGGCGCAAATTTAGCTGCGGTGATGCTAATACTAAGTACCAAAATTTGAAATAAATATAAATTTCCTTCTTTGGATTGATTGTTAAGGATTTTGTAGTTTTGAGCCACAAGCAAATAATGAACACAGAAACTGAGCAGGCATTCCACTCTCCTAACTTCCAAACCAGCACTCTAATATGAGGACATGTGCCACGCCAAATTAAACGAGCATTAGATCCGCTACTTGAAGGGTTAGTAAAATCTAGTTTCATTCACGCAGCTCCACTGAAACATTGCCAGTCACAGGTTCAAGACCATGGTCGATCACACTAATATTAATACGTTTATTTAATTATCGCTTCAATACGCTCAATGTTCATTAATTTTGTTTATGAATCCGTTACATTATTCAAATAGTACAAGGTATTCTTTCCTGTACTTTTGGCGCAAAAATGAATATTTACTTCCTCGTCTGCTAATGGCAACTAATATATAGAAAAGGCAAACAATTTATTCTATTGAATATTTCTCATTAAGTAATGAATATAATGGTTAAATTTTCATCATTAATATTGATTTTTGTTACAACTAGTTTAAATTACTAAAGTAAATTGAAAATGGTGGAGTATTGCTGCATTTTTTAAGCGGAAAAAATTTACAACAATTAAACAGTAAAAAAAAACCAACATACATCATAAATTTACATCAAATGTATAGTATATGTACGCCATTTGTGGGTTCGAATCCCACCTGGGATGGCCTAATTTCTGAGAACGTGATTTCTTTTTTACTATTTATTAGAATAATTAAATTTTTTTTTACTATTTATTAGAATAATTAAATTTAATGATTGAATAAACAGTAAAAAACAAACAAAAAATAGTCTAACACCATATATAGAAAGGAAAATGGAAAATCGCTTTCTATTTTGCCACTTAATATTGTGTGATTATGTCATATGTATATACACATTTATTTATATTAATTGTAACTATTTAATAAAAAGTAACTAAAATAAATTTTTTTCTTTGTTTACCTAAGTAGAAATTGACTTCAAAAAAAAAATTTTGTTTATTACTTGTTTAAAATTAAGTTTATTTTGTTTACTTATGAGTGTTACTATTGTTGACAGACATGTATTTTTAAAAGAAAAAGTCTATGCAAAATAAAAGGTTGGCAACAGTGAGTGAGCTGATTAGCTGGTAACACGTGACTGGATTTATCATATGACAATCATGTCACATGAATTTAAGAACTGAGAGGCTGGAAACGCATGATTACAGTTATGTGACTATGACGTCACGCAATTTAGCTCTATGAAATGACAAAAAGTCGTAGTAAGTTAAATCCATATTTTAACTTAAATTTTATCATTTCATATAATATGTATAATTTGAATTTTTTAAATTATAATTTGTATTTAATATGATGAAATTCCTCATCACACTATTTCTGATCCAGGGATAAATTCTTTACAGAAATTTTTATAATATTGTTTCTGGCTACGTAACTACTATTCGTAAATTCTACAAATTTAAAAAAAAAATTTTAATCTAAAAAAAAAATTCAACTATCAATTTACATCGAATTAAAGTGACTGATTACATTTGGAACCAAGATTTTGGAGTAAAAAAGTGTAAATTAATAAATTCTTGATATTTAGTGTCATTCGAATTACAATTTCTGTATCAAATTGTTTTACAAATGTTACACTACATGAAAAAAATTACTTAAGTTAAATTTTTTTGGTAGAAATGAAGAAAGAATGACACATTTTCAAAACATTCTCTTTTCATGAAAGATGTTTCTATGATAATAACATTTTGCCTATGTATAGTTAAGACATCAAAACCGGAACTAAGCAAAAAAATTTCAATTAGTTTTTTTTTTTTTTTTTTGCTCACTGAATTTGTGTTGTTTATATTACATATTATACAAAAAGAATTACAAAAAAACTTAAAAGAACAATATCTTTTTAAAATTTAAATTTTCAAAAAGTTTTTAAATACTAAAATTTTAAAGCGTTTATAAATCTTTGACTGAATACTTGAATAAAGTTTTAAGTAAGAAGAAATGTATCATTAGAAATTTGAGTGGAGTTAAATTTTATTTATTTGAAAATTAATTTTAAATTTAATTGATAAAGATTTTTTACAACACTTTATTACTTAATATTTTAAAAAAAGTTTTTTTTTCTTCGTCTCAGTCATTTATTTCAGTCTTTTACAAAATCCATTGAGCTATTTTTTGTAAATATTTGCGATATAAGTTTATTCATAACATCTAAACTTGGTTTCAATTTCCATGTCTATTTCCTGTCTTGATCTCAGTTTAAGAAATGTTTCTGATGTAATTACATATATATAGAAACTCACACACACATACATATGCAACAATTATTCACCATTACAGTATCGTGTTCAGTGGTCTAACAAATAGCCTATGTATTTTAAAATTATTTTAAGTGTTTAAAAAAGTGTACTTAAAGGTTTTCAGAAGAACTTTTAACGATATTATGCGATTTTTCAGACATGATTTTTTTTTTCGCCCAAGTCTGTGTGTTGCATATCAAATAACTTTAGTTTGATATTTTTTAAATAAATTTTTGTTATTTTTTAAAAATCTTTTGACACACATTTTCAACTTTTATTTTTATAAAACATTCTAAAGAAAACAAACTTAGGTCTCTAACAGTTTTTAAAAAAATATAATGCAGAGTTAATTTTAAAATTTCTTTCTCAAACGCAAATTTAACTTTTGCATGACAGTTAAAAAATAATTCTCTTTATCTTTGTTTTCTTAACATTTTACTTTCTTATCCATGTAGTTTTTTTACAACTTTGCTACTTAGGTGATGTTAAGTCTCCAGTTGTACGGTTGATTCACAGGTGCAGTTTTTTCCCGAGTATTTTCCCTCCCCATCTCTCATTATCAATTTCTTACCGATTATTCATTTCCAAAAATAGATATTTAAAAAAAATGGTGGTTTATATGACTAACTCTTCACAATTGCCGGCAAAATAAAAGGATTCATGAGTTTATGACTGCTTGTGACAAAAAGATCCAAGCATTACTTTTTTCTATCATAAAGATTATTATTTTATTTCTTATTCTGTTCCGTCGCGAAAGTGAGCGCAAGACACCATTGTTCCATCCTAGTCACGTAAAAGAATCAATTTAAGCAGAGCCAGTTTCCGATTGCATGCGTGACCCGTTGTTTGAATTGCTAATGATGTGGTCATATACTTTGCTGCCCTATTGTTAGCTGAAAATCGTGGCTTGTGACTGACTTCTGCTGTGGCAAGCACTCGGCAGCGGCCCGTAAAAACGGTACGTTTTGGGGAATTCATTTTGCCAAATGAATTGAATAATTTTGTCGAATCTGGGTATTAAAAACTTATAAAGGAACAGTTTAGGTAACTGAGACTACGTTCGAAACCGTGATTTTGAAAAAAAAGTGTATAAATGGGTGTATTTTTAACAGGCTTTTATAAGTTTCCCTTGTATGTAACGGAATCTTATAACTCGATTTTTACCCACTTTAAAAGATCGGATTAATTCGAAATTTTGCACACTTGTCAAGGACCGATGACAATACAATAATTTCATAATTTTGTTCCATTGTCCTTATCAGGATCGTCAGGATCAACGATAATCAGATTTGGTGACAATTCCATATACCACTTCCAGACTTGGCAAATTAGTGCATATACCATTTTCAGATTTGGCGACTAATTCCAGATTTAGCGACTAAAAGAATAAGGTGTAACCCTAAAGCGAGTGTTTTTAATTTAAAGCTAATTTTTTTTAGTTCGAATCAGTGTAAAAGAGTGTTTTTTGCTTTTTTTAAACTATAATTATTTCATATTTAGTTTCAGTCAAATTCCACAATATACATATACAATTATTTTACAAACATAGTTACAAGAAAAAATTACTCAAATGCAAATTTGTTGGCATGCAATGAGGAAAAAATGACATATTTTTAAAACATTCTCCTTTCATGAAAAATGCTTCTATAATAATATTTTGCCTAAGACTCCAATATCGGGGTTGAGCTAAATTTTTTCAAATATATTATTTAGAAGTGGATTTATTCATATTTTATTGTACCAGAGTAGAGAAATTTTAACAAAAAACAACCATTATTTCAATCGATCGTAAATCTGAAAATAATGTGAATTTTTGTCTCATGTCAATACAGTAAGAAAATTAAAAATATTCATAAATAAAAGCAATATTCAATAATAAATAATTCAATATTTTGATAACTCTGCCCGAGAAAATAAAATAAAATTACTAGTTATCAAAATAACACTTACACGTTATCAATAATTTTAAAAAAATTAACAATAAAATTTTTTAACTAGCATCAAATAACCACATAATAGGCTAAACGATTTCAGAATTTCCGGTCCGACAAGTAGTACAACACATATGAAAAGAACACCATCATACTAAAATCAGTCCACACGCCGGAAGCTACACACACACACACATTCCCCCTTCTTTTTACGAGAAAGACACCTGTCGCGACCTTCATAGCGGCACCTACATCCCCCTTTCTATAAAGACATAAAAAAAAGCTAAAAATTGTTCCTTCGCATGAGAAAAATACCACGCCCCTTTAATAGAGCCAGCTTTTCCTGTTGCCAACACAATGAACCAAGTACCTTTTTTTTTTTTTTCACTAAGAAATTGAACAAGCAACTTGACACTAGCAACATGACTTCCGTTTGTGAAAGGTAAACAACCACGAAAAGGGCGCGAAAAAGAAAAAAAAGTTTTTTGAAAAGGGAAGATGCAGGATCAGTGTTTCATGTGGTTTGAGAATTATGTCGTTTACGTTATAATCTACGCAATCTGGAAATATTGCCAGGAACATATTAATTTGCAGTGCATGATGAATTTTAATTACAAGGTCAAATAAGTAAAACATTAAGTAGAATTAGTTTTCAAACTATGTTAATTTCGATATTTGTTTAGTCAAGCAAATATGTATAAAAAAGTTCATTGCAACATTAATTTTATCTCGAGGGCGTCTAATATTGTAATTGTGAATAAAGTGATTCTTATCTTAATATTCTATCACAGGTATTGACCCCCATTCAATCAATAAGTGAAAAAATTGCAAATTTCGACAAAACTAAAATTTTCCGCAGAGCTCCAATAGAGAACATATCAGATATATAATTAGTTATTAAAAGTAATTAAGAATATTTTGAAGATAAAATTAAGCATTAAATTCAGCTGTTTTCATAATAAACTTGAAACAAGGATAACAACACTTATCAAAAACTTTGATTTTATTTTCAGTTTTATATGTCCTTGCTTCAACACGATCTCTATTTATAACATCCTTTGTAATAGAGAAATACTGGATTTTTTTAATTTTATTTTCGGTAAAATAAAAAGAAGCAAAGTGGGTAAAAATATAAACTAAGAGGATCATATTTAATAATTCAAATATCATAATTTGAATTGTCAACTACAAACATAATTGTGTTAAGAAATAGACGTAATAAAATTTGAAACAAAGAATCAGATTCAACAGACTAACGAACAATAAAATTCTTCTAGCCTACTCACTCTATACACATAATCAAATAGAAGTGTAAAAAACAAGGAATAGCACCATGTATGAACAAATAAGAGAATTCCACTTTGCACATTGAAATACATAAAAAGAATGAAATGTGAATATTGGACCAAGAAAACAAAAGCCAATTGCTATGTTGCTAATCTCAGAAAATGTAAATTTGGAAAAAGAATCATAAAAAATGAAGTCAATCATCCTAAGTAAACAAAAGAAAACCGTGAGTTCTTTAGTACCCACTCGCTTCATGCCACTGAGTGGGTGGCAGGAGATGAATCACTCAACTCGACTGACTAGACAAAAGAACTCGATGGCGACTTGATGGTTCGACTTGTTGGAAGTTCCAGCAGTCAATACATTTCTTCTTTTGTTCTTTTTCCTTCACGTTAGGAGTTGGTGTTATTTTTGTGAACAATGATTTTGAAAATTAAATAGATTTTTCATCCAAAAGATGACCATAAGGAAATTTTTTCCTTTTATTACACCAGACGTTAAATTTATGAGGAAGAATATCCAATTCGATAGAATACAATACTACGCAATTTGGACATACACATAATGCAAGACAGATGTGTGTGTGTGTGACTGCAGTGTTTCAATAAAATTATATATTTTATGTATAACTGACGTCTATATTTTTCGTTAAAACAGAGTTAATTTGTAGGACTCATTCACCAGCCCCGTTTCATAAGTTTAAGGCCTTATATGCTTCTTTATTGTAGTTGCTTATTTGGATCATTTTTATTTATGCAAAACAAATGAAAACCTATTTAATATTTCTTTAAAAAATAATTAAAAATACATAAGATATGTATTAATATTTTTCCTTTTAAAGTTCATCCGCAGTTGAATAAACACATGTCCTCTTCTACTTGTGTTCTAGCTTTTTTTAGTTAAAAGATTAAATTTTTTTTAAAAATTAAAACTAAAGGAACGTAAAACATCAAATCAATATATCTATGCTTAGCTTACGTATTTTATAAAGAGCATATTTTAAAGTGAAAAATGAGAATTTAGAAAGCCACAATTATGGGTAAGACATTTTTTTTCCATAACTGTATTTTCCTACTATAATTCCTCATAATATTATGGTAATTATAACCAGGAAATTATTGGACCGATAAATTTATGAGGATTAAAATTCTTACACAGTTTTTTTCTTTCTAAGTTAAGAAATGCAAGATTCTCTTCAAATCAAAATTCACTTCTCATGATTGAATTGCATTGTTAATAATTTGTTCAGAAAAAAAAAAAAAAACTGCATGGCGTATTGTTCTTTTAACAAAATTCTACGGATTTATTTTAAAATTGTCATAATTTTTGTAGTATTTTTTACGTTAAAAAAACCTACAGTTATTTTCAGTTTAATTTTCCCCTCTTTTAAATATTTTTAAAAAACTTTTTCAACTTCGAAAAATAACAATTAAATAGAAATATTTTAAAAGACATGAAAAGAAAAATCAATTCGGAAATTTAACTTTTTCATGAATAAATTATAAATTAATTTGACACATTAATTCAAATGTTCAAGAATAACATCGTTTCAAGAATAACATCGTTTGCATTTTTTTATCAGAGAGAATGTATGCGAAAAAGTATTTCATTAAAAATTAATACATATTGTAAAAATACTTTCTTGACAGACAATAATGAAATGGCAGTAAAAATATAAATGATTCAATACAAGATAATTCAATGCGGCTTGTTTAACATTCAAAACTCATTTCGAAAGTTCCCATATCAAAAGCCAGTTAACTATACATGAAAGATTTTAAGTTAAAATTACATTTTACGTATTAATTGTTGAAGAATTAAAGCCAATTAGATTACACAAACCGGTTTCAAAGAAATATAAAATACATAATGTACAAGAAAAATTATATCAACTGAATGAGAGAATGAAATATTTATTTCCTCGTTTGATCCAGCAGATTAAAAAGGCTTTTAATCACAAGACACCTAGTTTCAAAAACTGAGCAAAGAAAGCTCTTTTTGAAGATGAAGAACGGATATAAAATATAAATGAAATCATAAATTCAATATGCCTTACCAGATAACTGATATGATAATGAGATTCAAAATCAGAAAAGAAAAAGAAAGGGAAAAAAACCCATGACTTTTTCCTTCCCTTCTTAAATGAAATTGAAACCCCCACATAACTGGTTTTCAAATGTATCCAAAAATAACAATGCAAAGAAAAAAATTCTTAAACTCATTCTGAATTTCTTTCATTTCAGATGTTTAGCGAAATTTGATACTTGAAAATTTCACGGATTCACATTTTCACGATTAAATAATCAACAGACCCTGCGATAAATCAAAGATGTTATTACGATCAAATAGGTAAATAAGAGATTTTCACGAGGCAAAAACATTGATTTTAATTTAGAAATAAATTCTTGTCTTTCGTAAATGAAAAACGATTTACATAAACATTTTAAAATACAAATATATTTAAAAATTTATAAGCTACTTATAAATAAACACACATAATTTTATTAATTAACTATAATCAATGAAAAAACATTAATTGCCATTCCCCCTTCTGAAAGAGCTTTATTAACTTCAAAACATATCAGAAAGTTTTAAAAACTATATTAATGATTACAGAAAATAGAATATGCAAAAGGCACCAGGTGTAAGATTTGAATAACGAGTCGTGTGGAGGAGACAATGAATGCCATTAATAAATTAAGTGGAAGTCAGATGCAACAGCTGCTAGTGACAAAGGAATAGAACTTAACGTAAAACTTCACACCAGTGTTTATATATTAATTAAATAATTTCATTTTTATATAAAACACAAAAGGTTTTAATGAGCTGAAATATCAACAACATTATCAAATCTATCCGATCAGATTATCAAGAAGATATCACAGATGTCTTGAAGTTCTTAATCTGTCAACGAAAACAATGAATGCTAGTGGAAATCGGAAACAGCGGCGAAGAAATATGAATAAAAATGAGTATTTCGACTACGCTCGTCGACTGATCCTGGATTATTATTGTGAGACACACTGTGCAATTTTAATGCAACATAAAATAAAATAAGAGGACTTAGTTATACTGGAAAAACGATGGACTGTTAAACCTAAGTTATTTATCAATTCCACAATGGTTCTATTACGAAGAGCAAATGAAATAATAACGTTAGTTTACTTTTATTATATTTCAAAGCCCTTCGAAGACGCTTACAGCTGTTAAAAATACTAATTAATTCGTACAATATTTTCCACAATAAATATTTGAAATTCTTCCGTTTAAATCAGCGGTTCTTAAAACTTTCAATCGCCGAGGACCCCCAAGACTTTGAACACCCCTCAAGCTACCGCCGTATCAACTTTATCAATGATATGGGGTCCCGAAGCTGAAGGGGACCTAACATGTGCTAGCAAAACAATCCTAAAACGTTAAGAGGCCGCCAAAAGAGCCTCCAAGGAATTTTGAGATACTGGGTTATTATATTATATGTGCGAATTTTTCGTGTATTCTTATAATAATATTCTTGATCGAAATACATGTCCCAGTAAATATTTTTATTGGGGACAATTCAGTGATCTAGTCTAGGATGACGCATATTAAATTTTTCCACAAGGCCTTTCAGAGTCAGTAAAAGAGGGAAATCTTAATTTTAATCGAGAGACCTTTGCGGACCACCTAGAAAGATGTTGGGGACTCCCGGGGGCCCGTGGAACACAATTTAAGAACCGCTGGTCTAAATTATTTTTAAACTTTCTTTTGTCCGCACAAAGCAACGATGGGGAAATATATAATATTCGAAGTGTGAAACGGAACTTTAAAAATCCGAAATAAATCATTCTTAGGGCCTACACCAATTGTGAATTCGTATGAGCGGAAAACGATTGCGGTAACAACTGGAAAGAAAATTACAACACCGGTCAATGATAAAGAAATACAATCACATTTTGTTGTTGGAAAATTTGAAACGAAAAAAAAAAGAAAAGAAATCTCAAATATACAAAAATAAATAAAATAAAAAGGAACCGGATGTGAGAAGAACGCAGAGACAAATCTGCAAGCCGGAAAACTTAACATACTTTCGTACAACATAAATTCCACTTGCGAAAATTTTATAACTTCAATTTATATTCTCACCCCCTCCCATAGAACTATTTCTACACCAACCACTGACTGCACTGTAACACACACACACACAAAAAAATAATAATAATAATAATTGTATATGTATGAATTTCTTGTTCTTTGAATAGGACTTTTACTATGGAAATTGGGCAGCATATCTCATTTCTTGCTCTAAAAATGTCTATTACAGGAAAGAAAAAGATCTATTTAATCTTTCTCGTGGCTTCATAGCACAGGCAGGCACGAGAAGCGAGCCTAATAAACGTCCATCGAAACAGAAGATATTGGTCCATAAATCACATCGTTTCAGGATAGACCGAGAAAAGAGGAGGAACAATTTTTGTAAAGGAAGTCCCCCCCCCCCCGTTTGACAATGCTTCTCGTTTGCTAGATTGTGGAAATGTCTCATATTCAAGAACGACAATTTTGCTCCCAATAAAATTGCATTATATCTCATGACATTCGCGCGAAAAGATAAAATTTGATTGGGTCATAATAATTCCAAATCTTACTTGTCAGGTTTGATTTAAATAATCTGGTAAGATAACAATATAATACAAATTTGAAAGAAAAAAAAGAAACAAGAAAAATAACAAATACTGTCTCTGAAATATTTACTCCATCGCAGCAATACTCTTCCATATTTTAATAATTACACATATTTACGTCTTTCATTCTTCCATTTAAAAAAAATTTTCAGAGAGAACACAAGATTATTATCACTCATTTGATCTAGGAAACAACCAATCAAGCCAATACTACGGAAATAATATGGGCGTCAATTTTATGTCTAAATTTTTAATGGCAACGTTATAGACATTATTTAAATAAAGTAAGAAAAGAATAAGCGTAGATTCAAATATAGACAAATGAAGTCTAAGTTTTCGTTAAGCCACGCGTACAAGAAAAGACAAGTTCACTAAGCTTTTTTCATATGATTACACACAAAAACACTCGCATTGGACTACTTAAAAATGTACACAAATTTTTTGGAAAAGCAATATATATTCGTGTACATGTGAGTGTCGCAGCGTTGAGTATGGGTAGTTTCAACCTCTTCCATTAGGAATGTTGCATACTGAAATTTTAAGCAAGACACTTCCCTCAAAATAATTTTATTTTTATTTTCATAGTTTCTTTTCAGAAAAAATAATAATATTCTAAATCCCAAACTCCACATAAACATTATTTTCCCCTTAAAAATAAACAATGGCATTTTAAATAAATTTCGAGATATGAGAGAGATTTAAGGAGACCCCTTCCACTACCACCACCTCCGCGAAAAATTTCTCGAAATATACTTTATATATTGGATTGCCTGTGACGTCAACATGTAATTATTAATCTTTATACGAGCAAGTATATTTCTTAATAGAAAAGCGTTTAAAAACTAAGAAAATTTATAACAATCTCTCATTTATAGGTAACTCCATATATATAAACAGTCCTTGGGATTAAACACAACTCCTTACGTATTGTAAAAACCGATATCTTGTTCTTATTTATAAATATTTTCTGTTGTAAGAGGCATCAAAGACAGCCGACGTCTCATTTGACAGTTGGAACAGCGGTTTTATCTAACCACACATGAAAGATGGAAATGATTGCCCCAAGTCAAGGTCAAAATTTCACTACAGGCAAATTTCATGGCTACGTCCAATACAAGTACGAAACCGTATCGCAATAAACGGAAGCATTAGGAACAAAAATAATAATTTATTAACATTTATGTTCGCTTATAAGTAAGGCTCTTTCTTCAAAGGTATTTCATTCCAATAAAATTTTAATTTAAAACATATTACTTAAATGAATATTTATTAGAAAAATGTGGTATAATATACGTAAAATATTTTAAATATTGAACATAATAACTTAAGTATTTTTGCTGTAAACACAATAATATCAGTTTCAATTCGAAAAATAAAAAATAAAAAATCTTTACAGAACAATTTTTGTTTAGATTCAAAATATGAAAGGAAAGAGAGAGAGAGATTTTACTGATCGAGCATCACATTACTAGAAAAACATGATATATTTTAAATTGTCTTTTCAAAACACAAGAAGAAAAATATTAAAGTCTTACTGAGAATGATAAAAAATAATACAATATTTTCTATTCGAAACTAGAACGAATTTAATTCTCTTTTTACGACTGGTCACGTTTCTGTAAAAGTGATTACGTTGAAACATTTAGCGATGCTTGGATGAGAGAACAGAAAAACCTTGGAATTTCTCTCCCCCCCCCCCCCCGTTCTGAGATTATGATCCAATGGATCTCCAATGGATAATATTTAATTAAAGAATTCCCTGTGACTTAGTCACAATTTATACTTCACATTTTAAATCATAAAAGCAAATTACATAACTGAATGTGAAAATGGATTAATTCTTCTTGTACATATAAAATAAAATCAGGCTTAAAGTAAAATTTGTGCGTGTATGATTTAAAGATTTTTATTCAAAAAATGTATAACATCCAGTAACTTGAAATGGTTTCCCTCCTTCAGATCGCTAGATCAATACATATCCAATTCTTTATTTATCAAATGTGTTAAGTATATTTTTATGTAACTGTAAAAAAGGGTTCACACAAGGGGGGGGGGGCAGGACGTCCGGACCTCCCCCTCACATCGCCCTTGATTTTTTTTCCGATTGATTATAATCCTACATAATATATAATACTATGTCTGTTAATTTAACTAAGTATTCATCATGAATCATATATATTATTAATTGCAGCTTATTAATTTTTTTTTGCTCTCGACAATCGACAAAATCAAATGAATATGTTGGGCGGTCTGTTGGGGTATGATACGAGAATGGCGGTTTTGACCCTTGACCCACCCCCTTGAAAAATTAATGTGTGCGCTACTGACTGCAATAAATGTATGTATATTATATACATTAACATAAATTATGAGTTAAGTTACGTTTCAAAATTACAAATTTTTACTTGCGCTTTAAAAAATGAATGAATGCCGATTACATCTAAAGAATAACTTTAAAAAATCCTGTATTTATGCATACACTATTTTATAATGTTCCTCAGACATTAATGAATATTAGGGAATTAGATTTAAAAACAGGAAATTGATCTTCCTAAATAATTTGATACATTTATTACACATAGATTGTAAATAATTCCTAATTATCAAGACTTCTAACTTTAAAATGGAGTTATAGTATTTTATACATTTAACATACACACAGATAGTTTGAAAACAAAAATTTAGGGATAAAATTTTAAGCTCATATATTTATGTTTAATAATTGCATCTATGACATGTGATTTCAACTTTAATTTAAAAAATATATATATTTTTTCACATCTTTTATATTGATAATTATTATACTTAGTTTCTGAAGAGAGGAAAAAAGACAATATATAACTTGAAATTTTAAGGTACTTACCACTCCTTCTTGGTCATGGCCCTTTTGGAATCCAGTAGGATAGTTCGAATTCACCCTTCCACAAGCTTTAAAGACAAAAAACGAATGTCATATGCAGTGAAAAAAAATCCACAGGTTCACAAACAGAATATGGACGTGTTAACCAGTACAAAACTATCACCATCCCATAATCGGTGAAGAAAAACAACTTATGAATCACCACACATCACTAAAAGTGGAAATATCGTACACCCATGTGGATGCTTAGCCTGTTTTTCATACTTCCTTTCGGAAATATCATCATTTTTCGTTTTGATAAAAACACACATACCCAAGTGAGGAGCGAAATTTTTTTAAGCGGAAGAAAAACGAATGAAATTCGTTATCAGTGCTGCAAGAAAAAAGCACTCTGTGTTCGGAAGTATGAAAATGATAAGAAAGAAAAAGTTTTTCACTTCCCTTTTCCAATTTTTTGGACTCGCGAAACGCACAAGCTTCACACCACAAACCGTAAACGAACCATCAATGATCTGACTGCACGGTGTAAAGCAGTGCATTTTCGTCGGCTTGGATAGAGGTTGCCGAAAAATGAAATTGCGCCAAAACGGTTGGGTGAACACGCCAAATAAATTCACACACACAATTTCCGTTCTTTTTATTATTGTATTTACTTATATTTTTTATGTTTGAGAGGGGAAAGGTATGAAAATACATGACAAATCTCAACAGGCTTGGGCATGCTCTATTTAAGCATAGAGAGAGAAGTAAAAAAAAAAAAAATTAACATAAGTGTAGAAGTAAGATTATTTTAAATCACAATTTTTTTGTTTCAAGAACAAAAAGAAATTCTATTCGTGATTAATGACTTGGTTTATAATTTTAAGCATGACATACAAATTGATGGGTTAGTTTTGTACCAATAAAAAAATCATTAGATAGTAAAAAACAAAAATATTGGATAATTATTAAATTAATAAATATTATTTATATATGCCTTGGTATATTTTCCAAAAAAAGCAGATACAAATATCTTTCTTCTATTTTCGGTTGTTGTTTTTTTTATCCCGCTTTTTTTTAAAAAAAAACAGCCGAATAATTCATTACAAACATTTTTAAAGATATAAAGAGTTATTACCAATCAGAATATGTACTGCACCTGCAAATTTTTAAAAATAATTATCTAACAATTCAAAATGATTTGAAACCAAGCCATTTTTTTTACCTCAAAAAAAAAGAAAGAAAATAGGAAAGTGTGCCATATATATATATATGGTATACTTTGGATTTTTTATACTTTGAATTTTTTATACTTAGAATTTTTATACTTTAAATTTCTATTTATTTTATTTTGGTCTTTCCTACCGAGTTGCAAAGGGGGAAGGTTGGCGCCTTCAAACTAGTTTAACCCCACTTATTCGGTCCTAAGTCCGAAATTGCATTTTGACTCGCTAGGTTCTTATTTGTATTTCATTAGATTTGATCTGAATTTTTTATTTTTTTTTTATTTTATTTCCTGTTATGTTCTATATTTTATATAAATTTCTTCCATATATATATATATATATATATATATATATATATATGTATGTATGTATAACTGTCTTCTATATATCTTTAAAAAATACTCATACATGAAGGAATATCCTCTCTGATATGTTTTAATTTTAACGAGTTGCATACATAATTTTTCGTTTTTAAAAATGTCAATCACACAGTGGAATTACAGTAATACTCCGAACTTTCGCGATAAGGGTGGGGACTGAGTGATGATCGCGTAAGTCGGGGTATGGTTTCGCTATAAATAATTTTTATTTGGGGCCCAGACGAAAGACAATAATTTAGAAAAAAACATGTTTAACAAAATCTTTGATAACACTTATACAAAATCGTAAGCCGGAGTTATTTTGATGTTGAATGTTTCGTAAAATCTAACAGAGTAGTCTGCTGGCTCAAAGATTTTTTTTTCTCACAAAATTTCCTTGAAGTATTTTAATAATTTTTTATTCCTTATTTGGTAGAAAAATATGCTCATCGTACGAGTCTATATTTTCTAAAATTTGTAACCATCTTTTCAGTAAAACTGAGGTCATGTCAAATTTACAATCATCATTCGATCTTCTGATTGAACTGGGTATAAAGACTCGGACTTCTTCAATGTCTTGCTCTTGCTCATGCATTTCTATGAGCTCACCATTGCTCCTGATTGTGGGAATCCCGCAGTGCTTGAAAGTTATCACTATCCACTTCTAAATTAATTTGTCTGGCAAGATCTATAACTTGTTCAACCACATTACCAATTTTGCCAAATTTACCACCTTAAACAAAAGAAGCATCAACGAGATTTTAAAACCGCGTATCTCCGGATTCGTGTAAGTCGAGGTATTACTGTATTCAAAAATAAACACAAATATTCTGGAAAACCTGCATAGAAGTCCATCATCAATGAAGTAGCATGGAATCCGATGTCTTCTTCATAATTAAAACAGTTAATTTCAATATAATAAACTTTAAAAACACAGGAACCCCTGAAAATTACTTTCTTTACTCTTTAAGGAAAAACAATTTTCGAAGCAAAAGGATATATAATCAATATTTTTTCAGATTTTTGTACTCATGAACTATAAAATGTATTTCATAGGTGAAAAAGAATAATAATAAAAAAAAAGGACGCGAAAGCTACAAATTCTCCCTTTTCAAATTAAGACTAATTTTAATTTTTATCTACATTTGCTTTTCGCGTTATAAGCGTATTTTTAAATTTCTCAATTGTTTTCAGTTTGAAAATTTGCTAAAAATTACAATCATCAATACAAGTACATTATTCAAAAGAAAAATTGAACTTGATAGTATTTTTAGCAGTACTGAAAAGCAAACAAATTTAAATGTGTAATATAAGATCAAAATTATAAAAAGTTTCAAACCTCGTGACGAAAATTTTGGAAAATAATAATTAGCATTTCAGTTTGCAAGAAAAAACTATCCTTTGAAGAGAAAAAAAAAAAAAGACTTGGAAACCTCACTTTGAATAAAAGTTTAGAATTAAAAGGAACATTATTTTCATTTCTTTTGCAAACATTTCAGATATTATTTCATTATCTCAATAATTTCTTGAATATGCCTTTTTCAAACCGTTCAGAAGAAAGCTGCCAAATGGCGCGAAAGTTCGCCAACTCGAAGCTTCTCTGAAGCCCATGTGGGCCAAGAACCTCGCAGACAGAGGCGATGCGGTAACAACAGAGGCGCTGGTTCAACCGAAAGGAGACGGGGGCACCACAACAGGCCAGCTGCCCAGTCAGCCAGCTGTAGTGATCACATGACCAAGGGCAACCAGTCAGGGGGAAGAGGCGGTTGTCAAATTTAGCCTACGAAATTTTACTATCTTCCAAATTCAGTTGCAGGATCATTCCATTAATAAAAGGGCATTTGAACTTTATCTTCTTCCAAAAAAGAATTTTGGGTAAAATATTCATTTTCAGATTAAAGTATATCGTTTAAAAAATTTTCTAGCAAGAAACGAATACAAAATAAATAAAAATTTTCTTATTTTACAATTAGAAATAAAAAAATTACAAATGAGAAACAATGTTTAATAATTTAGTGTTTTTTTTTCAATGTGATTGAAAATAAAATTTATTACATTACGCAAAAAAAAGCAAACATTAGGTGAATACATTTTCGAATTCGGTTGCAGATGAAGAATAATTTTCTGTTAAAATTACATAATACGCTTTAAAAATCAAAAACATTGATGATACGAGGTGAAAAAATTTCTTCCAAACAATATGACACAGAAGCAAGAGCAATAAAGGGGAAAAAATACTTGGGTACTTA
Organism: Trichonephila clavata; assembly: GCA_019973975.1. Classification (NCBI taxonomy): domain Eukaryota; kingdom Metazoa; phylum Arthropoda; class Arachnida; order Araneae; family Nephilidae; genus Trichonephila; species Trichonephila clavata. Next base: position 143,094 of record BMAO01002047.1, read on the forward strand.
ACTCTTAAAAAAAAAGAAACTAATAAGTAAAGTTATGCATTTGGAAACTTTTAAACCAAGTGAAAACAATTTCATTTTTGCCTATTTTTAAATTTTTTTATTAACGAAGAATTTTTTATATTTTAAATGAGTAAAGTGAAAAATAAATTTCTTTAATATTAAATACATGCATAAAATATCATTAAAAAATGTATTTTAAAATACGTATTCCAATAAAAGTATATATATATGTGGATTTAAGTAAACAATTAAGGAAGCAGCAAGTATTTTTGTATCATAAAAAATAATCTGTAAGAATTTTATCATAGAATTTCAAACATTCCATGAAATATCAGGTTTGCTTTACACATTGCATAAAAAAAAACGTAGTATCTGATATTTCAGTGCTTCAAAGTAAAATATTCGATTTTAAAACCAAAATTTTAATGCGCGCTTCTACAGAAGTTAACAAATTTTAAACCGAAACACAAAGGTATTAGGATATCTCTCGACTGTGTTATGATTCATCAATTTTAGTTTACACAATTTAGATCAAGCACTGGCTTAAAGCCAAAAAAAGAAGAAGAAAAACATCTACTAAGTCAAAATCTTACATGGAAACGATCATCGTTCATCTGATAAACAGGCGCCACGTCATTCATTCATAATATCCAGACTAATTTTAAACATTTTTTTTTTTTTTTTTTGTAAAGCAATTTCTCTTTCCTCTTTCAAATAACTAATTTACTTACAATCATGTATATTCACAAAAACTTCAAGTATATTCATCAGGTCATAAAAGTCTGGGGATTAAATGAATACACGAGATGATTTAATGAACATACATCAAAAGAATTCCGGTTAAATGTATTTATTACAGGAAAGCAGTTTATTAACACCATTTTACAAGCTTTACTTGTATGTTACGGAATCTTTGATTTCAGTCTTTACCCACTTTAAAAGTCAGTTTGATTCGAAATCTCGCTCACTTGTCCGGGACCGACGACAATGCAATAATTTAATAATTTTGTTCCATTGTCCTGATCAGGATCATCAGGATAAACGATTTCCCATTTTCAGACGCCATCCCGCATCTGGCTGCTAATTCTAGATTTGGCGACTAAAAGATTCAGTTACAAGCTGGTTCGATTGACTATAAAAGGGTGTTTTTTGTTTGTTTTTTGTTTTTTCACCTAACAATATTCTTTTTTTTTTTTCTTTCCGTAATTCGTGTTCTCCAAAATCTGGCTTTATAATCTACTGGAAATCAGACTTTATTTGAATTTATACTTTGAGAGTTTCATTCCTGATATCAGTGGTTCCCAGGCCGGATCGGTTCGTCGATCAAATGGTACCGGACAGTGGCGTAACGTACACCCCTCAACCACCGCATTGCGGGGTCCTAGGCGGTTCTTCGCAATCCTTTGTAAGATCCGGCTTAGGGGCCGAAAACTTTCGCAGGGAAGCCCTAATATTTTCCATTACACTCCTGGTACCGGGCCGCCTAAGGAAAATTAAATTATTTCCATTTTATTATCATAGTGTATTTCTCTTGGGTTTGTGCATCTTTCTATGAAAATCACTTTACATTGCATGTTAAATTACTTTTTCATTTTTGGGGGTAACTGTATTTTGTTCTGAATGCATATTTAAATGCAAGTATAAATCAAAACATTCTGAAATATAAACAATTAACGCATAACAAAAACAGCAAAAGTATACACTGGTGTACAAAAGTTAAGCATAAATTGTAAAATGCGAAAAACATGAGTAAATATTAGCAAAATTATTCCACATTTCTTGCGGATATTAATTGGGTGAAGAAGAAACATTGGGTTTATGCAAAACTTTTCAGTCGACTACGTCCTGCGCAAAACACCGGCGCATGTCGGAAAGCGGAGAAACCGATTCACGCAGCACAGGCAGTTCAAACAAGTTTCGTGCAACTGCTGTGCGAAGGAACGTTGTTAACCATCAAACAAGGTGAATAATGGCACAAAGACGCCAATTGGACATGTTTACGAAAGGAAGAATCGTTGGAACGCTGGAATCCTCACGATTACAAACCGAGGTATCTCGAATTCTGAATGTAGACCAGTCTGTGATCTCAAGACTGTGGCAGAGGTTTCAAAGAACGGGAGATGTTACCCGACAACCAGTATCACGTCGACCAAGAGTCACAACCCCTCGCCAAGACCGATATCTGGTAATAAGTGCGCGACGTCAGAGGGGCAGTACTGCCAGAGCACTGGGTTCGGCGCTAACAGTCGCCACAGGAATACGAATTTCGATACAAACTGTTTACAGGAGACTCAATCATGCTGGCCTGTATGCCAGAAGACCAGCAGTTTGCATTCCCCTCACGTCTGCGCATAAACGCGCTCGTTTGAACTGGAGTTTGAAACATCCACATTGGAGTGTGGGAGAGTGAGCCAATGTGATGCTCAGTGACGAGTCCCAGTTTAGTCTGTGTAGTGATTCTCGGTGGGTAACGATATGGAGAGAACGTGGAACACGTTTTGAACCAAGAAACATAACGAAAAGACATTTTCCATCAAGGGGAGTAATGGTATAGGCAGGCATCATGATAGACGGCCGGACAGACCTCCATTTCCTTGACACAGGGTCTGTGACTGCTTAAAGATACAGAGACGAAGTTCTTGAGCCTTATGTTCGCTTGTTTCGAGGTGCTGTCGGTCCTGACTTCATATTCATGGATGATAATGCGCCATGTCACCGAGCGGTGCTGATTGATGACTTCCTTGAAACGGAAAACATCCATCGCATGTCGTGGCCTGCGAACTCCCCTGATTTAAATCCTATCCAGCATGCATGGGATATGCTCGGGAGACAAATTGCAGCCCTTTCGCACCCACCAAGCTCCGTTACAGAACTGGAGAGAGCTCTCCAAGAAGCTTGGAACCGTTTGAGCCCACAACTCATTCATCATCTCATAGCAAGTATGGTAAATCGCTGCGCAGCGTGATTGGCTGTCAGAGGTGACCACACGCCTTATTAAACTGCAGCATCAGTATTTTATTTAATGTTTTCTTTCATATTAAAATTATTATTTAAAAAAAAAGAAATGTACAACATAAATATATATATATAAGTGCTTCTCTTCATTATAGTTAAAGTGGCCGCGGTAGCCAAGTGGTCTAGGCATCGAATCATGGGTAGCGTGTCATGAGTTCGATCCCAGTACCACTGAAGACCCGCTGTGTAGGGGAGCTATGCACGTTAAATCTGTCGAGAGCTCAAACGTCCTCCCATTGGTGTGGTGTGGTAGTTAGGAGAGGGGGATTGCCAACTCAGGTGTCGTCCGCGTCACTTGACCATGGTTCAAAATTACACGGACCGTCGCATAAAGCCCTCGTGTAGCTGAACAGTGCGACGTAAATATTCACTCACTCATTATAGTTAAATAAAAATTTTAATGCGAACCTAGTGTTTGTACCGATCTACTTTCAAAAAGTAAAATCAGAGGTTTTTTATGACTTTCAATCTGTTATGATTCTGAGCATTCAGTTGTTAAACAATTTCTTCGTGGATTCGAAGGAGGATTCGTATGAGGAAAAAATTTTTACTTACATATGTAGAACCAAAAGCGGAAAGTAGAGAGAGTACATGGAATTTTCTCTCTTCAAACAATTCAATCTCTCCAGCAACGACATTCAATAATTTACAAAATAACTGCGAACTCATCTTTAGATTTGTCCTTCAAACTTTTTCTTAATTCCGCAAATGTCCATAGTTCTGAAAATTTTTGATAAAAAAGGCCCATTACAAATTTATCAACTTTCTTCCACTCAAAAATTGACAAATTTGTAGAGTAGTAGAAAGTGTCACAGAAAATTGTTCCGCGTGCCACAGGTTGCCAACCGCTGGTAGATCTTTAAAATTTATATAACATTATTATATATAAACACATTGTGACGGATCTATACGGTTCCTTCTATTAACCTCAGGGGGATTCTTTTGGGGGAAACATTTTTTCAACCAACTTTCTCCGAAGACAGGAGAAGCGTGATTATGCAAATTAACTTTAATATATATATTCTGTATTCACGAGATTGAGAGTTAATGAAATGAGAATAGTTTAGAAATGAAGTGAATAGATAAGAAGTGTGGTAAATCGGCAGTGAAATGTATACGTAAACAGCGAAGGGAGCTAGAAGTCAGAATTTTAAAAAAGTGCTTAGTTCAACTGTTGAAGCCGTGTTAAAGTAAACGCAAGTATTAGAAGACCGCTAGAGTTCAGGTACTGTGATCCTTAATCAAGTTCCTGTTAGAGAGTTAAATTATTAGTGAGGTAACTAATTAAACAAGCTCTGTATAAAGTTATCTTAAAGATATATCTGCATGATTGTATATATTCTACCCACGCATCTTGCCTCACCCAAGTGCTCTGACTGATCAAGTTATCTTATTTAGAGTGTTATTTGTGTCTGAGTGAAAAATAAATAATTGAAGTTCATCATGTGTCGTCTGATCATTTGGTAACCCCCGCACCTCTAGCCGGGTCACAGGGAAAAAGGGATGCGTATTCTTTATAACATCTTTAATAAACTCCAAAGGGAAAATGCCCAATGGATTGCTATCTGGGCAACAGGCAGGTTGGCAATCACATTCAACCAATCACAGAAGCAATAACATTCGTGCCAATTCACTTCACCAATTCACATTCACTGAAGAGAGGTAGGATGACTCATGTATTCTAACCAATATCTTTCTTGTGATCAAAGCAAAGACAAATGCTGCAACAAAATTAAACTACACAAGTTGCCTTAGCAAAAAATAGCTATTAGTTCCATTTATTTCGTAACGGCATTTCGTATACCTCACGGACACCTCACACCTCACTGAGGACCTCTGGGGGTCTTCAGAGCTTTTCTCTAGGGTGTTTTTTCTAGCGAAGTTTTCTTATTTAATGTTAAGATTTCCCTTTTTTACAGACTCTGAAAGGTATCGTGGAAAAATTGAAAGATGTACCATCCTACACTCGATCATTAAAAACTCGACTAGAACATGTATTTCGATTTTTTTTTTTATTGTCTCCAACTACATAGGTATTATTACAAAGTAATATTTTCAAAAAATAGAAACACATGTGCAAAGATAAATAGCAGTCCGAGGAACCTTTAAATCACTTAGCCATGTGTGTGATGGAACCATGTGTAACATACAACCCCGCAATGCGCGGGAGGCAAGATTGGCCAAAAGCATATGTTATGTTATGGTTTTGCAATCCTTTGAAAGGTCTGACTTGGGGCCCAAAACCTGACTTTGCGGGGGGGGGGCACTAATATTCTCAGTAAGGCAACTGGTCCGCAATTTCGGGCTGATACATAAAAGGGGGCCACGGTGATCGAAAATTTAAGAACCACTGATCTAAAGAAATAATTGCGGTTGAAAGGCTTATTTATTTCATCTTAGAATACATATCGATTGAATACTGTAGTAGATGTTAGAGTAAATTCAATTAAAGATAATAGAACCGAAAGAAAACTCAACAACCTTGTCATTTTATCTAGTCAACCAGCTGTTCCATCTCACTACTCCCTAACAAGCAGCTTAAACAAATTCAGAGCAATCTGTCAGTCTAGAAGCAAGCAAGCAAAATATTTTTAATGTTTGATTAGCTGTAACTGATGGTGTTAATAGTATTGCTCCATTTTGATATCCATTAAACGCTTTTCAATGCCGTAAGAAAGAATGCAATGAATGTGCAAACCCAACGAAGTTATCTACAACTGATCATTTCAAATATATTAAAGTTTTTCGAAATTTTAATGTAAATATTCTGTTATTTTAACTAATTAATAAATAAAATGTCCAAAAAAATCTTTTTGTTTTTGGACAAAAATTTCTTTATGCGACTAATTACAACTAATGTTGTTCTCCTCGAGTCAGTGGCGTAATGTACAATCCCCGCATTACGCGGGTCCAATACCTGACTGACGCCAAGTGCGTATTAGGGCTTGGGGTCCAAAACCTGACTTTGTGGGGGGGGGCTAATATTCTCCGTTACGCCACTGCCTCAAGTTGATCCATTCTGAAGTAGACAATTTCACCGATACAAGTACTTTCTATATAAGACTGATATTGTGTGTATGGCAACACTCTCCTACCGCCAATGATTGAACTCAATACACGCATGCGCGTAGAACTCTAAATGCTTATTTTTTTTATTTGCATTAGTAGTAGAAAAGAGGTCTCGAAATTCAATGTAATATTTTTAGGCTGTTAAAATGAATTCTAGACAGTGGCACACACAAGGGGGAGTGTCTTGGGGGTCCGGACACTCCTCAAAGCCCTTGAGTTTTTTTCGATTGATGATAATCCTATATATATAACGTAAAATTTAACTAAGTATTTGAAATTAACTATTTATTTATAAATTAATGCTAATTATTAATTCAATAATTTATTTTTACTGTTTTTTGTTAACAAAATCGACACTTTTTTTGAAGAAAAAGTTAGTAACATGGCAAGTTACATCAGTGGCGTAACGGAGAATATTAGGGGCCCCCTGCAAAGTCAGGTTTTTGGCCCCAAGTCTAATCTTACAAAGGTTACGTACTTGGTGTCAGTCAGGCTTTGGGCCTCCTAGAATCCTGGCCCTTCAGCGATGCATGGGTTGCGAGTGTACGTTAAGCCACTGAGTTATATACTTAGCCAGGTGTACACATACCTCTTATGGGTGGGGAGATTGCATTCTAAAAAATAAGTGGACGAAAGCGCCGAGGGGTATTCTCTATAGGAAAAATTAAAAATTTGTCAGTTTATGATGGGGTGAGCCCCCCCCCCCCCCTCAATTTACCAGAGGCCAATATAGCTGAGAATCAAAACTGAGTGGCTTAAAATTATCCAGATTTCGAGTTGAGATCCTGTTTAACATTTATCTTGTACACGGATAAGAAATTTGTCAAGACTTATTTATTTTTAACGACATTTTTTTTTTTTCAGAAAAATTTTATATTTCTATAATATTAAATGTAGTTAAACCACATTTTTGCAATATATGGTTTCCTAAATTATCCTTCATAAAAAAAAAAAATAATGACAAATAAATAAATAAAATAAAACACACGTATGAATTGCTAATAAGCTTACTTGTTTTACGCTGATCATCTTTGTATATCGTCTTGTTTATTTTAGTGTCTTGGGTGGCCATTTAAAGACATTCAATTTGTAAAAAGCGATGTCCCAATTGCAGCTAAGAGTTGGGTTAAATTCAAATGTGTGTGGTCTTTGAAAAGTAAGAGAACTAGTTTGTGGGAGGGGGGGGGGGAATCGTTCAAGATTGCAATATTTAGATTTTCTTAAATGGGTTTGCTTCGCGGGGGGAAAAAAGGGTTTTCGTTTTCTATAGTTCCACTCAAGATAAATGATCCTATGCAATAAATATTAGAGATGAACAAAATAATTTCAATAACTTTCGATGTGCTTTTAGAAGTAACGAAAAATGCATTATGTTTCAAGAAGAAAAAAATGGCAACATTAAATCTTTTGTAAAAACTGGTTTTTGAAATTCAGTTTTAAATACAATTGCATTTGAAAAACTGAATTTTAAAACTGCATAACAATTAATTCACGAATTTCTAGGTTAAGGAACTTCTAAAATACTCTAAGCGTAGAAATATTGTTAAAATCCTATAATTAATATTTAAGACATCATTACCAGGAACGTTTTACGGCATGGGGCCGTTCTCGATTCCACCGCAAAACCATGATCCAAATAATTTTAATCGTGCTATTTCGGGACATGTTCTCCAAAAAACTGGAATTTCAAACAATATGTTAACTTGCAAGAGGTGGAAAACTGCAAAATTATGTCATAATCGTTATCCCGTGTGTAAGCCTAGATCTACCACTATGCACCATCATTACTCATGATGACAGCAGTCGGTCGAGTTTGTTTGTGTCTAGATCAGTGGTATGAAGGAGATTCGTCCTCGGTACCTTCCGTTCTGTAAGCACGTAACTTACCGATGAACCAAGATGATCACTTCAGTGCGGTGGCAGTTAGTGGCTTATATAGATACCACCACCACATACTCCCCTACCAGTGAGTCGGTAGGCAAACGAACGATATCGTTGTTATGGCGAGCGTGTGAGTTTTGTAGCGTCATTAGGTTGTGACGGCTTGAAGGTTGCGTCATTTGGGTGAGACGTCTTGTTGATTGCGTCATGTGTCTGACGGCTTGGTTGCATTTGCGATGGATAGATGGCGTCATAACTGATACGCAAACGTTGCGTTTTTTCGAAGTTCTCAGGGCCATCAATGAAGGAGATTCGTTCTCGGTACCTTCCGTTTTGTAAGCACATAACTTACCGCTGAACCAAAATGATCACTTCAGTCCGGAGGCAGTTAGTGGCTTATATAGATACCACCGACACAGGCGTAACGTACCCCCCCCCCACATTAAAAGGGGGCAGGGCAGTGGCGTAACGGAAAATAACTGGGCCCCCCGCAAGTTCAGGTCTTGGGCCCCAAGCCGGATCTGATATATATATATATATATATACTTGCTAGAGAAAGTCTGCGTTTACCTACTACTGCTTACATAAACAAAACAAAACAAATTTTAAGACCAGAATTTGAAATTTTTTTTAATTATATTTTATTTAGTTCATTCTAAGTATTGAGAACAACAAAACTAAACTCGGTTTGCTTTCATAGCTTTTTAAATAAAGACAGGTTTGTAGCGATAGCAACAAAAATCAAGTAGAAAAATTCTGCGTTCAAAGTTTTAGTTGCAACTATAAAAATTATTTAAAAAGGATAATAAGCTATTTAATAGCTGGGTGGATAACCCCGTCTTTTGAAAACATCTTGAAGTCGTTTCGGCATTGAATTAACAAATCTAGTGGTTTCTTCATGGCTTATCTTCTCTCATTCATCCTTAAGAACGCTCTTCAACGTATCCTTGCTAGATATATTGTACTTACGAACCCTATGCTTCAGAAAATCCCATAGGTGTTCTATAGGATTCAAGCTAGGTGACTGCGGAGGTGAGTGCAGTTGATTTGGGACATTATATAGGAACCAAAGCTTCACAATCTCAGTGGCATGCTTAGGATCGTTGTCGTGTTGGAAACGAAACGACAATCATAGGCCGAATTTGATGGCATTTTCCTTTAAATTGTTTTCAACACAACGAGATAATCCTATTTGTTCATTATTGATTCGATATTTTCCAAATTTCCAACACCATTGCTCGTCATACACCCCATACCATAACACCACCGGCGCGCCGCCGTGCTTTACCGTTGGTTCTAAATGCACTTTTTGAAGCGCTGTGCAAAGTTTTCTCCATACCAATTTATGACATTTTATGCCAAAAATGCAAAATTTGTCCTTATCGGAGAATATCACAGTCCTCCAGAGGCTTATGAATGTGTTTTTTTTTTTTGCAAAAGTTATCTTTTTCAGCCTGGTGGTCATTGAAATATAAGACTTTGCAAGACAGTCGACTACGGTATCCAGCCTTTTTCGAGATTTTTCTTGCAGTATTCGTACAAATGTTTTTCTTAAACTTCTCGTGAATGTCTCTTTCTATTTGAGTTGCATTTAAAAGTGGATTTTTTTTCACCAAGGATATCATACTTGGTTTTTCTCTGATAGTGAGTTTAGATGGACGACCTGAACGAGGTTTGGATATGTAAACTCCTGTAGATTTAAAGATATTAATAACACGCTGGAATAAGTGAATACTGTCATCCAACGGATCAGGCAATATCTCGACACGAATTTTCCCATCTTTCCATATTTTCACAATGATTTTACGCTACTGATACTAATTTCCTTCCTTTTATTTTTCATATCCTTGAATTGCTTTGTATCTTACAAAAACGTTAAAATTATTACGACACAACTTTCTTAAGCTATTTTACTTGATAACGGAACTAACCTATAACGCCTGTTGATAAAAACTTCAAAAATCAAGAATATTTCAAATGGTGAGCGCACACTTTTTCTGCCTATGATTTGTGTACTTTGCAACAAAACTCCCGTTATCTTATGTGGTTTTAATTCAAAATTAACGAATTCTTGCATGCTCAATATTTAAATAATAGTAAACAAGTTCATGAAATATTGTTAGAAAAAAATTATATTTCTATTAAATTTTACTTTTTCTGTGTGATTCGTTATGGGTGAAAGCAACTTTTTCAAGCAAGTGTATATATATATGAAAAAAAGGATTGCCAAACCATAACATAATGTACCTTTACACATCACGCAAAAATATTTAATATTAAACTTATAACTGAATACTAAATCAACCGGAGTCTGAGTAAACGAAGTAAATAATGTATGACATAAGAGAAAATTAATAATATTCATCAAAATGGTAAATCCAACGACAGATAACCTGGTAACTGAAGAAAAAAAAAACGAACACTAAAACACTGTAAACGACGAACACTGTAAAATAATTTTCGATGTGAAATTCTTACGAAAGAAAAAAAGTATGACAGACCTTATTCTTAATTTCTGCATCCTGGGATGAGCTTGATCTAAAGTTTGATTATATTCTAGCATAAATACTGCAACTTTTCATAAGGAGAGTTCTTTGTATTGAGCAAAATGATTCCATGAAAAAAGAAGTAAAAAACTGATACTTTCCATTATGCTTTCTTCTCTCATTATGCTTCATTTGATTGAATACTCATAAACCTAGACCAAATTTTCATTTAAAATCCTTCCTGTGCTTTTCCACGAGTATCATAATATTATTTTACTTGAAAAAAGCATAGCATATGTACGTTATTTACGACTTCGCTAAATGAAAATGAAAGACATGGGGTGGAGGTGGGGACTAAAGATGGCGATTTGTTGCTTCGTGAATAGTAAATCATATCTTTTTTCCCTCCCTACAGCTAATGTAAGGTATACTGTAATCAGTGATGAATTTTTATATCTTCCTAGCATTTTATCCGATTCTCAGTCTGGTTTTTGTTTTATTTCTGGCAGTAATTTAGGTTTAAAAAGAAAAACCCGCTGAAGAAAAGAATCTCTCTCTCGTCACGGGGATTACAGCAAATAAACAAAATGTTTTTTTGGTTTGGTTATTGGGTTAAATATATCTAATAAGTGAATGACTTTAGATTGCCAATTGGAAAATCGCTTAAAAATTCGATTTTAAAAAGTGCAAAGAAAATTTTGAGAAAATCGACGTTAATGGCGTCAGTCAGGCTTTGCCCGGAGGGGCCCTTATCATCTCTGTTACGCCACTGGTCTATATGTGTGAGATTATGAGCCACACACGTTTATTTGTTACGGGTTACCATTTGTATGAATATTTGGAAATACATGCAATACTGTCAATTTAAAAGGATGGCAGGAGGGGCCTGCTTTTGCAAAGGGGCCCAGGGTCTCAAGAAGTCTTAAGACATCATTAGTAAAAAATATCGTTACAGTAAAATTTCAGTGACACCTTTTCCACCAGAATTTTAGAGACAGTACTATATAGTCATACTTTATGATTTATTAATTAAAAAAAGAAAGAAAACAGAGTCCTTGATTAATTGAGTACATTAGGCATACATTTTTAAATAAGTTCTCCACGACAGAATTATTATTTTAACTATAACACATCGAAACCTAACGTTATAAATTTGTATTTAATAACATTAAAGTGAAAGAACCAACAACAAATTTTCTTTCACTTGAGCTTTATGCATGAACACATACATTTTTTTATCCAATTCATAAGTTCACCATACGAATATACGGACCAAAAATAAAATCCATTGAAGCTGAGATTTTTATGATTTCTTACAGCTCAACTAATTAATACACGTCACTATAAAAATACATGAACCATCCGCTATAAAACAATAAATCCTATCAAACAGAATACTTAAAACGCATTCATAAAAGCCAAACTCCAAGTTCCGTGCGAGCAGATTTTAACATTCTACTCGAATATAAAGATCTTGTAACAAAAAACTATCCACTTCCAGAATTGTTGGCCTTTAACCCCAATGACATACAGAAGACGGACGCAAAGCGATGAATACATCATCAGTCGATACGGCAAGTCAAAGAAAGGTCCAATTGCTCGCAAGACACAAGGGCCATTATGCGGATTGGGGCAATAGTCTGGATTAAAAAATGACGCTGGCCATCAAAGGAGGGTGTTTATGATTTACGGATTGTCGATGGACAAGTTAAAGGCGTGCCGAGATAGTAGTTTTCATGACTTGCCCCACCCCGTCCCTTTTTTGTTAATGTCCCACACGCTTACCTACTTAAATTTTATCTCTGGCGTTGAAGGTGATGACCTATTGATGGTGCGAAAAAAAGCGTAACCGACAGTGAAACTTGAGATGTTTTTGATAAACAGATGTCAAAATATGAGTAAAGAGTAAAGGATTCGAAGGGTATTTCGTAGTTAAGGATTCCACTTCAAACATTGTGTGATATCGAATTAAAGAAAATTTCCGGTCTAATTGCTCCGAATCATTAGTATATTCCAAGAATAAGGAACATTGTTCACGTTGGAAAGTCACACCAGTCTATATATTGAGAAATTAAGCCAGATTCAAGATACTACATTCAGATATACAGTATGACCTCGATGTAACGAAGTCGTTAAATACCGAAAAAAATTCGTTTTATGGAAAATTCGCTATATAGAGGTTCATCGTTCAATTTACTTCATAAAACCAATTTTAAATTCATAAACACTATATCATAAAATAAAGTAATTATTAACACCTTTTTGAAAATTAAGATCTATTTATTTTATACATCTTACTTATTAAAAAAAAAACTGTAAGAAAAGTTTCTTTATACCTTTATCCACTTCCTGAAGAATTAAATCTTTTTCTTTGATGCTCAAGCACTTTCGTTTCCGAGCTACAAGAAACCAGTACCACTGATCAATACTACAAATGAACGGAGACAAGTTCAAGGACACGAGACTCCACTGAGGGTGAAAGGGAATTTTTTAAAAACATTTATACATCTCGTGCACCACGCAATGTATCACACGGGGGCATACAACACAGACAGAAGAAAGGATTACAACACAAACATCCATGCCTTCTCAGGGATTCGAACCCAGTCCCTACGGCACCACAGTCAGCTTCACTAACCACTGTACCGGATGAGCGGCAAAGAGGATGAAGTGGCGCGCTTATCCGTTAGGACAGAACTCGGGATCTTTGGGTCCGAAGCCGAGTAACTTAACTACTACACCAAAATGATCACCATGGTGCGGAGGTTGTTACTGAATTATATAGATGGAATCGCTACACGGATATTGAACTGGAAAGTAGGGGCTAAAGGTTGCATTTCTTGGATGAAATGCCCAGAATTCTTTTGCTCTCGGCGAGTTAAGCACCTAATAAAATCAGTTCAAGATTTATGACCTCTATATAATGTGCTAAAAGCGAGAATAACTCGAACTGTCCAGAAATACTTCAAAAATAGGAGGGGGGGGGGATTGAATCACAAAAGAAAAAGTTCTTAATAAAGAAAATGCGCTTCGCTATTGGGAGGTTATTTTGCGAAGAAAATCGTGAAATGTTCTTGGTTCCAGGAAAAAGTTCGCTAAATAGAAAAATTCGCAATATAGAGGTACGTTACATGGAGGTTCGACTCTATTTAAAATGTATGTTTTTCCGAGAAAACCTTATTATTATGAAAAATAATTTGATAATAATTTAGCTTTACTCACATTTAGACGATAGAAAAATCAGTCAAGAATGAAAGTTCATTTACTCCCAGTGGAGTAACGTACACCTCCACAACCCCCGCATCGCGAGGGGCCCAAAGCCTAACTGCCTCCAAGTAAAATCCAACTTGGGGGCCCAAAACTTGGACTTTGCAGGGGGGCCCAAATGTTCTCCGTTACGCCACTGTTTCCTCTAAATGTATAAAAGCAACATTACGAACAAAAAAGGTGGTCTCAAAATAGATCTGAATTCGAGAAAAAATTTTAAGAAATACTTATACTTCTCAAAGCAATTATTGAAGCTGATAATAAGTTAATGCTATTTCATTGAGGCATCAAAAACAGATTTCGTTTTGAGTTTGAAAAAGAACACACAAAGTCGAAAAGAGAGGGGGGGGGGAGATAATTTTATTCCGTAAAATGGCAACAATCAATTTATAACGTGAAAGAAGAGTTTCATTCTAGAATTACGAATTTCGCAACCAATTTTTCACCTCCAAATACAATGGACTAAGTTCATGACGGTCACATGATAAATGCAATCACGTGTTTTTCACTGAAATCAAAATTGACATCAGACTTTTACTTGTTGTTCTAGTCGTAAAATTTGTATATAATTTCCAATTTGGTATTAAGTAAAGATGTTCAAATATTAAAATTCTTTAAAAAGTTTTTTTTTTAAAAATTCTTTATACGTGTATTTTAAAATCAAGTGCATTTTGCTTACTTAAGTGCATTATTATTGTTGAAAAATATGTTGTTTTGAAGAAAATTTCTCAAGAAAGTAAAAGTTAGCAACAGTGAATTTGCTGGAAACATGTGATTGCAGTTATCATGTGACTATGACGTCACATGGATTTAGTCTATTGTCAGCTTACAAACTAAAAAGAAATATTTTAATCATTCACTAAAAAACGGTTAATTCATAAAAATAAAGCACACAGGAATAACCAATATTCCAATGTGCTAGATTTAAATCAAAGACCTTGGAAGTTAGGTTTTATTCTTTTTTTAAAAATTACGGGGCTCGATTGGTGAGTCATTCTAAAAATACAGAAGAAAAAATTTTTAAAAAATTTCATGGAGAAAAACGTGTGTTTTAGGAAAAAGTTTCAACCGCTCAGTAAGGTACGTGTAAGCTATTAAGATCTTTTACTAACAATCGCGAAAAAATCAGTCAAAAATTCAAGATGCAATGTTTTTGACGAGGAGTTACGAATAAATGTCAAAATATAGGTATTAACCCTTTAATGTGGCATGAAATGAGACGCGCTTAGAAATATTGTAATCGAAATAATAAAGAAAATATTAAGTTATTATTATTATTACCACTGAAGTAGCTAGTTCTAAGAGGGCCCTGTATAAAAAATTTCTTGGTAGCCCTGTATCATTGATACGGCAGCAGATACGCCCCCGATTACAACACATATATAAACACATACACACATAACATACATAAACGCGTCCACATGCTAAAGAATTATTTCGCTTTGTAGAATTTTTACAACTACAGTCGATTCTCACTAATTCAAACCTTCGATAATACGAATCTTTCGCTAATTCGAAGTATATGCTCGGTCCCTAGAAAAACTCTTGATATTTCGAACTAAAACAAAACGTTTTGGTACACTCAGTGTTTCGAAGTAAAATCTGTGACTGGTCAGACTACACAACACGCGATAATTCAAAGTTATATTATAAAACTTTTCACAATTCGAACACTCACAAAGCAATCCTGCAGCAAACAGGTTGGAACTTACGAGTTTTGTTGTATCTGTGTGTCTCCCCTGAAAAAGCTAAAATTGTGGCTTTGGACCACAATAACACAGAAAGTGATGAAGATAAATCAGAGTTGATTCCAATAACTCTAACAGAAGTTAAAGTGTTAATAAGAAAAGTAAGCAAATTTTTCTTTCAAAATCACGTTGACGCGAACGTTTTACAAGCTTTATTTATTTTAGAAAAATCTATTGACAAAGTGAGATTGAATGTCCATACAACAACAACAACAAACAGATTTTTTTTATCAAAGATTAATCATGTTCAGTATGTATTATTTTAATAATTGCTTTTACGAGAGTAACATATAAATATGTATTAATTTCTGTATAATATTTATACTGTATAATGTATACTTTTTTAAAAAATACTTTAAAATAATTTTACACACATGTATAATTGTTGTTTTATTACATAGTTTCAAATTTAAATGTGTTAGAAAAAAATTTCTTAAGAGTTTTTTTCTACTCTCTTGATAGTTCGAAGTTTTTCATTGGTCCCTCCAACTTCGAATTATCGAGAATCGACTGTAGTTTAATCTCAAATATAATACTTCAAAATGAACAAATGGAAAAATACATGAAATTTCATTTTCTTTTCTTAGTTCATGGCTTTACAGAGCAGAAATATGAATGTTAACAAATAAAAACAGTTCCGATTCTGCAAAGAATTTAAATCAGCAAATCTTCATAAACAAAATAGAGTGAAAAACAGATTTAAATCATTTCGCTAAAAATTTCCAGACAGATTTAATAACGTAATTTTAGCTTATCCCAGGAACAATTGTTCCGGCACCTTGACATCTTCTCAGAAAAATATCCCAGGACCTCCTTCTAAGAATGCAGACGTTTATAAACACATGTCTTGAGTATCTACCTCTTCTCAGCGGATACTAAAAACTTCTAAAAATATCGTCCTCTTTGCCTTTTACCTTAAAACGACCCAGAGCCCCATATAACCAGCTTTACGATCGCCATACTTCAGATGAACCCCTGCTTCGGGTTGACATTTTGTAGCACTTTTATCACTTAAGCCGCCTTCAGTTATAGAATTGTGCTACGACATTCTTCCATTTTCAACAAGCCTAAAATATCGGTAGAATGATGTGACTGCAACCGCGATGAAATTTTCTTTTTGATTTTTATGTGTAATAGGGGAAAAAAGAATCCCATCAAATGAATTACAAGGAAGTACGTTAAAAGTTTTATAGAACATGTACGGAAATATACATGAAAGCTTATATTAAAAATAATCACGTCTTACAGCGGTAAAATAAAAACGTTGAAAAGTAAACGATAACTTAGACAGAATAACGTTCGTGTGTTACATTACTGGGAACACAGGTGTAGAATAATAAAATATTTTTTTAAGTACTATTTTTTTTCTTTCTCTTTACAATTTTTGGCATGGTACAAATTCACAAACATTGAAATGATATTTATTCGACTGGCAACTGTTTCAGATTTTTTTACTTCCAAATAGTTTGTAGTTTGGTGGGATAGGAGCACCTAGTTTTCCCGAACCTTCATCTCCATTCAAGACATTTTAGATGACATTAAAACGCTTTCAAATTGCTCTTTTTATATATTTATGTATCTCTCTTTATATATAATAAATAATATTTAAAAATAACTAAAGAAAAATAGTAAAGAGAAATAACTTTGATATGAATAAATTTACGAATATAAATAAAATAAAGATAAAAGTAAGAATGGAGGAAATTAATAAAGTTTTTGAAAAGAGTTCCAAAATAAATAGAACAAGTTTTATTTCACAATATATTAATTAATACATCACGAAAAAAAAAAACCTTTCTTCTAAACCTTAATTTAATGAAATATTTAAAATAATAATAAAAAATTTGCACTTAAAACATTTTTGACAAAGATGAAATTTCTAATAAAATGCAGCAGTCGCGATTAAAATTCTAAGAATGAATACATCCCTTTATTATGGATTTTTTTTTTATTTTTTCAAAAATTTAACAAATATAGAACAAAACATTAAAAAAAAAATGTTTCTTCAACTCATACTAACTTTATAAGTATTAGGATTGGAAAAAAAGGTTTAAAAAATAAACAAAATAATCTAAGATACATTAATTCATTAAACATAATGGGCTGCCACTTTTCAGCAGCTAGATTGAGTGAACACTTAATAAGGTTACACTTAAAATAACACGAGGGCTATTGGCAACGAGCCTCCTATTTTGAAACGCAAAGGCGAGGACACCTGAGTTGGCACCTTACTCTCCAAACTTTCATGCCTGCCATCGTAAGAAATTTGAGCCTCTGTAGACAGGGGCGTCTTCAGACCTCTTGAGGCCCTCGGCTCCGACGTAAAAGTAGGCCCTGGGGCCCTACACAAATGCAAACCTCACCTAGTACCCTCAAAAGTAGACAGTACAAAGCACATGTTGTAAAATACTCGTACAAACAATAACCCGAAACGAATAAATGTGCGTGACTTACAATCGCACAAACCGACTGCAGCCTTTTGTCTGAATGAGTGGTGGTCAGTGGCGCACACAAGAGGGGTGTCCTGGAGGTCCGGACATCCCCCAAAGCCCTTGAGTTGTTTTCGATAGAGGAAAATCCTATTTATATATAACGTAAATGTTAATTAAGTACTTGTAATTAACAATTTATTTTATTAATTAATGCTAATTATTAATACAATAATTTATTTTTTACTGTTTTTTGTTAACAAAATCGACAAAATCAGACGAATCAATAGGTGTTGTCTTGAGGTATGATACGAGTTGGGGAACTTTCGACCATGGACTCCCCCCCCCCCCTGAAAATTTTTTGTGTGAGCTACTGGTCGTGGTAGGCCTAGGCCTATACATGGACGACGGTCATCACATGTAGCCAGTTGACATATAGTCCGAAATTCCCAGTATTTCGGAGAACGCAACCGGAAATAACATTTGACCGTTGAAATTACAATGATCTTGCTTGCGCGCCTAATGGCGAGAGAGAATTGAAAGAAAGACTAGCCATATTTCAAAAACAATCTTATTTATTCACAATATTAACCACAACTCAAATTCAATCGATCAAGGATAAGAGATGCACCCAATAAATAACTATGCAGACAATTAACGAGGTAAGCGAGATATGAGAAGACTTTAATACTTAACACACTTACTCAAGGCAATAGCTCTGACTTCTTAGCTATATAATCTAGATTCAAACTCAAGTGACAGATCGTCCCTTTTAAGTAATTCAGTTATCAAATATTTCTATCCACGATTCACATTCAATTCGATTAATCACTACTCCGCTAGCAATTTATCTTATCTCCCCCTTTTCTAACCTGAAAGCCTAGACTATGTGTAGTAGTCCTAATTTGCACATTCACGTTTTTTCTTCGAGGAGAAGTTTTATAATAAAATAATTTTTAAAAACCAGAAATTCTCCAAGAGGACTGTTCGTTAAAAGAGCGCGGATAGAACAGTCACAAAATTATTTGAATTATGATCTTATTAAGACTGAGTCGAGAACGAGCCATTGTTCCGGGCCCAGTTAGCCCACACCTTAGGACGTCCCTGACGGCAGATTTAAAATATCAGGGACAACAGATTTTTCGAAGGAACTATTAGGGTGTGAATTTGTGGCCATGACCCAGTGGTATACTCAAGGCGGGGGAATCCCCCATAGACCAATAGATTTTTAACTTTTACCATAGAGATTACCCGGCGCTTTCATATACGTGTTTTTAGAATGTAACCCCCCCCCCCCCATAAGAGAGTTCTGTGTACCTGACGGCCATGATCGACATCATTAGTTTACAATATTTTAACATAACCAATTAACTCATTTGAAATTATTTTGATAAGCACTGTGTATGACATTGTATTGATCAAAGGCATTTTTTTTAAATATTTTTTTTTTAAATTTTCAATGGGCTGCGGATTGGTTTATATCATTGCAAACCTAGTACGTTCCTGGGGAGCTGGTATCACTTTTTTAGTGCGGCACCAGAAAGGTGGATACCAATTGCAGCAATGTTATTTTGACGCCCAGTTTCCTCCTCAGAGGGAGACACCTGCGCAACTGTACTAGGAATTTAATTTTGCCAAGAGCACTCGAGGGATCTTTTACATGCCGCATAATCATACAGCATGAACGATATCGATTTTTTTTAGCATCATGAAAATCCACCGACTTGGGCGGGGGTCGAACCCACAAACTTAGGCGCACAAGCCCAGGGCCTAATTAACTACATCACCCAGTCGACTATATTGATCAGAGTCAGTAGCGCACACAGGAATTTTTCAAAGGGTCAGGGTCGAAAGTCCACTATTCTCGTATCATACTCCAATGCGCCACCCAACATATTCTTTTGATTTTGTCGATTTTTGAAAACAAAAAATAGTAAAAAATTAATTATTGAATGTATAATTAGCATTAATTAATAAAATTAATTATTTTTTCAAATACTTTGTTAAATTTTACGTACTATATACTTAGAATTATAATCAATCGGGGGAAAAAACGGGGCTTTTTTGGGGGGGGGTCAGGTCCTGAGGACCCCTCCCCCATGTGTGTGCCACTGATCAGAGTAAATGTATTATTAAAAAATATAGGATAAAAAAATCAATTTTGAAAACGAACCTCAAATCTTACCCACAAACCAACTTTTATTTTGCACCAGAATCTCAAATGTCCCAACGACGCTAGTGTAAACTCGTGTATCGCTCTATGCATTCTTGTATGTAAGTTAAAACTCTTTTAAGGTTAAAAAAAAAACAGGACATTGATAAAACTAAATATCAATGATATTAAACTTGTCAATCATAATATTTTTAAAGAACAGCTTTCTTGTTTTATGTAACAATTGAGTGCCAAATCACATTTCTACTGAAATCATTTACTAGATTATCCCAATTCCTCCAGCAACGCTCTACTTAATCACAATCCGTTTACAATTGATATTTTTGAAATTACAACAAATAAATAAATAAAATAATGACCCGTTATAATTAAAAACGGGACTAATTAAGCAGATTTAATGAATGAATTAAGGAACAAAAGAAATAAATGGTACAACAAAGGATAAATATGCAGAGGAAAAAAAGAGATTAAAAAAAAATCCGATACAACACACACAGGACTTTCAAGTATGAGAGTAACCGTATGTGGGGCAAGGTCTCCTATTGAACCCAAGATTCTGGATGGATCAATGCGCGTCCGTTTCCATAGAAACCAACCCCTTGATGCAGGGATTGCTGGATGCAACCTAAAAATAGATCAGGATCACGAATAATTCTTCAACCGTTAATGTTATAAATGATTGGAAACTATGTTGTGTGAATGTGCATATGAACTCGCTTTTGAAATATTTGTACAGGATGTTTAAGCGGAAAGATATAAATGTTATTTAATAATTTTGTTCTAATAAAATTTTTACATTTTATTAAGGTGACGGCCTGTGTTCGGAACCAAGATTTTGAAAAAAGGTATAAATTAATAATTTTTTGATATTTTGTGTTAGTTGAATTAATATATATGTATAAAAAATTGTTTTAGGAATATTATTAGAAGAAAAAAATATTTAAATGCAATTCTAGTCAAAAAATGAAGGAAGAATACCTTATTTTCAAAACATTATATTATGAAAAATGCTTCTATAATAATAATAATAGTTTGTCTATATAGAGATATTACTCCTAAACAGGGGCTGAGCTAGAATTTTTGAAACATTTCACATTATTTTCAGAGTTAAGATCAACCCCCCCCCCCCCGGAAATAATTACGGGCGTTTTTTGTTAATTTTTTTTTTTTTACTCTGATATATTAAAATATGATTAAATCCACTTTTAAATTATATATGTTTCAAAAATCCAACACAAAACTCTGTACATAAGTCTTTAAAAAAAGGCAGAATATTATTATTCAAGAAACATTTTTCATGAAAGGAAAATGTTTTGAGAATATATTAATTTGTCTTCATTTTTTGCTAAAAAAATCACTTTTAAGCAATTTTTTCTAGTAATAATATTCTCAAAACAGTTTCATTTGTACATTCTAAATCAACACACTAACTATTAAAAAGAATCTATTAATACACTTTTTCAAAATCACAATTCCAAATGTAATCATTCACTTAAAATCAGATTTTGCAGGACGTCCTTAAATACAGAAAAAAAAATTTTATACTCTATGTTTTAATACGGTTTTTAATTCAACTGCTTAACGTATATTTCAGGACATGTCCATAAAATTAAATTTTTTTTCCTTGTGTGTTCATTGATTTACAAAAATTCGTTGATTTTTTCCCATCACTTTTGAAAGAACGATTTAACAAGTATGAAATTTTATTAAGAAACATCTCTGAATTAAATTATCCCAAAAGTTAAAGGGAAAGAGGGGAGAGCTAACTCAGAAACATTTTCTATTGATTTTTTTTCCCTTCATTTATACAAATTTAATGAATCTTCAATTTTCCCAACATCTTTCGCTTCTGCCCTTTTTCCTCTTACAGCATTTTTTTTTTTTTACATTACCTTTTCATCCTCTTTTTAACTTAATTTCAGTTTTATTACTTCACTCTATTTAATTTCAGACGAAACACTTAAAAAAACTGAGAAAGGGGAAAAAAATCCGAAAAGATTTCGACCGTTTTTTTTTTTTCAGCAAGTATATTTTGCAACGGTATATCATGAATAGTACAATTAAGAAATCTTCAAAAGAGAAAAAAACATTCTTTTATGCGTAATGCAGGTAATTGTTCTTAATTGCTAAAATAAGAAATTTCAAAATAAAACTCTAAAAATATAAAAATAAGGAATGAGAAAGCAATCAACTGCAGACACAGTTTAAAAAAAAAAATTCGATTACATCTATTCATCTTCAATGAAGAGTTTCCCATTAAATTTTAATTATTGCATAAATCCATTTCAATTGATATCAAAAGTCTATTATTTTCGAACAAAACAACAATTTACTTTCTTAAAAACTAATTTCCGATAAAAAAAGGTGGGTATTTTTTCCCCCTCTACTGAGTTCTCATTTTCCAGAATTAATTATCAACGAATCGCTCTCCGATTTTCCAAAACAATAGTAGCGTATTTATAATAATAATAAAATCGTCTTAATTTCACTAATTGTTTAAAAGAGAGGGGGAGATGCAAGACAATTCTTTTAAAAGAAATTTCAGCTGAATTGTATTTGAAATGTAATCTGTCTTTTATTTTTAGCCACAAAGTTATTGTTTTATGTATCAATAAATCGTCACACTGCTGATCAATTTTCAAATTAAAATTGCAAAGATTAGTTTCTACATGTTGGCATCATTGTTCATTCATTCAAGCTATCAATCAACTTTACGTAGCATCATCATCATCCTTGGCTTGATGCCCAAGATGGGATCAGATATTTCAAAGAGGGTTTCTTTCCCGGGGACCCGGGAAATCATACGATTTCTGTACTTTTTCTATTCCCAGGAATTATACTTCGTTCCCAGGATTTCCCAGGAATCACACGGGGCTTCAATTACCTATGAGGCAGTTATTTTTGACTTGACTAGATTTCAACTTCGGACATCGTTAGCTGACCCTACAGTGGCAATTTGCGATCGTTCCACCCAGCTTCCTGGACAAAGGAATGTTCGTTGCTCCAACTATGGGGTAAGAGTGTAATATGAGAAAGAAAGATTAACGCTTTCGTTGGATTGATGAGAATTTTTACAGCTAGCCGTGGGAAGAAGTATCTGTCCAGATACTGTCAATCTCTGTATCGAGCTTCGTTAACAAGAAGTATTGAGTTTTTAAAGCAATCGCATTTTATAGCCAACCAGCACTATCTGATCGAAGAGTTCCAAGATCTTGATTTATGTGGATAACCACAAATTGTTTGGGGGAGAATATTTTTATAAGAAATCTCTCGCAATTCTTATTTATTATTTTTCTAAACCTAACTTTCGTGTGAGATTCTTACATTAATATTTATTTATATTTACGTAACAATAATATAGCAATTCCATAAACAAGAAATCGGTTATACAAATAAAATATCTTAAATACAATAATTAATATTTTTGACGTACATAATCGGCACTTTAGCAGCAAATGAGTTTTCAAGTATTTATTAATATTTATCTCTTAGTAGCAACATTCGAGAAATAATCGATTCAGCTTTGAGAGGTCAATTTTCAAACGCATGTGAGTCAATACAGGAACATTAACTTAAGTAAATATTTTTCAAATGTAATTTCCCCTCCCAGATTTTTAATTTACAAAATCTTTAATTGTAACATTTTTTCCATGCCTAAGTGATAAAAGTATAAATTGCTTATGCTTTTTGGAATTCTATTTTAGAAATGAATAATCAATTTACTATACATTTTTTGTATTTTTAACTCATTATATAAATAAGAATTAATTTTGGAATTTATATGTGTATCCTTATTTTATATAATTATTATCAATAGCGCACACAAAAAAATTTTCGGGGGGGGGGGGAGGATTTGGGGATTTCCATGGTCGATAGTCCCTCAACTCGTATCATACCTCAAGACAACACCAATTGATTCTTCTGATTTTGTCGATTTTGCTAACAAAAAACAGTAAAAAATAAATTGTTTAATTAATAATTAGCATTAAATAATAATTAGCATTAAATAATAAAATAAATTGTTAATTACGAGTACTTAATTAAATTTTACGTTATATATATATATATGGATTATCATTAATCGAAAAAAACTCAAGGGCTTTGTGGGGGGGGGGGGTCCGGACCCCTAGGACACCCCCCTTGTGTGCGCCACTGATTATTATTAATTTTATTTAAAAATAACTTGTTTTTAAATTTTTTGAAAATTTGATATATTCCCGGGAACGACAATTACATTCCCGGTATTTCCTGGGAATAGAAAAACCCAGGAAATCAGAAACCTTAATTTCCAACCACCTTTATTTGCAGTCAAACTAATCCAATCCCCAGTTTTAAGGACCAAACGATCATCTGTTGCAGCGGTTCTTAAACTGTGATCCACGGAGTCTCATGTAACATTAAGATTTCTTTCTTTTGCAAACTCTGAAAGGCCTCGTGGAAAAATTGAAAGATGTGCCATCCAAGACAAGATCACTAAATTGCTCTTAGTGAAAGAACTTCACTGGAACATGTATTTCGATCAAGACTATTAAGTCAGGGAGGAGTGTTCAAAATCTTGAGGGTCCGTGATGTTACCCTGGTATTTAAAAGGGATCCACGGCGATCGGAAGTTTAAGAATCGCTGATCTATTGCATCTATCCATCGAAATCTAGGTCTTCCTCTTCTAATGTTACATGGTCAAGCCAAAAAAATTTCTTCTGGAACGTTACTGTCGTTCATACAGATAGCATGCCCAGTCCAATTGGGGACCTTATAAGTATAGTCAATCTTAGTAATAAATAAATATCAAACGTTATTATCAGTATGTAATTATATAAACCTTACAGTCATTTTTCAGAATACAGACATGGACTTTGTGTGAAAGATCAACTCAGTAGAAAAGCCTTATGTAAATATCAAAAGCAAGACTTCAGAAATGATATGAAGATATGCAAAATGACGGAGGTCAACGCATGCTGCGCTAAGCAACTAAAAAAAAAAAGGGGGGGGGGTGGAGTACATTTCCAGAAATTCGCTTCGAGTGAAAGGAAATCGCACTTGCAATATTGCTACAAAAAAACCTCAAACTAATTTTTACAGGTGATAAAATGATTGCAAGCATGAGGAAGGGCGTATTTTGAAGAGCAGTGTCCAAGAATTTGGAATTAATAAAAGTGTTGTGTTATGAGCTTGAAAAGATGTCCAAACGACGGGAAAGAAATGTTGGTAGTAGTCAGTCAAGAAAAAGAAAAACAAGTGACGATCAACGTATCGTAGTGTAGACTAAAAAATAGCGAAATCAAGACAGCGAAAATATTCCTCAGTAGTTATGTACAGCCACCTGCAGTGGTTTATAGTGGCCAAAAATTTTCCTAAAGGGGGCCAATTCGGCCATCATTCCGAATGCTACACACCATTGATAGCAGATCATCAGCGGCATCATTTATAGTGGTGTAATGAGCGCAAAGACTGGACATATCAATGGAGTAACGTTTTCTATATCAATATGATGGTCTTTTCAGAGTGACAAACGATTGTCGGCACCAATTGATAAGAACAGAGGTAGGGACATCTTTCATCCCACCATTATCAGAGAAAAAGACTGCTGTACTGGTCCTAGTGTGATTTAATGTAGGTGGCATGATGACGAAAGGGTGGATGGAGCTTCACATTTTCAGCAGTGGTTCCCTTACCGGTGATCATAACTGTGATAAAGCTATCCTCTCTATTGTGCATCTGTTCCAAGATATCATTATTCCGGACATTGCTACTGTGAACGACTATGTAGAGTCACACAAGTCTTATGCTGCTCAGGAGCTGCTAGAAAATGAAGACATCCACATAAAAGATATGCCAGCGTGCTCCTCTGAGAGATTTAAATACCATTGTAGATGAATATAATGTTTTGGAGAGACGTTATTCTCCAGAAAATACAAAACATGTGAAAAAGATGCTAATTGAGGAATGTGAACTCTTACCTCAAAAACTGTTGTATTATTTGATATTGATATGAAAGGACGCTCCCAAGCAATCATTGCAGTTAAAGGACATACCCCTTGGAATTAAGTTAGTTGTTCTCCCTCTTGGCCTTTTTCTGCTGCATTTCCTACTTTGTGCATCCTATAATTTTTTATTATTATTTGCTCGTATACTGTGTTTATTCTTGTACCTTTAAAGAATTTCTTTTTTTTTCTAGTTGACTTTTTTAAGAAATTACGGCAAAATCAGAGAAGTTGTCTAACTTTTACACACTGGTGTATGTATACTGAGAAGCCCTGTGGCTAAGTGGTAGTGTATCGCGCTTCCACGCCTCAGGTTAGGGGTTCAGATCCCGGGCTGGGCAAGATCAACCCAGGCTTTCATCCCGTCAGTGGATCGATAAATGAATACCAGGCTTGCTGGGGAACTGAACACAGGGGTTTTTCGCGTCAGACTGACCACTTGACCGAAATATCTGCACGTGCACCCCAGCGCCTAAGGTCACGTAAACTGAGATGGGCACAGTACGCCTTGGCCCTCAGGGGCTGTTGCGCCACTGAGTTCAGTATGTAGACTGAAATGCAAAAAAATCATTGGATTGCTAGATGTAAATATCCAGATCCAATAGCAGCGCGTCAGAAATGTATAAATGAATACTCATATCAATATAATCGAGAAATTTACATGAAAAGTTTTCCATTGGGAGTTAACAGACTGTGAAAGTGAAATGTTAGTTAGAGCTACTCGCTTGTGGGATATTTCCTTTCGGAAATTGAAAGAGATAGAATTGTCCTTGAACCACCGTATCAAGGGTCGAGAATATATAATTTCTTGCATTGCTTTCCACCATGGACAATGCAGTGGCCAACCGTCTACTTTATGACCGTGACCAGCGGCGTCCATATAAAGGAGTCAATGTAACTATGAAAGCTATAATGAGATGTATGATAAACGTGTTCATGGGAATATTGTAGGGAAATTAAATACTGACGAGATATAGAAGTAGATTACCGACTCGAATAAATTTACCAACAACGCACCCACGGGTGCAGAAGCCGGTGCTGGGCTCATGAGCATATCAGTTTAATCATAGATGACAGCAAAACTGTTGCGTGGTCAAATGAACCACAATTCTATTTAGTAAGATCTGATGGCAGGGTTCGAGTGTTACGCAGACTCCAAGGTCTTAAGACTTATTGAGGTACTGGGAACCTATGCAAAAGTAGACCCTGGACCCTTACACAAATGTAGCCCCTCCCCTCTATGACTCTTAAAAGTAGACAGAACATAGCATATGTTGTCAAATACTTGCACAAATAATAACCCGAAACAAATAAATGTGCATGACTTACAATCGCACAAACCGGCTTGACTGATTGCCGCCTTTTGACTAAATTAGTTGTTGCATCGGGCTATAATGTACGCCAGTCGTTAGCCTAAGCTTTGAGCCCCCAAGAAGGTGACAGCACGATTTTGCTCTCACAACACTATAGATGGCGACACCATTCGGGCCCACTGATTTAACGAGCACGTTCCCCCTGTGTACTCGGAGGGTATTTGGTGGCATCGGGCATCGAACCCAGGCCTTCCGGTCTGGAGTCCGATGCTCTAACCACTAGGCTACCCACGGCCTAAATTAGTAATAATGGTATATAGTTGTTGGCCTAGGATTATACAAGGACGACGGTCATCCCATGTAACCAGTTGACATATTGACCGAAATTCACAGTTTTTCGGAGAATACAACCGGAAATAACATTTGACCGTTGAAATTATTCTAATCATGATCTTATTCAAGCTGAGAACACGAGACGAGGCCTCCATTGTGATCGATGCCCTGGGCCCGAGCCCAGTTGGCCCATGCCTTAAGATGCCCCTGGTGCCAAGGATACAAGATGACAACACACCCTCTGCGGAATGCGGAAGACATGTGGAAATTTGCGATGGTATCACAATGATGAGTACTAATTTTACATGACATAGATTGCGTCATTTAGTCAAATTGAACCAATAATTGACTCAAAAGGTAATGCTTAGCTGCATGGTAACCATTTGCTGCCATTATGGATGTCACGAACCCAAACGTCGGAATTTTCCGCCATGTCACCCGCCCACTCGCGATTGGATTGTGGAGCAGTCTGGACAATGGTCCGGCCACCTAGACCACCTGACATCGTTTGCATTTTTACAAATACAGACGGTTGTAGAGGGAGAGAATATTCTTCAAGGGGCTTCCGACGACTTTTTGAGCCAATGCCAATTTAAATGCATATAGCGTGAAAAAAGGAAGCAACACCTACGAATTTTGGTCCTTTAATGCATTTATATACCCAGACACACAATAAAATAGCTCTTAGGTGGCCAAAACTTTACAAAAAAAAAAATATTATTGTCTACCTTTTTTTTTTTTTTGCTTATCTATTTTTTTATAACGAAATATTTTTAAGCTCATAATTACAGTAAAATGTAACAAAATATGTTTTCAAAGGCAAAAGAATATTTACAATTTATTCTTATTTTGAAACGTGTTATCATTCATTCTACAGAAGTATTCCTGTTTCTGAAATATTCACATTCGTCACGAATATATATATTTTTTTCGTCAGTTTTCGTTTCATTTTAGAGAACATAGTAAACTGTCCTTCTGAGAATATTCCTGGAATAAATACCTTAAATCACAGGAAAGAGGAAATGAATGAATGAAAAATGACGGAACGAACACGGTGATTCCCCAGAAAAACAATGAACGCAATCCGGAAGTAAAAATCTTGTGATGAGAAAACGATGAATTCTTCGAATTCCGAAAATATTCTGCTATGAAAGAAAATATATGAATAATTGTCATATATTTGGATAAATATAGGGAAAAAAGTGTCCTGTTATGTGTTAATTAGAGCATAATGCAAGGTCAGTCGGCTTTATCGTTATGCGTCAGAATAGAGTGTTGACTATTAATAAGATAAGAGATTATACAACAAGATTTTACACATTTGTTTTTGAACACTTAAAAAATCACTGAACCAAAATCAAAAAAGTAGAAAAAGAAAAAAAATTCTTTTTCTTCTTAAAATTCCTAATATTCTTAAAATTCTTATTCTTATAGTTCTTAATTTTTTTTTATTCTTATTATCCTTTTTAAAATTCTTATTTTCCTTATTTTTCGTAAAATTCTCATTCTTATAATTCCTTTTTTAATTAAAGTAAAAAAATAATTAAAAAATAAAATTTATTTTAAAAGAGATTCAAACTTAACAGAAAGACATAGAAAGAATTAGTGGCAGTGACACTTTTGAAATCGAAAATATTTTAACGAAAGGGAATTTCATCAATAAAAATACTAAATAAGATGAACGTAGAATTAAAATCATAAAAATAATTTATTCAAAACCAAATGTCAACAACAAATACAAATATCCCGCTGTAAGCATATTTTAATTTAGAGAATCACCTTAAAAATTAAATAAATTAACTATCACAACCACATTCAAAAATAAATTTTTTTTATTAAAAAAATTCTTTGAAGCAGAACACAAATAATGAGTTTTGGTGTTTATAACACTACAAGTGGATTTCATAAGAATAATTTAATGACATAAAAACTATTAAGAATTTAGAAAAAACACGACGAAAAGTTATTTAACTAATAAAATATAAGATACGAAAATAATTTTTTCATTAAAAACAAACTATAAATACTTTGCGTGTGAACAACTTTTACATTAATGGCGTAAATACTGCCAACGCCAAAACACAAAAACGTGCTAAAATAAACAATCATTTACTTTCATTTCTAAAAATAAAAAACAGTAGGAGTCCCGTTAAAGTTTGTTCTATCACATGCGGCACTTAAAAAAAAAGTTTCTTTACTGTCACATATATTTACTTAAAGGGGGAGGAGGGCGGTTAAGATGTACATTAACAGAATTCTTTTGGCTCTAAGTTTAATTTATAATTCTATTTTATAATTTAAAAACATATCAAATTTAATTTTTCTCCTTTCCTTAAACTCTCTTACTTTACTTGGGAATAAATTAAATTATAGCTTAAAAAAATTTAAAAATACAATTTTATAATTAATCAAACTAAGCTGTAACTTAATCTTTCAGTCACCAAATCTGGAAATGGGATCTGAAATGAGTCACCAGATGTGGGATGGGATCTGAAAATTAGGAAATCGTTAATCCTAATGATCCTGATCAGGACAAAGGAACAAAATTACGAAATTACTGTATTATCATTGGTCCTGGACAAGTGAGCAAAATTTTGAATTAATCTGACGTTTTAAAGTGGGTAAAAATGGATTCAAATATTCCAAGTGATGCTTAAAAAGGTCCTCTTTGTTCTTCGTATATATCTTGTTCTTTTTTTTTTTTTTTTAATTTTTTTATGCATCACTAGTTAATTTCAGAATGATTACAAACTTTTCCATGGCTTAGAAACAATAGCTACTTCATATGAATATTTTTTGTAATTTCAAATTGCATTCATCGTGGGGTAAATTATGTACTTACACAAACATGTTACCTTCATTTTCAACTGCTCACCCTGGGCTTGCTTAAAATTGGAATGAGCCCTGAAAACGAATCGTGAATTTTATCCTTAGAAGTTTCTTATAAACACAAGAGAAAGTTCTAGCAATTCAGACTGATACCCGAGTTAAATGCTACATGCAAAACCTAAATTTTGATTAGGTAATCACTGATAAATCCCCCCCCCCCTTTGCTTTCAAAATAGTTAGAATGTTCTAAAATTTGCTTTCATTAGAAACTTTTATTTCTTAAATTGTACTTGTTGTTAGCTTACGACAGCGGTAGCCAACCTGCGGAAAGCGTGCCACAATGTGGCACGGTGGAGGTGTAACAGTGACACGCGAAGACTTATTGAAAAATTATAAAAATTTTGAAAAGATTAACCATTTTTGATTAGAAATTGAAAGATTTACCTTTTTTTAAATTTAAAAATTTTGAAAAGATAAATAACCATTTTTTCCAATTTTGTTGAAGTGGGATTGTCTCAGACAAAAAAAATCTCAAAATTTGGATTACAATATGTCAGTGAATAAATGTTTTCTGCTATGAACATAATAAAATGCATATCACTCAAAACTAGCTGAGGGGCACCTATAATAACCTAATTTTCTTAGCATCTGCAAGAGCTAATCTTAATACAAATGACTTGGTAAAGAAAAGTAGAGTAATTCAAAAGCCACATTAAGTACTAAGCGTTTAATAATTATTTTGAATTGAATGATTCAAATTGCTCACTTTTTTTATTATGGCTAACCTAATTGCGCTGGCATAGCTAGGTTTGACGGGGACCTGTAGCAAAATTCCTTCTGGGGCCTTTTTTACATATGGGAGCCCTATTAGTAGGACTGTAGTTATACATGTTGGGGCCCTGTAGATTGGGGGCCCCATATCATTGATACGGCGGTAGCTACGCACCTGCCTAATGGATTGAACTTGTAAAAAGCTTATTGACAATGAAATCTAAGTTTGTACTCTAGTCTTACTTATTGTATTATTTTTAAATTTTGACTGCATAGACTTGCTTTAAAAAATGCGCCATTTGCGTAAAGATTCCATAATAAACCTATAAGTAACATTTATTCCCTTTTCCATGTTTGTTTGTTGGAAAAGTTGGAAATGGCAAGCATACCTATTTTTTACCAAACAATATCACTCTTTCCAAAAAAGTTGGTCACCCCTGGCTTACAATATTAAATTTTTAAGAATATATTATATTAAAACATCGATTTCGCCCTTAAAAAGAAGAAAGAATGTTTGACAGCTTATGGTAGCAGTAACCTTGCAAGTCTTTCAACCTTTGAGAAGATTGAAGATCATTTCGCACGTTTTCCTTGAACTTGTTACATTATCCTCATCCGTTTCCCTCCAGGAAAAAATTAGAATAATTAATAGCAGAAATTAGTTAAGTCGACAAACATATTATTTTCCTCATTCTGAATCGTGTCTTCTTGCCATTTTCAATCAGTAATGATAGTGAATCACTGGCTCAATTATTTGACAGACGATTCGGATCATCGTGATTTAATTTATGTATCAGGAAATCACGCTGACAGAAGTAGGTAAGCTTTATTGCGAATAAATTTTATTCTTGTTTTGGATCGCTTCGAAGTTGAAATATGAATTGATCATTTCGAGAAATTTCGAAGCATTTGAATTCATTTTCAAGTCATACAGCGGATACACAAAGTTCGTTAAACTGTATACTGTGTTCGTTTTCCGAATACAAAACGAGTAGAAAATAAATACAGTTGAAGATGAGAGTCAAAATAGTACAAATAAAAACTGGAAGCATGTTGTAACAAATAATAACGCAACGCATAAAAATAGTAGTAAAAAGAAATTTTTGTTCTCTGGTCAAAATCTGGTAGAAAATATATCGTTTCCGAAGATTCTCTATTAGTATTTTCTGAAGAAATATAATTTGCATTATTAGAAACTTGTTAAGTGTTAAAAATATATAATTATCTTTTATTTATTTATTTTTATGATGGCAACGTTAGTTCTAGAATTTTACAGATATTTCTATTTTCTATGAGTGCCAACAATGAATATAATTATATTATTTTTTGTGAATGGCAACACGCTGTTTTTTTAAAAACTTGTTAAATTGTTTTGGTACAGAGAAGTTTGAACAAAGTTTTGGTGGTCTTGAAAAGATTATTTGCCTCTTTAAGTGAAATTACTAGCCACCGTAGTTAAGTTAGTTTAATTTAAACTACTTTACTATTAGAAATGTGGGGGAAAAGTAATAGCATTCTGTTCAGTTACTATTTTGAAAAGCTGGTAAAGTTAGTTTAAATTCTCTTTCGGAAGCTTTAACATTATGTTTGATGCATCAAGAACTTCCGGTATTCAGGATCAATCAGAACAATCAGAAAAAGAAAAAAAATCTTTTCCTAAGACAATATCAAATGACAGAAAAGGGGAAAAAATCCATAAGTTGACCAGAATTTTAGAATGCAAAATATTGAGACATCATACTTCTTTTAAAAATGACAGTCAATTATTGTGATTTTTTTATTGAATTTATTCATTTATATTTATTTACTTTTGTTCAAACATACAGAAATAATTTTAAAAAATAAAGTAAAAATAAGTTTTAAAAAAGAAAGAAAAAAAAAGATAATCCACACACAGAAATGTGTGTGTGTGTGTGTGTGTGTGGATACACATGAGGTAATATTTTATTCGATAAAAAGACTTGGAATGTAATGGTGCTTATTTTGAATGCACTAAAATTTCTTACAAAATGAATCCATAATTTTAAGTCTCACACGAAATTATGAAAGCATCACTTCATACAATATTCGACTCCTTCGACAATGATTAAGGTGCTGAAAAATGTTACTTTATTTAATATTTAAAAAAAAAAAATCCCACGTACTTATTTCTCCTTCAACTAAATATCATGAATCTGAAACAACCCAAATAAAATTTTAATCTCATTTCAGTTAATTCATTATTCTATATGCACATTATAATCGTTTTCAGGGCTTTGACAAATTTCATGCGTTTATACCAAAATAAACAGTAATAACTTAGTTCGATTAATCGGTCTTTATTTCAATTAAGATGAACTCAGTATTAGAGCAAACTATTTTCACCCTACCTTTTCATCATAATATTTCACTATTTCTTTTAGTAGCAACCCAGTCCATGTCTTCTTTCATCGAATCTTACGGAGGTAAAAATAACTGAAAAAGAAAAGAAATATATATACATATATTATTAGAAAGAATTTATGTGGATGAAAATAGCATAGTCGGGAAAAAAATACTTCTTCAAAAATACTATTATAAAAAACACTTCTTAGTAGTCAATAACAATTCAAAGAGTATGCAAAAACAAATAATAAAAGGTTCCTTGAGTGTGTAGTGATATAATCTATATTAGCCAGTAACAACCTCCGCACTATGGTGATCATTTTGGTGTAGTGGTTAAGTTACTCGGTTTTGGACCCAAAGGTCCCGGGTTTTGTTCTATCAGGATAAAACGCGCCTCTTCATTTGGTGACCCTAGCTTAACTAAAGGCCTTATCACACGTTTGGTGCAATTTTTGGTCCAATTCGTGCAATTTTTACTCCGTTGCCATAGCAATGGCTTTCGAACAACTTTTTACTAGTAAGCTGAGAAGTTGTTCCAAATGAAAGTTGCTTGAAATTCCAGCCAATGGAGTTCTTCGTCGCCCTACGTCATAAACAAGATGGCGGTAACGATAGTAGCTTCGCATCAAACACGGTGTATAATATTTTAATGGTGTACAATATTTTAAACAGAATGATGCTCCATTTCTGCTTACCCCCATTAACAAAAGGGCGAGCGAAATAAAAGAAATAATATTGGATAGTAATTTTCGAAGCATGTAATGTTTCAATCTGAAGAAAGAGTGCGGCTGACGTCACAGCATGTTGTTTTGTTTACGGTAACCCTTCACCCTCAGATTTGGCGAAAAGTTGGGCTAAAAAGTTGCGTGAAAAATTTACGTGTGAAAAGCGAAACCTCAACTGATCTGTCGTGGCCGCAAAAAAAAAAAAAGGGAGCAACCAAAAAAAAATTCGTCAGATAAACATGACGCAAGAGAGCAACCAAGGGAAAAAAATCGTCAGATAAGCATGACGAAGCTCATCCAACACACAAGAAACTGACCGCTCCCATTAACAACTGTAGCGTTCGTTCGCCTAACCAACTCTCTGGTAGGGGAGTGTGTAGTGATATAATCTATATAAGCCAGTAACAACCTCCACACCATGGTGATCATTTTGGTGTAGTGGTTAAGTTACTCGGTTTCCGATCCAAAGGTCCCGGGTTCTGTCCTACTGGATAAACGCGCCACGTCAAATGCATATAAAAACTCCGATTCCCCCCCCCCCCTCATTGTTCCACCAAGCAATATGCCGCCCTAACTTTTTTTTCTATGCCAAAAAAGTGAAACGTTAGATAATGATAGACCAATAAAAACAAAAGAACAAAATATTATTTTCTTTAAAAAAATTTAGTGCGTTAAAAAAAAAAAATTCTTCCTATCCGACTACTTTGAAATCCTGATTTTGAAAAAGCGTATAAATGAATAATTTTTTTGATATTTTGTGTCCCCCGAATTAGAATATATTATATTATTAATTAAAAGCAATTTTTCGGCAAAAAAATGAAGAAAGAATGATATACTTTCAAAACATTCTTTTTTTAAACAAAATGCTTCCATAATTTCAATATTTTGCCTGTGTATTCCTAAGTCTTCAGTACAGAGCCTGTGAACTAGGATTTTTGAAATATATAATTCAGAAGTGAATTTAATCGTATTTTAATATATCAGAGAGGAAGAATTTTGACAAAAAAACACCGGTTATTACTTGAATTGAGAGTAACTCTGAAAATAATATGAATTTTTCAAAAATCCTAGTTCAGCCTCTGTAGCCTGTCTTGTCTATAAAATAAATATTATTTTAATAGAATCATTTTCTATAAAAGGATAATGATCGGAATATATGTCATTCTTATTTCATTTTTTGCCGAAAAAATTTGCATTATTCTAATTTTTTTTAATAATATTCTTGAAACAGTTATATATAAAAATATATTCTGATTCAATTGACACAAAATATCAAAAAAAAAAAAAAAAAATATTTAAACGTTTTTTCAAAATTATGGTTTCGAAAGAAGTAGGTTATCTTAAGTTTTTAATATAAACAAGTAAAATAAAAATATAAAAAAGTCAATTCCTAATTAGGTAAACAAATAAAAATTTTATTTTAGTTACTTTTTATTAACACTAAACATACCGACACTTAATACATACTTATTTTCTACCATAAGAAAACCGGTCTTTTGACCGGTTATGGTATGTTTAGTGTTAAATAGTTAAAATAAATATGTTTATACATATGAAAGAATTATGATAATAAGTGACAAAATTGAAAAAGCGATTTTCCTTGATATTTTCCGTTCTTCTTTCAAAAAAATGGTGGACTATTTTTTGTTACTATTTATTCATTAATTAAATTTAATTATTCTAATAAAATAGAAATCACATTCTCAGAAATAAGGCCATCCCAGGTGGGATTCGAACCCACGACCTTTGTAATAGAAGTCCAACGCGCTATCCATTGCGCTGCAGGGACACCACGAACAATTATTTCTATATATGCTGTTGGACTATTATTTTTGTGTTTGTTGCTATTTATTCATTTTTTAAATTAATTAATGAATTAATATTTAAAAAACTGTTTTAACATCAAGAGAGAGTGTCATCCACTATAAGTTGAAAACAATTTATTTGAACTTGAATGGATGAATAGAAAGTATTTTATTAACGCGATTGAAAATTTGAATAAGATATATATATATATTATATATAAACATATACAGGGAGAGTGTGAACTAATAGTAGGAATTGAAAACCTGCGTTCAGATGCCAAAGCAAAGATATACATCTGCGGTAGACAGATTTAAGATTTAGAACTGATACAAGGTAATTCAAGTCGGCAGCCTATGTGTAAAAGGAGACTAATAAACCCACTTCTCCGAGCAAAACCACAATGGTGCCTTACCCCATTTAAAATCACTCCTAATCATGTCCAGAAAATAGTATCCCCACCATGTGTAACAATATCAACAATGGCTATTGATGCGATACAATGTAACGAACCCCCGGCCGTCTCTAGCCAAGCATAAAACTCGAGAGGGAAAAAAGGTCTCTGTCAATAACAAACCAAAAGTAACTTAACTGTTGCTATTACTTCTTCAGAGCAGTGGAGCAGAGAAGGAAAACTTGAATGAACTGGCCACCGGTAAAAGTGTCTGGGCATGAGAAGGGATGCGCATGAGTCATGTTCGAATAGAAAAGGTGAAGGTTATCACCTGTGGAAGAAGCAGCTCTTTTTGAACATCCTGTCACAGAACCAACGGGGCATATATTAGTACTGTCTATCACATGGAAAAAGAGAGGAGAAAAGTTTGTCTTTTTTCTTCTTATAATGAAGTGCTTTTGGTTGGGTTGTTGCTACTTCTGGTTAAGCTTGGTTGGATGTTTGATAAGTCCACAAACTTTACACACCAAAGCTTTTACGCGTATTGATCAAGAAACTCTCTTTCGAAATTGAGGAACGGAATGAATAACAGGTAAGGAATGATATCATAGCACAGTTTAAAATACACCTTACAACTATGTCATTTATAAATACTGCATGATAAGCAATTCATAAACAACGTTTTTTTTACGCATCATTGGTACTCTGGCAGTAAGTGTTATCGTTCAGGCTTGGATGATACGTCATTTTCAATCAATGCATCGAAGATGTAATTATTTAAATATTAATCCTATTTCGAAAACAAATTTTATTTCCTCGTTCAAGAAATGCATATTCATTAGTAGTTGTTTTAATTCCGAAAGTTGTTGTTTAAATTGTAGAGGGGAGGTGTAGTTATTTTAACCCTGTATCTACCGACGGTACTTATAAGTACCACTCACTTTAAAATTACATAGCTTAACCATTTTTACGAATAGTCTGGTGATACTTAGCAGGAATATTCTTTTAAATCCACTCTTCTAAGATATATGGCAGCACGGGTTCAACGATGAGTATTTTAGCAGGGAAAGCGAATAGATTTATAGAAGCTGCGTTTTCAGCTGACATTTTTATCGGATTGCGAAGAGTGTCATTTTTGTTCCGAAAAAGTAGTTAATATCAAAAGGTGCCTTATTTTTTATATATATATTTTTTATGAAGATCTTAAAAAACGATTTGACTATTTATTTTAAGTGAACAGTGTATGTAATTAATTTTACAGTTGAAAATCTTTAATTAATTATCTCTAACGGATTTAATTTCCCAAAGTTGAGCATTTTGTTCATGTAATATCCCTTAATTTTGAATGTAGAGATTCAAATATATTATATATTGCATGAAAAAAACTGCAGTAAATCATAATGCGGTAGATAAAGAGTTAAACATTTTTTCACTTTTTAGAATTAAAAAAAAAGATGCAAACTTTTAATGACGAATATGCAAGAGGGAGGATTCTGGGGGGGGGGCAAAACCTGACTGACGCCAAGTACGTACGTACCCTTTGTAAGATCCAGCCTGGGGCCCGAAACCTGACTTTGCAGGGGGCTTTTATGTTCTTCGTTACGCCACTGTCAATCATAAACATAAGACAATTTTTGCATAAACATTCTAGTCTGAACTACAATGGGGAGAATGATATAGGGATGTTTTAACCACAGAGAAAATTGAAGGGAAATAGAAGTTATTTTTAGAAATTGCGTAGGAGGTTTTATAGAAAAGCTTGGGACGAGCAAGTCGCAGAGTAATGCCCTGTAACCCAACAAAAATAACCTTTCTCTAGAAATTGTGAATAAATCTATCAAAATACAGAGTTTAATCTTTTTAAAGCGGAAAATGAACTGAGAATGACGTTTAGAAAAATGGAATTGGTAATTAATATTTAGAGAAAAAAATGCCTAAAATTCGAATTTAAACAAATATTAAGTGAGATTGTTATATATATATTCATAAAAGCAGTTCAATAAATTATCAATAATATTCCACCAATCAAAGTACGATCCCTGTCTATGCTGATACGCTTAAAAGCATATTTTAAAAACCTACAAGGTATTGAAATAACAAAAACAAAATTCTTAATAAATCAAAAGCGACTTAGAATATTTTAAGCAAGAATTGTTTACAATAACATCCTTTTTTATATATAACATATTATTAAACAGGATTTCGAACAAGTTAGCCATATCTACGATGATCAGAGATTCGGTAATTAAAGAACGAATATGTTCTTCCAAATCCGGCTTGCAATTCCCGGTACAGAACGTTCAGAAATTAAGACTTTGAGCTACGTGCGACGCAGCAGATAAGCCTGCTTACAATTTCACAAAAATCGCTACTGTATAAGTAAAAAGCCGCAACAGAAACAAAGACATCTCTTGTTGCCAAGAGGAGAAAAGTTATGCAGGCAATTCAGTTATCGCTTTTGTCGGCCCGGAGCTTTATTTTAAGCTTCTCTTTTTCGGTCGACCCTCGTTCACAATTCTAATCCGTGAGAACTAAAACTTTCCTGACCCCGTGCGCCCTCAGAGAAGCGTTACTTCAAAATAGCTTTTGTGCACCGAACGCCTTTGTTAATTACGGAAGATGACCCAGCTGATTGGTTCGTTCGTTACGGTTACAGCATGTGATCAGTTTTGAACTTGATTCATTGTGTACGATTGGTTTAATCGTAATAAAATAATCGATTATGTAATTGGTTTTTAATTCCTGTACCTCGAACCGCGCTATGGGCTATTTTTATTATTATTATTTGGTACGGTTATTGGTTGTAGCAAAATAAGCAATTAGAAGATATGATAAGAAAGCGTTATTTGCAGGAATATTTAGATATTGAGGTCAAGATTATGTGTAACAAAATATACAAATTAGGAATCAACCTACAAATTGTATCATTGTCTAATTCAACTTTGCTTATAATATTTAATTTATTCAGACAAGCATTTATACCAGTGGTACTCAACCTTTTTTTCTGCCGAGCCGCATGCATATGTTAGCTATTTCACGCGGGCCGCATACATATGGTAGCTATTTTAAGCAGGCCGCAACAAGAGGATTAATGGAAGGGGGGAGGGGAAAAATGCTTTATGACCAAGATAACATAAAAAATTTAAAATGTGGAAATTGATCAAAATATTAAAACTCCTATTTTGCTTTTAAAATTATTATTTTTTAATATTTTTTTTCATTTTTGTCACTGAGTTTTTCTAAACTGGAAGCATTTAAGAATCACTCTTTCACAATTTCTGCATCAGTAAATGGTTTCATATGATTGCCAATGATATAACAAATTCCATAGGGTGCCTTTGTTATCGCTGTGACATTACCATCGACGAAAAGCTTTTCTGTTGTTGTAAAGATTATTCAAGGAAGCCTATTTATCATTTCTTGAAAGAGATCTTCCAGGGAAAGTGTCATTGAGCGATTTCTGTTTATTGGTATTTTTTTTAAATTCACTTCCATGACAAATCAAACAATTACTGAACCATGCTTATTTTTCACTTCAAAATAGTCAACTTCCCAATCCGTCTTGAAACAATCTATTTTCTCCGAATATTTTTCGCTTGCAAGATATG
Organism: Trichonephila clavata; assembly: GCA_019973975.1. Taxonomy (NCBI): domain Eukaryota; kingdom Metazoa; phylum Arthropoda; class Arachnida; order Araneae; family Nephilidae; genus Trichonephila; species Trichonephila clavata. The sequence continues at coordinate 183,284 of BMAO01002047.1, forward strand.
AAAGATAGTTAAAAATTAGTTCAACTCATAAAATGGTCGCTATTTTACTGTTGTTTTATCATCTCTCTCTCACTAATCAGGGGGGGGGGGGATACCAATTCGCACACGTACGACATCGACAGCCAAAAGAAAAATTGATATATCTGATTTTTTTAACAAAGGATTTCCCACCAAATTTTCATAAACAATTGAATTTCTCAGAGCAATGGGCCATGACCGGGCCACTTAAAAAGGCCCGATGGGCCGCAGGTTGAGTATCGCTGATTTATACAGACGTCAGTAATTCATTGACTGTTTATCAATATCGCAATTCGAAAATACACTAAAGCTATTTGCGACAGACCGCGCAATTTTGAACTTGGGTCATCTGCGTTTGCAACCCGCTCTCCAAACTTCCACATAATGCCAATGTGAGGACTTACATTTTTTTAAGTTAGGTTTGCTGTTCACACTTTAAGATTATGTAGAAAATTTAAATTTTCTTGTATTAAATTTAATTTCTGTGTCTTTATCTGTACCAACATTTGAAAAGCTGAAAAAGAAAACGAGACACTTTTTGTGAAATGGGTAAAAACTCGAAGGTTTCTACAACCAGGAGCATTATTTTTTTATTTCCCCTTCCTTTAAATATATTCTTTTGAAAAATTATGAGACAATGTAATTAATAAATTGAAAATTATTTAAAAAGAAAAAATCTCAGGTCTATTTGAAATTTTTTTTTAGAAATTAAAAATATTTAAAACATAGTGGATATAAACTTTTGATTAAAATAAGAAATTATTTATGAAAATGCAAGTTTCACTGCTTCATCCGAGTTTCATATGACCCGAAAACGAAATTTGAATCAGTCATCCTTCAGATGTATAAACACGCATATAAAATTTCGTCTATCTAACACAACTCCCTTGGTGTTAATATTTTTATTCCCATCAGTGTTTAAATTCAAAATATTTTTTTCTTTTTTTGATAAAACACAAATATGTTAAAACCTTTAAAAATACAATAAGCCTTATTTTCCAATTAATCCTTTTTCAAACCTTTGAGTTTTCTGAGGAACAAAACAGTTTCAATTTTACTGATGATATGTACAAGGAATATATGATCCTAATTAATGAAACTACTAAATAGCTTTCTAGATATAGCTGTTTAAAATGGAAAAAAACAAATCGTCCAAAGAAAAATATTAGTCTAAAATTTCAAATTTTTGAAAATTTATCGTAATGGTATAGGTATTTAAAAGGTTTCATGCGGATTATCAGACTGATCACTGAGGCATGAGAGCCACCAAATGTCGCTTAAAGTTGTCACTTGAAAGTATTTTCGAAATAAAGATACACGATAAAAAGGTTCTCCAGAAATATTTTCAATAAATATGTGAAAATGCAAGAGTGTTCAATAGTTTTGATTTCACGATTGAGTTTTAAATAATATACTATCGAGATCATAAATTAATGGATATAAAAATTACCCGCCCATTATTTGAACTCGCCCATTAATAGATGGTGTGATAATCAGCTGTATATTCTAGGCAAGTCTTAAGGGGGTAGGTCACCCGACTAAAAATTTGGCAAACGCCGTAGCGTACTTTTTAAGTCTATTTATTAACAAACTGTCTATTTATTTTTAAACCGATTATTTCCATCTAAAACGGATTCTTTTAAAAGTTTATGCGTAAAAAAATAAAACGATTAAAACTTCAGAGTTATTATTCCTATAATTCCAAAACAATATTTTTCAAATAAATTAGTTTTAAAAAAATTAAAAAACACTCTTTTATAGTTAATCGAACTAAGTTGTAACTATCTTTTAGTCGCGAAATCTGAAATTAATCGCCAAATCTGGAAATGGGATGTGAAATTAGTTACCAGATGCGGGATGGGATCTGAAAATGGGAAATCATTAATCCTGATCAGGACAATGGAACAAAATTATTAAATGTATTGCCATCGGTCCTGGATAAGTGAGCAAAATTTTAAATTCATCTGACCTTTCAAAGTGGGTAAAAATTGAGTTCAAAGATTCCGTTACATAAAAGTGAAGCTTATAAAATGGTGTTAAAAACAAAATGCCTCCTGTGAAAAATATAACTATCAAGATTTTGCTTTTAGCGATATAATAATAACAAGTCTTGGCAGTAGTGAATTACATCCCCAAACTCACGTACGCCTATGTAAACAGAGAAGCTAATATTTCTCAAACAACTCTACAAACCCATCACAAGCAATTTATATCCCGAAGAGAAAATAAATTGAATTGAAAACGTGTCCCACACAAATTGTTCACCACCTCACAAACATACAGAGAGACCAGTGAGTTAAGTATACAACAAAAAACATTTTATGCGACAAATGCAAACTCTCCACTTCCACATAAATACACCCCCCGTCTGTCAATAACAACAGAAGCAGGGGTGAGGAGGAGAGTGACAAAGAGGTGCAATATTTTTCGTTACATCTGCAGCCTCCCCGAAATAAGTCCCGAACCGAAACATTGGAAAGGAAAGCCGGAATAATGAATGGTTGTACAGCCAGATGTGGCACTTCTGCAAGAAGCCCTCACTCTGCAACTTACCTCATCATGGAGACGGGGCATCCTAAATATAGAACAATCTTGAAACGATTCTGCTGTTGGTAGAAAGAGCAACGACTCTAATAGACGGGAGTTAGAAGTTTACACGAGCAAATATGTATGACAGTAGCAATTTACAATCTTTTTTTTAATGGATAAGTATTAAATACTGTTGGATTTTGTGTGTGTTAGTAAATATACCTACACACGCGGTGTCCAGGTAAAAATCCCAAGTTTGTAGTTCCAATACAGCCCATGCATGTCATAACAGGTAACTAAAATGGATATCCAGGGTCCGGAGGTATAGCAGAGCACCTTACCCCAGTAGATTTCATCAAGAGACTGGTCCTCCAGGTTAAGGGTTGGGCATGGAGCTGAAAACCCCAACCCATAAAAAAATTACTTGTTTCGATGAACTAGATGATACCCTGTGTCCTTCTAGTAGACGAACTCAGGAAATGATAAAGGACTTGATTTATGGTTCACGGAGTTTTGACAGATGCTATAGTTTGGTCCTTAACCCGTTCAGGACCATGATTATATGTATGTGACACTTCAGGGAACAAGATGTCATATGTGAGATTGCATTTCCCCCGTTCTGAGACCTGTGATTACACCGAAGTTATCTGAATTTGGAATGTATGAAATTTGGAATGATTATAAACTATAAATTTCGGCGTATTTTATTACAGTAATGATTTTATATGAATTTTTAATTGGAGTTAGGTTTAACAAAAAATATCGCCCGGTCCTGAACGTGTTAAGAAACTCGGATGCCAGTAGAGATGATTGGAAACGTCTTGTACAGAAGACTTTGGCCTATCCTGGACTATCGCCCTATCGTTGATGGAAGATTTAAACATGCATGTCAAAATTAAAGGCTAATACAGGAATAAATAAAATATAAGTTAACATTTAAGTGAATTATCCTTCGAGGGAGCTAAGTGGATATCGATGGAACATATGATGTCCGGCGATATTTGGCCATGAGTTTGTGAGTGACGAGGCATTCAATCTAGCTGCTTATTGAAATGCTGATTCCTCATAAGACCTGTTGTGAAAAGGGGCTGGTGCACATTAAATCTGTCGGGACTCAGTCCTACGTTGCCGTGGATGTGGAGTGTAGTCGCACAGGTGTCAATTTTGTCATCTAACCATGGTTCAAAATTACAACGCGTAGTTGGCGGATGTATAAGAATGATTTAAGATCTAGTTTATGAGTGAAATACCCCTGGGTATAATAATAGTAAAGGATATTTCCCCTAACTCTTTCTCACATTTGAAAAAACTTCATCCAGAAACAAAAGATACAACAAAAAGTATGTATTAATTGATAAATAATCCTTCCCTAGTTTGCAGATGCAGCTTTTACATCAAGATAGCATAAAAAGAAAAGTTGTTATTAAAATGGTACTTATTGCTCCTCACTAAGTATGCTACGTTTTGAAATTCGATAAATATTAATCGGTTGTTACAGTATACAACGTAATTTTCATACCAAACATCAAATAGAAGCATCTATAAACAAGACATTTCATGCGTGGCCCAAGTTTAATAAAACAAGATGCCTACAAGAAGTAAAAAGAATAGATTGATCAGATGCATTGGATGAGATTGTATGCCTAGATCCAAAACGTTTGCCAAGAGATCTAAAAAGTCAACACGTTGTGCAAGTTGAGTATTGAAGATGTCTCATACAGCCGTAAGATGCATTTTTCATTAGCTTCCTCGTAAAACTGTACTAAGATTAATTATTGCAAGCGAAAAAACATGTTGAAACGAAGTGCAGCAAAAACTTGCCGTATATATAAAACGTTACCAAAGGCCTAAAAACTGTAAAGCTTTATTCTTTAATAATTTCTTCATCCTGACATTTCTTTCTGTAACTAATATTATTCCTTTGGCGAGAAATTTTGTGTTAGCAGTTATTACTTCAAAACTTAATCGTAAGTGAAAAATTTTAGATCTCGCAGAAAATTTATTTGCCTTTCATACGTTTAAATAACTACTCACTCCAATGAATATTTCCAACACGGAAATCTGTTCAAAGTAAATTTTCTGTATTTTCATACTTGAATGACAAAATTTGTCGAATCAGTTTACCCAATGAATTTTGTCTTCTAGTTTTGCAAAATGGCAAAACATCGCGAATCTGCATGACAGCACACATTCATATTTACGAGCTTATATGGCGTAGCCTACATGAACCAGATGCATCTGTCGCGATTTTGAATGCAATTACGGCGTTTTGGCCCCCTGAAGAATGAAGATATTACATATTTTGTTTATTTTAAGAGTACTCGTTGGTTTTTAAAATACATTTCTTAATTCTTCTCAATCTTCGTCAAGTTATTTATCGACGTGCTTATACAGAAGGAATACACGAGGAAATTTGTTTTCGCGCATGTGCGGAGACGATAACAGCATTTGGCGATATCATTGACTAGGTGAAATTAGTCGACGGTATACTACATAAGGATCATCTATACAAATAGCAACTATTTTGCATGCCATTTAATCTTGATCAAAGAACAAACAAAAATCCACCTCCTATACAATCTGTGAAATTTAATCCAAGTCTAAAAAAAAAATATTTTAAGAAATAAGTTTTTTAACTATTAATAATCAACTTCATTTTTTTTCACCTAAAGCTGTTACAACTTTTTAACCATTTGAAGCATCATAACAAAACCATAAAATCCATCAAGTATCATCAATTCTTGTTCTTGTTAAAATCGGCTCGTGTTCTTAGCTTCTTCAATTTTTGTTCGCAAAAAATAAAATCAATATGGATTTTTATTTTTCAGAAGCAATCTAAATCTTAGAAGTTATGTTTTTGCTCATTCAGATTTTTAGAATAAATGTAGAGGTTTATTTTTAAAGAAGATTCTAGCGAAATGACTATTCCTCTGCCTTAATTATAGATTTCAACATGTGTCTCCTCCTCCTCCTCTCCCATCTCTATTTCGATTACCTTTTTTTGTTTATTAATAAGTTAACCTTGAGCAACACGTAAAAAGTCAAATTAGGAATTTAATAATTTAAAAATATTTTAAGTTCAACCATGGAAAAAAGATATAATTGATTTCATAACGAAAATTAGTTTTCGTTTCCATTTCCAATTTCAATTTATTTTCCATCATTTTCTAAGGTATTTTCAAATGTTCCCAGATAAGTGGGAGATTCTTTCTTTTTTCCCAACTAAAGCAGCAATTTCATTTTAAAATCTTGCAAAAAAAAATCACGAATTTTGTATTTTGTAGCCAGATAGATGCAATTCCAACTTAAATAATTTTTTTTTCAAAAAAAAAAAAAAAAAAAAAAAAAAAAAAAGCAAATAAATGCTTTTTTTTAGTTTAACATAAAATGTGTAGAAATTTTTTATTTTTTGGCTATTTTATAGGATAACATACGAAATGCATTGCACACCTAAAGAAAATTTAATACAAATAGAATTTTACTGCCATATCAAAATATATCGAATTTATGTTGTTTCTAATGCCACCTGTCTGACGGTGTCAGATCGAGGCCCACGAAATACAGCCTAGCCCCTTCGAATTTATACGTTCATGAAGTCAAAATATATTTACTGTTGGAGCATTTTAACATATTATTCTTTAAAAATGTGTTTCCTAGATTAAGTCTTTCGCAATTTTTAAAAAACTAGAATTTTTAGGACATCCTCAGTCAAACAAATCTTTAATATTTTATACAAATAAGAAGCATAAAACACAAATGCATCAATTACATAATTTTAAACCACAACAAAAGCTATGTTTAAAATCAAGATCAAGGATAGGGATGATTTTTTTTAAAAAGAAAAGACCTTAAAAGCAGCTTTGCAACTTTCTCTAAAGTCAAAAGGTTAGGAATTCTTATATAAGTTGATAATCCCACACGAACAAGGTTTATAAAAGTCAAATAAAATATCCTTTTTTATTTGTCGTGTAGGCGGGGAAACTCACCAAGAAAATAAAAAAATACATATCTCAATCAACTGATGGGAGCAAGTGAGAAAACCAGTGGGACTTTTTGACATGGTCCTTCAGGTTGCTTAAATCTGAACACAGACAGTAAATTCTGTCTCGAAAGCCTACAACATTTTTTTCTGAAATTGGAAATTTTTTGGAATTTGACTGTAAATATACAAAAGTTTATACTTCCCTATATTTACTTACAATAAAAATAACCCTCCAAACAAATGTGTTCCAATTTTTGCATTTAAAATCCTAAAATGCACAAAGGAAAAAATACGCCTAGTAGGCTTTATTGGCGACAGTACGCAATATATACATAAAAAAAATGTTAATAAATGATAGTTTTCATTGGTTTTTCATCTGTTTTGGATGTATTATGAAAAAGACGTTACTGATAAGAAAAGACCGTGACTTGTTTTGAAAATGTGGTTTTTGAAAACTTCTAATTTTCTATTTGAAACAATTTATTGATTCATTCATATCACGCATCTTATGCATTAATTTTTTTAAAGTGAAGAATTCAACAAAGAATGGATAATCTCAAATTTAAAGAATACAATACGATAAATAAGTGCATATATCATAAAAAAAAAACTCGAACTTAATTTTTTTTCCCTTAAAATTAAATAGAAATGGTCTTAAAACGGAAATTTACAACCAATCATGTGGATTTAACATAATTACTTTACTACACCGAAAAAAATGGTGACTTTCTATATCATCAATAAACAAGTAACATCGATCGCATTTGTCAACACCGCTTGATTACTATCGCCAACAGCAGTGACGAGTAACCGCAAAACTAGATGTTTTTAATTGCAACATTCACCCATGCGGCGAAAAGTTACAAATGTTAATACGATGGCTTATGAATCAAACTCTTGCTGAGATAGTAATCGTGAGAAACGAAGGGTTCATCAAATGAAAGGAAGAAGCGGTGTGGTTACAGACGGATTAAACGGGCCATTGGGACATCGTTCTTATGCTTTCTCTAGAATAGAATAATTAAAGTACATCATTGTTACCCAGCGTCTAGAAAAGTCACTGACCAGGACAATGTCTCAAGAAGTAATGGATTACCATTCACAATTTTATGCACGTATAGAGCTGAATAAGAAATTAGGTATTAAAAACATTACCAGAAATAAGACTCCAGTGGATATATAAGTTGACCTAAAAGAAACCAACCTAACTTTTTGGTAGGCAGAGTTTTTGTAGAACCTTGTTTCGTCACTAGGAGCTCATAGAGCTAACACTCCTGAGTCTTATGACCAAGTACCGTCTGTTGACTAAAATAATTGAATGGACTGTAAACATATGGAATCGCTATACTTTTCGAACTGATTACAAAAGGTTGAAACAGTTGGCTCGGAGCTATAAATAAATGAAAAAGAATTCTAACCAACTGGCGCCAACAACGTCAATTAAGAATGTATGGACTAATTTCGACAGCCTTTAGTGACAATAGTTTGGTGTGATCGTCGTTTTTGCAATGGCTGATTTTCGTGAACAGCGTGAGTGAAATTCTGCTTTATACTAGGAACAAGTGGAACAGAAACTTTATAAATGTTAAAAACTGCGTATAAGGACGATGCTATGGAAAAAACTCAAATGCTTCAATGGTTTTCCCGTTTCAAAAATGGTGAAATGCCAATTGATGACAAACCTCGTTCTGGACGCCGTTCTACGCTCCGGACACATGAAAATGTTGAAATTCGTGAAATCATCAAGGATCAACGACAGACCATTGAAGAAATTATAGAGCTTTCGGGAGTGACTTGGAGCTCATTTTAGCTAATTTTGACCATGCTCCTGCTCACAGAGTTTTGTTCGTGCGAGAGTTCTTCATCAAAAATGGTATGACACTGTTCCTCACCTCTAAATATTGAGCTAATCTTGCCGCGTGCGACATTTTCGTTTTCTTTTTAAAAAAAGAGACATAAAAGGAAAGCGTTTTGCTGATGTTACAAAGGTGAAGAATAAGACGACAGAGGCGAAATCAAGCATTACAAAAGATGAATTTAAACAATGTTTTGAAAAATGGGATGAAAGATTATATATTAGTGCACGTGGAGATTACTTTGAAGGGGAGTAAAGGTTTGGTTTGTGCTTAAAAATTGCATTAATAAGTTTTAGAAAAAATAAGTTTGGTTTCATAGGGTACCCCCCACCCCTTCGTATTTCCCAGTATCCAAGGAGGAGGAAATCTGAGAATTATCGATTATTTTAAAGTTAGCAGCGATTTTTCTGTCTAATAGTGGTTCTGCTCATTTGCTAAGGTTTTTGTTCCCCATGAACCAGTTAGTATTTAGAATTTGCCTTTAAGTAACACTTTTGTGACGCTTTTAACAAATTATAGCGAATCTTTTCATGTCTCCAGACTGGAGTGGCGTAGGTCAGAACTGGTCCTTGGATCAGGACGTAGATAAGCATTTTATCTCTATTTTATTTTTTTCATAAAGATTTTCCTAAAATTAAGCGGTATAAACTACATACGACTAGTTTAAATTTACTTTTAATACGTAGGATGTGATGTTTTAATCAAGTATTACACATGATACGTGATGTGTTGAGGCCAGGGTATAGCATTGTTATCAGATATACATTCGGGGGTTTTCTGACTTTATAGGGGAGATAATAGCTATTCAGAGCCACATTTTTCAGTCATTAAACTAATCCTCAAGGAGAGGAATGTGTCTTATTTGAATGGTGAGATATTAATCTTGGATTTTGATGGCGTGACAATATCACAATGTCATCCCCACAAATGCATATAATGTTGTCTGATTTTGGGATATCGTTAACATAGAAGTTAAATAGTGTTGGTCGAAGAATGATGCCCTTCAGAACTCCAGCTTAGATAAATCTTGGGGTTGAGAGAGTATTCTTTAGTTTTTCTGAGAAATTTCTATTAGAGAGATAGGAGTTAATCTGTGGGATTAGTAGGGGGGGGGGGTACTTTTTGATTTTAATAACTAGCCTGTATTTCATACTCTATCATAAGCCTTTTTACAATCAGGAAAACCGCTCATGTATGTTTTCCTATGATTTGTCCAGATTTAATTTTTCCTACGGTTCTGAGCAGTTGGTGAAATGTGGAAAGCTCAGTTTCGAAAGCCGCGCTGCTCCGCGATTAATATATGATTACAATCTAAACTTTCATTAAGTCTATTGAGAATTAATTTTTCTGCTAATTTGCTTAGCATTGAGAAGAGATATCGGTCGACAGCCCTCTTGGTTGATGGGATCTTTCCCGAATTTGATGATTGGAATCACCGAAGCAGTTACACTGACAAAATAACTGCTGATGTTTCACGGCTGATTTGTTCCTTTCGAATGAGTAGTTGAAAGCTCGCTATGAAAATAATTGGAGCGGTCGGTTTGGCTTGTAAATATATGCGCACTTTTACGTAATCTTTATTATTCGATAATTCCCGAGAGAATGTAAAATGTTCCTTCAAAAGAGGTGACCATACGTCACGGGGGAATAAGAAATCGAATTCTAAAATGTTGGTTAGCTAGCTATATTTTAGTAAAATCGCGTTCTTTGTCTACTCTAGTGGAAAGTGTTTGGGGAATGTTAACGGTGCAATGTCATCTCTACAGAATTTCCATTACTGGGCCAAATGATACGATAAATTTTAAGAATAACGGAATGTAGACAGCAATTAGATATTCTATTGGATTTTTTTTTAAAAATCTACTTTCCAAAAAGATGAGATTTTGGTTTGGGTTGATAGTAATTTAATTACAGAAATGTTTTTCACGGTAATATGATCTTATATCAAACATGAAGGGATAAATACAGAATAAATATAAGAGTTTTGAAAAGAGTCCAATGCATGTATAATTTCACTTTATTATTTCGGTTCTTCAACTTTTGCTCTATCGGCCCTTGAAAACCTAAAGAATGAGTACTAAATCAATAAATAAAAAGAGAATGCATCTTGTTCCTTACGTATATTCAGAATTCCTTATATTTCTAAGACATAATAATTAACCAAATCGAATTTTCTTTCATTTACTGCCTGTTAAATGTTTTAGATTAAAATATTTAAATCTAATAATTTTATTTAAAATTTTCTATACACTCTTTGAAAAAAAAAAGCTGTTAAAAGTTCCTTGTTATAAAAATAAAGTACTATTGCAAAAAAAAAAAAAAAAATGATTTTTGTACGCCATTTAAAAACACGCCATCAAACACGAAAATTAAATAATGAAACTGAAAATGTGAAAAAACCCTTTAAGGAAATGAAATTTTTAAAATTCTTGCTACAAAATTACGAAAATGATGCAAAATATCAGAAAAGTTATCGTGTAAAAATATCACAGCAAATAAAACAACATCAGAAAGGAATTAGAAAGCCCGATTTGCAACGTGAAAGTTTCTAGATGTGGGAAGTAGAACAAGCCAAAATATATTTTGAACTTCATTAAAACATTCTCATTTAGTCTCTGTTTCATCACTTTAACATTAACTTACTTAATATTAACTAAACACAATAACATGAATTTCTTTGTTCTTCAGACAATTATTCTTTCTTTTGAAATGTTCATTTCTACAAAGAATCTTTAAAAATAAAAAAGGGGAAGGGCTCTTAACCTTATCAGGCATTTTTCAAAACATCATTGACTTTAAAATTGGCTTTATTTCAAAGACTACACTCCAGTTCAGTTAGCGTGGGTGTATGTCTATTGTTTAATAAATTTCAAACCTGTCAGCAGTCCTTGAACGGCTTCAAACAGAATCAGATGGTATCGCGTAAAATCTGCATAATTTCAAAAACCAGACTCGCCCAACTCGTAAAACAAGTGTACCCATGGAATCCATTAAACAATTCCATGCAGATAATAACGATTCTAGAATTTTTATTAGAATTTATGATTGTTACATTTATGTGTCTCTAAAGTTGAAAAAAATATATCCAATTTAAATATATACGTTGCACGCTCTTTTGAAATTCATTTTTTTAACACCGTAACATCTTTCCAGATTAAAATGTTCGTTGCAATATAAATTACTTCAGAACTTATCTAATATGTTGATATTTTATAGGGTGAGTGAGTGAATATTAACGTCGCACTGATTAGCAACACAAGGGCTTTTGGCGACGGTCCGCGTAATTTTGAACCATGGTCAAGTGACGCGGACGACACCTGAGCTGGCACCCCCATCTCCTAACTACCACACCACACCAACGGGAGGACGTTTGAGCTCTCGGCAGATTTAACGAGCATCGCTCCCCTACACGGCGGATCTTTAGTGGTACTGGGATCGAACTCATGACACGCTAGCTAGGATCCGATGCCTAGATCACTTGGCCACATATTTTATAGGGTAATTCTTATCGTAATAAAATGCAAATAGTATAAACATTTAGATCAGAGGTTCTCAACCTTTCTTTTTTAATGAACAAAAAGCCCACTTACCCCATTTCCAGAAATGGACTAATCTTTTCGCAAATCCCTTTTCTATTTGTGCAAGTATAATAAGCGTAAATACATTAAAATACAAATAAGTATTTTTGCATATAAGATCTATTAAGTGCATCGATAATGTAAAACAGCAATAAAAGATCATTTTTATTATTTTTCTAATTTATTATATTCATGTATTAGAAATTTTGTTTGTCTAAAAAAAATATTAAATTGCGCTGGAATAATTTTGATGACATATATAATTAACACTTTGTAAATTACTGTGTACACAATAATCTCTCTTTATTTATGTAGGTTATTGGTGCCAAGAAAACAGGGCATAAATGGAAACACATAAAACTTTTTTGAAATTAAAATTCCATTCTATATTGTGAAATATACTACTCTCATTAGAACAGAAGTTTCAAACCGAGAATAAGCACTTTAAATTCATGAATGTAACATTGATTCTAAAAGGAATTCGAATTTTCCTTTTCCAATGTAAACTACTGTATTTTTTTGAAGGCAGTAAAGTGCATTCGAAAAAACAAGCGTGAACAGATATTTCTGAGAAATTATATTTTTCTTTCGAATTTGAAAAAAAATTGCATATACTTATGGAACTTTTTGTGGCTTTATTGATCCCTAAAAATATTTAAAAATACTTTATAAAATCAAATTCCACAGAAACCTTCATTACTTACTTCTTCGTTTGGGTTAGATTATTACATCCAAGTAAATACAATTATCTAGTTTTCAAGAGGAAAAAAAAGAAATTCTATAAGATTTACATTGCGTTCAAGAATTAAAGAAAGAATAACTAGCAAAAGAGAACTTTTATAGTTCTTTTTTAAATTGTTCAGTCAACGAACTGAAATTATTATTGATCAAAGAAAAATGTGCGAGCGCTCTGCTATCGATTCATGCACAAGAACTTTTTTTTATCACATAGCTCTTATAAAATGTGTAAACACATAACTAGAACACAAGAAAATTTTCCATGTAATATCATTCAAAATCAATGTATTTATTTTTTCCAATGGGGGCATTTTTTTTTTTGTCCTTAGGAAAAAAAATCTTTAAAAAACAAGTTTTGATCTGTATGTTCCCTCTTTATATAAAGATATGAAGTAAAAGTTCACTTGATAGTTTCAGCATCTTACAATATATTTGTAGGTTTTGTCACACAAAGCAGCTAACTTTTAAATAACTATTACACAGATAATCTGATCTGAATATCTAAAATGCTGTAGAATAATTTTATACAACACACTACTTATTTTTTAATTGTTCTTACTTTTGATTACTGTAGAATGAGTGTACACTTTGAAAATGAGTAATACAGCATAAGTTACTTCTAAGACGATGGGGAAATAATCTTTCAATAAAAGAATAAGGGCACCCCCCCCCCTTCTATCCTTATGGTCTATAAGAAGGATCATGCCCTCATGCACACAAAATTTACAGTAATAAATTAATAATGTATATTACAAAGGATAAATTAATAATGTGCATCATTAACTGAGTGATTAATATGCAGTTTATAGAGGTTTATTTTTGATTAAATAAGACGTCACATCAAAATATGAAAAAGACAAGATGTGGATTTTATCTATACAGGGGGGGGGGGATGTTTTAAATGAAGATGATCAATACTTAAAAGTAACGAAAATTATACTAGATATTTTTTGAAATACTTCTTACTAGCAAAAAATGTTACTAAATTTGATCTAAAAATAAACAATTTATTTATATACAAAATTGTCAAAAAAAAGCTATAAATAGAGAACTTTTTTTTTAAAATTTCGCAAATGAAATAAAAAACATTCATAATTCATGATTTATGGTATACTTAAGAAGGTATACAGAAACTACAAGCAAATTATGACATCAGAAGTTCCAAGAAGAAATATCAAGTATCCATTTACTAGTCAATAACCTTATATGATCCCAAATGGATGTTTTAAGTTAAATAGAATATATTCAAATGAAACAAAAGCAACAGTTACAATTCCTAGAAAATTTTTTATAAAAACAAGGTGGAATCTTTATGATAAAAATAATACATTCCGAGGAACTATCTCTATCAAATTGGTATTGCCGACTCACTGACCATACTATGTGTAACTCTGGTTAGCCTATGACTGCTGAACATTTGGACGTGTGCCCTGTACTAAAAGGTTTTAATTGTATCGTCGAAAAATATTGGAGAGCTTGTGCCCTTATGGCATAGGTGCTATTTGTAAAATAAAATAATATATTCTGGACTGTTATATATTCTAAAATCAATGTAAACACTATATATTTTCAAGATCTAATAATTCTTTCTCAGCATAACAAAAGATATTGAATTGTCGAATTCAGTGATTAATTGATAAAATATGCTATGAAATCAATATAACGTGAGTTTTAAAAAGTTTTATAATTAAAACCAATTTTTCAAACTAGAAACATAAAAATGCAAATTTTATTAATTTTCTTTAAAATACTAAAATAGAATAAAATATACTTATATCGATAGCTTAAAAAAACAACAGATTATTAATATGTAGTATTACATACATATTAATAATCAAAAAATCTGGATGAAAATACTTTTGTATTTTAGCAAAAATATACAGAATATAAAGTACATGATTTTAATTTAATATAATCTTGTCGGATTGAAATAATGTATTTCATGAAATACAAAAATTTCCTTAAAATTGCAAAATTTGTGTGACAACTAAATGCAATTATGGATTTAAAATGAATAGCAAAAATCACATTTAGTACAATAAAACATTCAAATATAAAACTGCCTTCATTTGAAAGAAGAAAAAAACTTTGTAACTATTTCACCCCATAAAGAGTAAAAAAAAAAAAAAAATCATTTTAAGCAATATTTTAAGAAATGCAAGCTATATTCGAAAACTGTTATTAAAATTTAAATAAAAAATGGAAGTAAAAAGAAAAACATCTGTTAGTATCATACCAAAATACAATATTTTAATTAAGCTGCTAAAAATTTGTTTACTTATACTAATAAAAAATGTAAAACTAATAGGTTGCTGTGCACACAAAGTTGAAATTAGAAAAGTACATTTTTTAGCAAAATGAATCATACCTACTTTTGGAAAAATTCATACACAGAATTGAATTTTTATTAAGTAAAAAAAGGCAAAGATTTATATGGGATATGTTAAGAAATTTTATATTACAATAAATTTTTTATGAAATGATTTTTAAAAAAGGAACAATTTCAAACAAATCACACACACATCTACACTATTCTTTTATAAGAATCACATTTTCATATTAATATTTCGTAATTTTTTTTACAGCAAACGATATTACAAAAATTATATTACCATGGAATTTTTTTACCATTTTATAGTTTTTCAAAATAATTAATTCTAAATCGATAAAATGAACGCAAATTTCATTCACTTACAACTTTAGGAACCATTTCTTGAATCTAACACTTCTTTTATTTAAAAAAAATTATCAAAAATATTCCTATAACCATTTATCAACATAAACAATCCATTACGGCTGACATATAAGATTGTAAACAATAAAGAGTTAGCCCGAGAAACCAGCACATATCAAGATGGTAGTGACATCTATCTTTAGAAACAGAAACTACAAACGAAACTTAAGCAGTTGTGAACAAAGTTACATTTTAAAGAGTCGAATTTTTAATGAGTTTTATTTAAATCAACCAGTGGCGCAACGAGTCCTGAGAGTGGGCCCTGTATTAAAAATTTCATGGGGGCCCTTTTTTGGGCCCCTTTAATATTTCACGACTTTTTGCTTACATATGTTCGGACCCCCTCCCCGTAGCTTGAAGGCCCCGTATTATTGATACGGTGGTAGCTGCTCCCCTGAAATTAACACAATTTTTGAAAGCATTATAAAAACTATTAGTAATGGATATCGTAGAGCTGAATCATTATTAAGAGATGAGAACAAAATTTCAGCTGATGCCTCTCTCTATGTTCGCAAAGCGGGAATTTGTTGAGATTGGTTAGTTACGGCTGGTTATGCTTTATGATGGGTCTTGGACAAGAATTGGGCATGAATTTTGAAAGAATTCAGAAAAGGTGTAGTTTTAGAGGTAAGAAAAAAGTCTCAGTAGTTCAAACAAGCACATTAGACTAACTACATGACAGAAATTAAGTGGAGCCCAACATACACTGTTCCTCACATTCGGCTACCACAGTCTACCAGCCTGGCTTGGGAATTGCTAAAAAATTGTTTTACAATTTATAAAATATTGTATAGTTGAATCATATCATTTATTGCTATTCGAATGAAAACAAATAATTATTTCCTTCCTGCCTTTTTTTATTATGCCATTTATTCATTTGTGTGTGTGTGTTACTGTTTTTAAGATTATTTTTTTCTTTCCTTTTTTCAATGCATTTATTATCAGAGGCCAATAATAACAGGAAATATCTAAGAAAAATAAAAAAAGAGAGAGATTAAAATGTTCAACACCCTGCAAGACTTCAAAATATAGAATTTTTTAATTAATACATATTTAATTCAAGTGATATTTTATTGAAAAAGTTTTTCCTGAAAAATATAATTCTGGCTGTAAAAATGAAGTCAAAAGTGCAATATAAATAGCCTTTTTTGTGTGTAGTTTAGATTATTAATTAAAATGTGAGTATAAAAATGAAAAAGTTCAATTCCTTTTCAGATTAAAGAAAATCTAATCATCGCAAATGAGCATACTAAACATCCTTATGCGAATACTTGCATTTTAAGTTGTATAAACTCAATGACTTGTGGCTTGGCATTTTTCTTTTTTTTTATTGATTTACAAAAAACAAAAAATGTAAGTATTTCTATGAAAAAACAAACAGCTGATGGTTATATATTAAAAAAAAGATATAAATATATAATAATCATAAGTTATTTTTTCAGTTGCATTTTGTAAGTTTTTAATGCAGATTATCAAATATTCCTTATACTCACATATTAAAGTTTACTTTATGTTTTTCTTAAATTTACTGGTGGAAAAAAAAAGCCGGAATCAACAATCTATTATAAGATAATGATAATAAAACTTGTTCATTTGTAAACCATAATAATAAAACAGCCCATATTAATTTTAATAAAATTTTATATTAAAATAAAAACTTCCCATACAAAATCCCAGTTTTTAAAAATTTCCTTGTTTCATTGCATGCTATAGTTTCATTTTTAAAAATCAAAAGACTAATCCTTGTTTACTTATTAATAACCATAATAAACAGTTTTAATATAAAAAAATTTAAAAGAGTAAATATTAAAATACAATGAAATAAATTCAAAAAATAAAAACTGACAGATCCTCAAAATATTTGAAACTGTTCACTAGAATATACACAAACATTATATAAAAGTTTAAAAAGAATTTCTGATAAATATCACAAACTGATTAAAATTTGAATAGGAGATTATTTTTACTAATAAATAACAAAAGAAAGTGTTTTCTTATTGACAAAAAAAAAAAAACTGTATTTGACATTAGTATTTTTAGATTTAATATAAAATAATTTTCATAACCTACTTCATCATACTAAATTATCGTAGGTTGTGTACATATATTGAAAAAATTAAATATAACACTAAGTATTTGATAGTAACACATAAAAAAAAGCAACTCATATAAGTATAATTTGATATTTATTAACATTCTTATAATAGCTTCTAAATTCCGCAGCATATTTTTCTAAACTAGAAAGATACACAATTTCAGTTCAAAAATTTGTTAGCATGAAGGTAGCATAACTTCTCTATTTACACATCATGCTAAGCTTTATTATATATAAATAAAATATAAAATCACATTTTGCAAGTACAAATAACTAAATTTAGATATATTCATTTTAAGTAAAAATAAGGCCACACATGATTTTGCATTTGTTATTGAGCCTTTTTGTATAAACATTTTAAAAAATGCACAAACTATTACATTATATAACATTGTTTTGGCACATCTAAATTGGAAACACTAATGTAACATAATATTTTTGAAGTTTATGAAATAATACAAGGTTATGAAAACAAGAAAACTAAACAATCAAAACAAAATTGGAATTAAATATATTTCTTGCCTAGTATTATTAAATTAGTATAAACAAAAAATGCACAGCACTAAATATGCATTACAAGCAAGGTCAAATTTGCTTTGAACCTAGACCAGGGCTAAGGGGAGAGGGGAAAACCTGAGAGAATTAACCAATCAAATCTTTATAAAATAACTGGCTAGTTCTGTTTAATGTTTGAAAATATAAACTAACTTGCTAACATTATAAACTAACCTTTTTTTAATAAGTGAGTAGTAAAATTAAACCTTTGGTCAAGGTTGCAGAAATGAGTAAATCCGTCCCTGATTGTGAGTGCATAACATGTAGCAAAAACACAAAGCTTTGTAATAACAAAAATATAATTATACATATATCTATATAAAATAAAAGTTTAACTCTTGAATAATTTAAATAGTACCAGAGTACTTAAATATTAATTGAGTTATTTTATATAAATAAATATAGCTGCATAACATAAATACAATAGCTCTGTCATTCTTTTAAACTTTTCATCCCTAGATAAAAATAATTCAGTTCTTATATATTTTGTACATACAAAATAATTTTTAAAAACGTCTTTATTATAAGCCAACTACACACAAAACAATATATCAAATGTAATGGAATTATTTTAGGATTTGTAGAATTTTTAAAACTAAACAAGCACTATCTGACTTAAGAAATTGTACTCTAACATACTAATACATATAAACACAATTATATTCAGCATAATGTAAAAAGTAGTCATTTATTTTTTTTAAAGTACCCAGAAAAGAAATCTTAATTTTAATATTCAATAATATTAAATCAGAAATTATTACAAGTTAAAAAATTTCCTAATTTGCTGAAATTCAAAACCAATATTCTATTTCAAGAATTATATTTCAATATGGCTCCTAAAACATAAATGGCACATCAACACATTTTTTCAAAAAATATAACACTTAATGAAAATAACTATACAATTTGAAAAAATAATTCTACAAATCTCTAAAATGAAATATACCACTATATATAAATGTATTTATAAAAAAAAAAAAAATCCAATAACAAAAATTATATTTTTTAAAAATTAAAATATAAGAAAAATTATATAATAAATCTGTTATAAATTAAAATTTATATTCTATGTTTTTTGGAATTAATCTTGCACACATACTTTGCAAATAATATTTTTTTAAAAGCTAAAACATAAGTAGCTCAAAAAGAAATCATCAGAGCAGAGATAAATAAAGGGGATTCTGTATTAATATTTTAATAAATTAATATATTATGTTGGGGAAGTTGAAACTTATTTAATTTACATCAAAAATTTTCAATATTTTTTTTTACTGATCAATCGAACTTTGATATGTAATTTAAAGCTACATTTACGCATACTTTGATTTGTTTTAATATTCATATAACTTCACTTTGTTTTGGTCAAATATGACTAAAGTCAACACAGATTTTTAAAATGTAAGAATATTTAAAAAAATTAAGCAGAAGAAACAATATTTAAAAAATACGTCAAAATCAGATGAATGTCTAATTATAAATTCAAAATTGAATATATTTAAACTATTATAAAATTTGATATTAAATTAAAAATGAATTACATTTTAAAATAAATGTGACTCATTTGAAATAATTCAGAGATTTCATAAATGCAGAGCTTAAAAGTATGCAAGAAATGCAATACAAAAATTGCTACTAAAAGTCTAGATATTTATAAATTTTACTATGTTGGAATGATTATTTTTAATAAACTTTTATACTAATTTAAGATTTTTAAGAAAAAGATAGGAACATAAAATTATGGTAAAGACGTGCAACGATGAAAAGCAAAGCAAAGTGAGAGTAAGAAAAATAACAGCATACATTCTTATACATTCACCAATAAAAAATATAACTTATCACAAAATATTATAATAAATATTAATAATTTTTTGATAACATGATTAAAACATTTTTATCCATGATTAAATATAGCTATTAAAAATACCTACTGACACTTTTTTTTTAAAAATTAAAATTTTATACAAGAACATTACATCAAGAATATTTATGTATACTAAAGTTAAATGTAACAAAGTTTTTTCTTCATTCTCAGTGTACAATAAACTGAACAAAATTGGAATGAATGCAATAGAAATACCAACATGAGAATTTGGAATGTTGTCATAAAATTAAATGATAAAGAACACAAGTGAAAAATTGGATAGCAAAAGGAAGAAAGTCATATGTATCTAATTTTTCACCCTTTAATGTATTCACAGCATTTTCAAATAAATAAAATACATATGAAAAAATCCAAAACTTATCATGAAAGAATTACGTAAATGTGTAATGAAATATTCTTGATGCTTTTCCATAATTAATTAATGAATTCATCAGAATTATATCTCAATCCCAAGTCATAAGATTTATGCAAGAATAAAGCAATCTTTTTACTTAAAATGTTAATTTTCAAACCACTGTGTGTAAACAATACTAATCAATGACTTGTTAGAAATTATACTTACACAAAGCCAGAAATTTGTTTTAAATTGGTGAGATTTCAATTATAAATTAATAATAATTAAAATTATTTAATAACATATGCTTTACCGTTATATCCATATATATATGCATATGCTTTACCATTAAATTTAGAACGTTTTAAAAAATTACAAAACTAATTTTAATAATAATTACTTTAATGTATGCAATTACAAATAAAAATTAATAGTTTCACTATAAACATAAAAAAATTCTAAAATGCTTAGAACTTTTTTGATTAACTGGATACCTAAATAACCATTTAAATGAAATGATAAAAATTTATCAAAATTTCAATAAGTAGCCGAAAAAAAATTACAAAAAATTTTTTAATAAAACTTCTTAAGTGCATAAAAATTTAGGCATATGTAACAGTACATTTTTCAAATGCAATAAAAAATTTCAAATGTTTTTCTATTTTACAGTTTATGCTTTGACTTTGAAGCGAAGCAATTTTAAAACTTTAAAAACAACAATTTGATTTAACTAAAATATCTATAATTTCTGAATGACTAACAATACAAAACACAAATCTACAAACATATTTTAATAGTAATACATAATTCTTTGAAACAAAAACTACCATTCAAAAATAAAATTATCTCTTCACAAAAACATCTCATGAAAACAGAATATAAATGAAATGATTATATATATTTTATACTTTGATATTAATTTGTCAATAATAAAGAGTTCCTTTGCAAAAGAATAATCTAAATCCATTAAATACTGAGTTAAATCATTAAAATGCCCTACTATCAACTATGAAAATAAAGGGAATATAAATATTTTGAACTAGCAATGCATAATCTAATAAGTGTATTAAGAAAGCTAGACTAAATTTCACGTGCATTAAAAAATTTTGCACAAATTTTGTGTTGCTGGAGCAGACATTGTTATATAAAGCTATACTTCAAAGATAACAATCTGTTATTTTTTTTATTTCTGATTAATTAAAAAAACTTGCACACATCTTTCATAAAAATCTACTTGCACACAATTATAAACATACCACTATAGAGCTTAAAATACATAACAAATTTATGAGCACATTCATATATATATATATTGAAACAATTTCTAATAGAACATTTCAGTTCATAAATAAAATTCTCAATGAGGAAATATTTATATCTATCAAAATTGTTTAATAACTGAGCTTTGGGTACATAAAACATCACAGCACTTATAGCTACATTGGGAAGCATTTGAACATTTATGTCACACTCAGTGATCAAAGGAACATCAAATTTTAAAATTTGATGATGAATTTTCATATCAGGAAAGGCACATTTTATACTTATTTTTTATACACACACTTATAAATCTCTATGATTTAGTGCATCAAAACACTACACATGGAATGTATAACAGATAATTGAATAAATCCTTTAATTTATAAAAGAGAATGTCAAGATAATTCATTAAAAATTTTATAAATTTTTATGCAAATATTAGATTTATTTTTAATCAAGGAAAACAAAGTTTAATCAAAGTTGCAATTTTATTAAAGTTCAACTTAATGATTAAAAAAAAAGCAAAATTAACTTAAATTTAATATTTCAATGAGAATAAACTACATTACATTCTCATAAAATTTAACAAAAAGAGAAGAATATCTTCACAGTGCAATAAATGCTAACATTTATAAATATATATATAACATAGTTTTCATTAATCAACAACATTTCATTAAGTTTCTTTGCAAAAATTACACTTTGAAAAATGCAAGTTATTTCCTACATTCAACAACATTCTTGCATTGAAAAAATATATTTTTTAAATATCATTCAATATTCATTTAATACCTATTATCATTTTTTTAAAAAAAAAGTTATATTAATTTGCAATGTCAATCGAAGAAAAAACACTGTTGGTGATATCGTTCTTTCATAAGCTTCATAAAAGGATATCCGAATCTAATTCAATATTTGCAAGAGAAATTCGAACTTTTATAACATTAATTCACCATAAGTAGTGGTTATAACTAGGATTTGATTTTCAAGGAGAATGAGCCAAAAAATTAGTTCAGAACTTCTCAAATTCAAAATTAAATACAGGAGAAAATATGTTGTACAGCAGGAGTGACAAACATGCAGTGAGCATTTTTGAGGCCTGGTCACTATACTGGCACACAAAATTATAGAATAAAATATCAAAATTTCTCCCTAAATAGGAAAGATAGTAGCAGAGAAGAGAGGTCAAGTGTCAGGATGTAAATATTAAATTTTTCTTGTTCTTTAAAAAAGTTTTTCATGTATTATTTGAAATAAACCAACACTTTTATGAATATTGATTTTTTTTGCGGCCCACCTTAAGTTAAACCTTGTTGTACAGTGACACAAATAAATTTAAAATGAATCATTTTGACACCTATATCAGAATTTATTCTTGCATATAATCGAAAATTAATTTTTGACTCTGAAATTTTAATGAATATTATTTAAATAAAATAATACAATATATAATTTCAGAGCAATTATATCATTGACAATATATAAAGGATTACAACATTATTAGATTTAAATTATTCATGCTTCAAAATTCTGAATTTTTTTTATAAGCATATTTTGAGGGGGAAAATTGACAAGTACAAATTTGCAATTTTAGATTAAACGTAATTTTTGAAATTGAAATAAACATCTAATTATTCTCAATCATAAAGTGATGTTTAAAATTTTTACATGAAATTAATTAAAATCTGTATAATAATGTTTATTTAGTTTAGGACAAACATGACAAAACAAAAATTTATTTTACATTTAAAAAATTCTGAATTTGATTTACCTTTAAATAAATATTCAAAAAATTAACAAATCATTAAAGTTGAATGGGCAAAAATTATAATTGTACAAAGAGTAGCCCAAGTCTTTTTTGCCAAAAAAAGGCCTATGGTTGCAAAAGAATTTGACACCCTTAGTTTCAATATACACATCACTGTTAAATTCAGAAACTGACTCAGCATAATTTTGCTTAAAAACAAATGCATTTGCAGAAAGACGAGTTTGGATTGTAAACGATTGCATTTGGAAGACGCATATGATTATGAAATAGTATTTACAAAACAAAGCACAGCAAAGAAAATTTGAATACAAACTGAAAAATTTGAACTGCCACATAAAGAAACAATTAGGTTTGTAAATATTTAAAGGTCCATATTTATGCGAATTTGTGATTAAATTTACCAAAAACGGTTTAACTATTCAAAAGAGATTTAATTTAAAAAAATCATGTAATAGGAAGGCTAAAATTAAAAATTAATTTACTTTTAGAAATAATCAGAATGTGGCAGGAATATAGGAACACATTGCGGCTTAATACTTTTGGTTATACACGTATGCATCATGAATTTCGGATGAAAATACAACAACAATGGAACTTTAAGGTCCTCAATACATAAAAAGATATTCTTGGATACATATTTAATGTATTATACAAATTTTCATGATACAAATTTGTTTATTAAAATCTTTTGATACCAAATTATCCATAAAAATTTGGCATTACAAAAAATTACAAATATGTTTTAGAATATAATTTAATTAGAAGATTCTTTTTGAATTAGAAAAACAAAATTAGCATTCAAGTAGCAAATATATATCAAATTTTCAATAAAGTATATGAAAAAAAGTCTTTTAGAAAAAGTGTTTTCTATTTTGAAAGAAATAAAATATGAGGCAAAAAAAGGTATTAAAAGAAAATAAGTTTGTAAATAATGAATGTTTACATAACTATTCTGGAAAAACTCACTAGAATATTTTACTAAGCCTATTTTTGGAGAAAATACTTCATATAAAAATGTAAAGCTTGAAAATTGATTCAAAACTGAAAGAAACTATAATAAGACTTAATAATATGAAAAATTTAAGTTTTGAAATATTATCTTCTATTTATAGATTTTTTCAATAATGCTTCACTATTTTGTTTAATAGAAAACATTTAATTTTTAAATTTTACAAACTTAGAAAAACACATTAATAGACACAACAGAATAAATAAACAAGTATTGAATGGATAAATTACAAATATAGTGAAAATATATATAAAAATAAATTATACATGGAAAGTAGTAAAAGGACTTTTGCAATGTCTCTTTTCAAGGTTTGGCAAAAGCGCTAGTATCCAGCGCTGAATGAGGGATAGTTGGCAACACTTCTTTACAATGTATCACTCCTCTTCCCTCATTGTTGTTGGAGTGTAGTAGACTATTCAACAAGGCAGCTCCATTCTCTATCTGCACCAAAGAGGAAAGGAGGGCTGTGATTCACTTTTTCTTTGCAGAAGGTGTGATACTAGTGCTGACTACTAGCCACCCCTTCCATCACTATACCCTCAACGATTTGCACTTTGTCCTCAGTGGTTGACATCAATGGACTGCTCGATCTTTCGTTGTCACATAAGAAAGTTCTTCCCTGTTTGAAGTGCTTCATCCATTCATTGATCTGGCTTCATGATAAACAGATGTCATCATACTGCCCTTGCATGTGATAAATAATTTTCATGGGTTTTACACCCTTCTGCAAATCATTGTTCTCCTTTTTTCCTTGGTGCAGATCGACAATGGAGCTGCCATGTTTGCTACACCCCAACAATTACAAGGAAAGATGAGTAACACATTGTGTAGAAGTGTTGCCAACCACCACTCATTTAGCACTGTTGCCAACTACCCCTCATTTAGCACTGGATACTAGCACTGTTGCCAAACCTTGGAAAGAGAAATTGCAAAAGTCCCTTTACATTTTGACTTTCCCTCATATTTAAAAATTAAATGTAATTTATAATAGAAAAAACATTAAATCAGAGTATGTAAGAATAAGGTATTATAAGACTCCATAAAATTTCAAATACACATAATATCACAGGGATAATCATGGAAACAAATATGTTTAAATCATTTTGAAACAAAAACTGCCCTTTTATATATCTAATTAAAAACAATTAATTAAAGAAAAATTGAAAAGCAATATTTAAATTGTTCCTAAAATTTTAAAAAAATAAAAATTCTGACTGTATCAAACATAAAAAAAATAAAAAAAACAAGCTGTATGTATCAAAAAAGGAAAATTAAAGCTGCATTTATCATTAAAAATACTTTTTTTATATATTTAAAATAACATTACTTATTTGTAATATTAAAATTATTTTGGCAAGAAAAAAAGACATATAATTACAACTTCATCATCACTAAAGAACAATCTCCATAAATAGGCTTATCACAGGAAATATATAATCTCTTCATAGTAAAAAGGATTAATTTATTCTAAGGTACATCAATAAGCCTTATTCAAGATTTATTGTTTGCTGTGAGCCATGTAAGACCTTCATAAAGACCATCACCAGTTGTAGCGCAAGATGGTTGAACATACCAAACACGATCCCGTATTCTAGTAAGACCCAACTTTTCTTGTACTTCATGAGGCTTCATGGCTAAACAGAAAGAAATGAAAATTTTGATCATGTTTCAAAAGGAGAAGAATTTGATTCCTATTAACATCACACTTTGAAACTGCACTAAGGCTACTGGCAACAAATTTCACAATTTTGAACCTAAGTCAAGTAACTCGGATGGATTTGAAATGGCACACATCAAAATCTAAACTGGTACACCATGCAAATAAGAGGACTATAAGCCTTGAAAGAGTAAAATGTACCTCCCTTTGGCAGGGAAAGTCTTCAGTGGCATAAGCATTTGAACACATGACTCAACAAACAGAAGTTTGAAAAACTTAGAAATTAAAATATTTTATTAGTCCTCAACACAAATATTCCAACTATGCTTAAAAGGAAAGAATTTATCCACCTTTAGAAAGAAAATTTGATTCATTGTTCATCAAACAGAATGGAAAGTTTGATGTTGGCAAAATGTGATGCAAAACATGGCTAATTCAACATATATATAACAAAATTTCATTTCATTCTTTTTGATGTGCGAAAAATCAAATTAGGCAAAAGGTAACTGAAAACTTGGAATACAGAAATATATAGGCACATATACCGGGTGGCCCAGCGGGTAATGTTTGAAACAAATGAAAAAATAAAAACAAATAAGAGACATGAGAAGAACTTAATGACGTTTATTGAATGGACATATTGGGCAATTAATGATAAAGAGGTTCGAAGTGCCCGCCATCTTTAACAAGGACAGCAGTTAGGCGGTTCTGGATCTATTGGACTTTGTTTCAAACATTACTCGCTGGGCCACCCGGTAAAAACATGCTGTCCATCTAATATAATTTACAGACAATAATTACAATAGGTGTATGAAAAATATGACTACACTTTCAAAAATTACATAAAAAAAAGGTATTCATTTACAGGGTTTGTGTTTGTTTTTGTTTAATAAAGAAAACATAAGAATTTCTTCACAATGTTTCATTCCACAATTTCAGCGTGCACACCATCAGTTGCCCACAACACATTGAGTCTATTTGAGGTTTCTAGTCATGTTTCTATGAAGCATTGAAAGATCAACAATCTGTATGACCTCTGTAATTCGACTTTTCATTTCATCAATGTCACTTATTGAAGATTGGTAAACAATGGTTTACTTGTATCCCTACAAGAAGTTAAAAAATGTTGTGTCTCAAGATCTGGGCGGCCACACTATTAGATTTCCTCTTTCCATCCATCACCAAGGAAACTTTTTCTCATTTCCAAACTCCAGTGTGGTGGAGTCCATTTATGCTGTACATGTGTTGTAGATTTAAATTTAATAAGCCATGCTACAACTTGCACTTGTTCTTGTGAAGCCCTTTTGAAACAAGAATGTTGAAAAGCAGAAATATGTTGCACCATCTAATTTGCATTTCATTAAGCAGAAACTTTAATCTTTTCTGTACAGAACATAAAAAAAAATCACAACAAAAACCATTGTTTATTTTTAATTAATTTTTGAAAGTGTAATACTTTTTGGACACCCTATATATTTTCTTACAAAACATATGTTCATGAGAACTTTTTGTAGAAATTACACATTTTACTACATTTTAAAGAATTATTCAGGAATTAAAATTATACAAAAGAAAAGGAGGCAACAAAAGATAGTTGTATAAATTACTTTCATCATATAATGAAATATTATTGTATTACCTTCTGAAAATTGATTTTTACTATATGTTTATGGTAAATGATTAATCTTTTGTAAATAAATGAATATGATATTATAATTATAGAATTTCTTTGAGACTTTGACAAAAGAAATATAATTTTCTCGTTAAAACAAAGTTTTTTTTTAAAATGATAAATTTTACTACTTAATTGTAAAATAAGATAAAATTGTTATTTGATATTAATGAGCTTTAAAATGTCAAAGAAAACAACAAAATATTACACACATAAAACAGTAAAACTAAAATTTATTACTTTTGAATTTAAGTGTGGGTAAATTTTAATTAAACTGCTTTTCACTAATTTCTGATTTTTCCCAGGAAAAACAATCAATAAGAAAATAACATCAAAGTATAATTAAAATTTTACCATTTGGCAAATCTTGCTTGTTAGCAAAAACAAGAACAACAGCATCTCTCATTTCTCTGTCATTGATTATTTTATGTAATTCTAATTTTGATTCTTCCATTCTTTCTCGATCTGCACAATCCACAACAAAAATTAAACCCTGAGTACCTGCATAGTAATGCCTCCAAAGAGGTCGTATTTTATCTTGTCCACCAATATCCTGAAATCACATGAACTGATTAGGCAAATATTCCAGTATTCATTTAAGCATAAGATTTCAAAAAGAATATGCAGAAATCATTATTTATTCCACATATTTACTAAACACATATTTAATTAAAATTATAAAGGTAATTTTTAGAGAAAAGAATAATTTGATTTTTGCACAAAAAAACAGAAAAGTACACAAAAAAAATACATGAAACATGGGAAAAAAGGGCTTTTTTGACATACAAAATCTTCATAATAGATTTTTTTTTTAAACCAAAGTTTGAAAACTTACACAATTTTATGGATTATTAATGTGACATTCTAAACTAAATTTTTTGGAAAAAAAACAGTTAACATCTTTTTTTAGAAAATCTTTCTCCAGAAAAAAAGGAAGAGAACTATGAAATAAAAAGAAACACAGAAATAGTTACATTCAGCATAACTAAATGGCAAGATAAGTCATTAGAAGAAAAACTAAACTAAAAAGTTATTTATAAACATACTAAAAAAAAAGAATCATGCAAGACTAAAAACCAGGCACAAAATCGAAAAAGACATTTAGCACAGAAGAGAACATTCCTTCAACTGAAATGCATGTAATGCCTAGTTAATTGAACCAAGTTAAGAGTCGTTACATAAATGGGCAGTCCTCCAGTACTGCATCATTTTGCACTATTCTAATATCATACAATAAATAAACAAAATCAATTATTTCCACAAATTTTATATTAATTATTATTATTATTTACTATATTCCAAATTTTGCTATATGCAGTTTGCATATAGCAAAATTTGGAACCTCTCTTTAACATCTGGAAAAGTAATTGTTCGTCTACAACAATCTTTTCTATTATCACCATAAAAATATATGTGGAATGATAGAACAGAAACCTGAAAACATTCCAATTAGACAATACAATCCTCTTAAAATTCAGTATTAGGAAGAAGAATAATAGAACTTCTCACTCCTTAACATATTATTAAAATATTTTGATATATATATATAAATAATTTAACAGAATATTACATTTCTCCATCTTGCGAAGTGGCCAAGGTAGTCATGATTATAGCAGATGTTGTGCAGTGGGGATGATGCACGCTTAATCCATTGAGGCTCAAAATCTTTCACTTAATGTGGTGTGAAAGTTTAGAGATGGGATGACAGCTCAAGCGTCATCCTCATCCCTTTACTGCGATTTAAAATTACGAAGCCTGTCGCCAGTAACCCTCATGTTACTTTAGATGTAACAATAAGTATGCATACTATAGATATATTATCAATGTTACTTTAAATGTAACATTAATAAGTATGCACACTATACATATATTATCCTTTTAACTATTTATCTGCTTTTAATCCCATAGGCTCCACAGATATCATAACAAAGGCTTTGTTAATAATAATATTTAAATGGCAAGATAGTTTTGGAAAACCCCAGAAAAAATTAATTGTTTTGAATGATTTATTCAAAAATTGCAAAGCACAATATTTTATATTATAATTTTTACCAGAATCCGGTTTAATGTCCATTTTATATACCAAAATGTTATTAGAGCCTTTAATCATACATAAACCAGATCATTATTTAAAATATCTCATAATCTTAATTTCTCCTTTATTCATACCAAACATAAAATGTTCAGTTAATCCTATATTGCAATTCATGCCCTCTTGCTTCTGAACAATGAACGTGGCCATTGTAGACAAGTGGTCACGGTCATAAACTAGGAGTCAGCGTTGTACAGTTGTGGGTTGGAGTGCCACAGATGACCTCTCTTGTAGAGAAGCTGACATACATAAAATCTGTGGAGGCTCAAAATCCTCCAGTTGGCATGGTGTGGATGTTTGGAGGAGAGTGCCATCTTAGGTTTTGTCCTCATCATTTAACCCTGGTTTAAAATTACCAGGTCCATAACCAAATAAACCTTGTGCTGCTTCACAAGCACATTGTAAATAAAAAATTAAAATCCTGTCTTGCAATTTCATGTTTTGTTTAAATCTAAATTTTAAAGATTTATTCATGCCACATGACTACATTTTTACATAATGCAAATAAAAATGGCCACACAATACTAAACAAATGCAATGCTTAAGTTAAGTGATTAATTTTCATAGAAACATGGTTGTAGTATAATAAGCTAGAAATTAATGTTAGCTTTCTAATGGAAACAGAACTTTTCAGAAGTCGATTTTTTAAGCTATTATACACAGCAATTTTTCTTATAATATAAATAGCCCAACACAAAAATGCAGTTTTAATAGGTTTTTCTCTCTTTTAACCATTATTCATATACACATGAAATGGAGAAAATTTTAAAATAATAAAGTAAGATGGTATGTTTTCTAAATTTTTTCCAAAATGAAATAAGATAATCTAATTTAATCACTATTACAAATGAAAAAATAAAGACATTTATCTCTTATTAAAAAGATTGCTTAGTAATAATACATCAGTTCAGAAAAAACCAGCACCAAACAGTTGATAGACAAACATTTCCCATAGATCACAAATAAATATTTCCAAATAACTTTTACTTTTCAGATATATTTTATAACAAAGAAAATTGTTCAACTTACCCAGACATTAAATCTAACATTTTTATATGTTACAGTTTCAACATTGAATCCAACTGTTGGTATAGTAGTGACAGACTGTCCTAGTTTTAATTTATATAAAACAGCTACATCACCATTAAGAAAAATAAAAATTGAACTTATAAAAGACCATTCTACACAACAAATAAAAAATTAGCAATCTTGCAGAATGTATCATAACACATATAAACTGCATTTAACATAAAAGGATACTTGTTTTACCAGCTGCATCTAATCCTAACATCAATATTCTCATTTCTTTGTTTCCAAATATTTTTGAAATAATTTTTCCCATGATCTAAAAAGACAAATATATATTATGCATTAAAGTAACACTTTTTAGATACAATTTTCTACAAATAAAAACATTAACATATCCTATAATACAATAGTTATAACTTTATATAACTGCTTTTAATTTGAAACTTAGTATCCTCCTTACTTACGTTTTATATCATCATTCAATTTCGTCAAATCAAAAGTCATCATCAAATGAAAACATCTTATGCATAGAAAAAGTTTTCTAATATTCACTACATATTGCATCATTTGGCAATGTTTTTTCATTTGACAAATTGATTGATGGTATATGTAAGTAGTGTATCTTAAATATCAGTTTAATATAAAAAATGTTCAAATTCAAAACAAAGTAAATTTATTTTTTGCAATCAACATATAATTTTAGAAATATAAAAGCTACATAATAGAAAATATTGAACTAAAAGTGAATCTGTGTATCCCTTCCAAGTAAATGCATAATTAATTGAAAGAAATATAAGTTTTACCATACATAATTATAAATAAATATTAAAAAGATACCAATACCTTTATTTATATTTAAAAAATACAATATTTTTGAAAAACTACAATGCATTTCTACTTGTTACAGTCATTATAAATTTGAAATTAAGTTTAATTTGTATGTAAATTCAGTACTTGCATACTATTGCAACAATACCAACATTCAAGTTAACTCGCTAAGTTGGTAACCCCGATTTCTCATGTGCTGTACGTGCTGAATTGGCAATGATGTGCCAATAGAGTTGCCACAATACGTAAGTACTGTAAACTTTAACACTTGAATTAAATTTAGATAATTTCAAAACATGTAGGATCATTTTGATAAGATTTGTCATTTTAAATGAACTCATTTTTCTTTACATCAAACAAAACCTATATCATAATATTTACATGTAAATTATAGATCATGTATCATATAATATCACATCAGATCTTCAAAAAATATTAAATGCTTAATGAATACGTTAGTCAATTTAGAAGTATTATACATTCCACATGGTTTTCTTTTCTCATAAATGTTTATTACAGTTTTATAAATAAGTCTTGGTATAAAATGGGACACAAACATAGGAATTTAAGGTTTCAGCTACATAGAAACATTAAATTATCAAATATGGTGTAAGATATATTACATTAAAATTCCAATGAAAAACATGTTTGTATTTGAATTATATTCTGTCTTCAGAATTGATAAAATCACAGATTTTCTTTTGACTGTGATCCATACAATTTTGAACGTAAATCAAAAATCTCTTCAAATATAACCTTATAATACATTTAAAAACATAATATTTAAATATAATATTTCAGTTGTTTGGAACTATAAAAATATGCTCAATGAAAATTTAATTACTTGAAGTAATAAAAAGTCTGTAGAATTCCTATGAAGACAATGTACAAATTTGGAAATTTTCGAAAGCATTCAAAGGAAATAAACCAAAAATCCAGTTTACCCTACAAAACAAATATAAACTATAATTTTCTACAATTATTTTTGCAACCGGTTCTGAAACTTTGTCATATATTATGATTATGTCAAATAACTAGTCATACTAGTTTACATTCACTATAATTGAAAATAATTATTTTTAAAATTTCTGAACAATTACAGTTATTTAGTTTAGTCAAAAACATGTTCTCAAATATTGCCAAAAAGTTTCTTTATATATATATTATATCGAACATTAACTTTTTTTTAAAAATTCGGACAACATTTCCAATTTACACAAATGCACTTCAATCATTCGGGAACACTGACAAATATTCATGTCCTGGTAGCAGTAATCATCACTTTTTGTACACA
Source organism: Trichonephila clavata (assembly GCA_019973975.1). NCBI lineage: Eukaryota > Metazoa > Arthropoda > Arachnida > Araneae > Nephilidae > Trichonephila > Trichonephila clavata. The sequence continues at coordinate 216,194 of BMAO01002047.1, forward strand.
TTTACCAATTATATACAGCGAGAAACAAAATTTTGGTAACAGCCCCAAATATTTTTAAAAAATGAGTGAAAGAAGCTTATTTCCCAGACGAATACCTTAATCTTTTTGAAGCTTTACGAAACTTCTATATTTTTTTAAAAAATGAACAACTATTAAAAATCATCTTAGAGGAAAATTCCTAATTTATTACAGTCAATCATTTTTAAAAACACAATATACTCTTCAAAACGAAACATGTATCTTAGTTGCCAGATATTAAATAGCTGCTTGAGTTTGAATGTTATTTAATTATATTTATGTTTTTACATATTTCTATGAAATTTATGTAAATATTGATTAAATTGTGTCTTGTGAAATTTATCACGAGTTTTAAAAAGATATTAATAATTTATATAAACGGTAATATAAGCAAAATGGTACTTTTCTGGTTGCCATAAGAATAACTCTACGTGCATCGCATGGCAACATAGAATAACATAATACAAAACATCATATTGCCCTTCAGAGGGTTGTGAAAACTTACGGTTTAAACGATATGTATTAGTTAAATTTTGACATCTAATAATTTTTAAAATGGTTTCCAATCTAAAACTATCAAAGATTATGTTAATTACTACGATTTCTATGCAACCCCAGACGGACAAGAATGCTTACCTAAAACTTATTATTACACAAAATATGGAGCAATTGGAGGTAATTAAAGTTATGAATCTATTAAAACTTATTTTTTCAACAACCATTAATAATTTGTTTCGAATTCTGTATATTCTTTGTTTGATCATTTTGGATTCAAAAATTTTAAAAAAATTAATTAGCATGATGTGTAAAAGAGGGCAATAATTGCATTACTTTTCATGTGTTTTATAGCATTTAAATTTAGTTTTTTTCTGGGAAGTTAAGCAAGGAACTATGTATAAATTATGTTTCGTTGTAAGATTAACATAAGCTCTCCTGTCTAAAAGTAAATTATACAAAAAAAGATTATTTTTCTTATTCATTAAAGTCATTGAAAATGACTAAATGTATAATTTTCATGCGTTTTCCAAAGTTATGGTACTAGTATCTTTTTAAAAGATAATTTTGTCAGAATATTAGGAGAAGAGAGATTGAGGAAAATTTTCAGTACTCAAAAGTGAAAACAGATGTTAAATAAAACAGAAAAAAAATTGTTGATTTAGTGTTAGAAATAAATGGTATAGTGTAGACTAAAAAGTAGATACAGATATAGTATTAAAATCTTTTGATAGAATGAAAACAATATTTATAATCTGAATATTTATTACAGATTATGTTATAGTACTAAAATAGAATAGTTTGAAGCAACCTTTTAAAAGTACATAACAGTGCCAACAAACATTTATTTAGCACAGTTGCTTTTATATCATGATATATTTTCATTACTCAACTGAAATTAATTTAACTTCTCAATGTAAAGACAGTATTTGAAAATCATGAAATGTTAGGGCAGCAATTTCTATCTCAACCTAAAATTTTTGTATTGTAGCTGTATTAAAAATTTGTTCTTGCATATTATACCATTAACTAATTGTCAAATGAAAAGATGTTGCCAAATATCATGATATGATGCCAATAGTGGAAAACTGTTCCCAAGTTTGTATAAATACAATAATCTTCATAGCATATGAAATAACATTTGGCGATGATTAATTGATTTGGGGGAATTGGTTGCCAATTTAATGGCAACACAACTACACTATAAAATAAATTATGTCACTTAAATACTTAGTTTCATTGTTTAATAAATTTGTAATCTTATGCAACTATGACAATGTAAGTTGTTATATTTAAACTGCATTCAAAATGAAAGCTTAAAAGTTTGAAATAAGAAAGAATATGCTATAAAAACCGTATACTAAGTATGCAGAAGACTTCTGCTTCATATTATATAAAATTTCATTCAATACAAAATTAAATTTGAAAAAGAAGGAAGTTTCGAGATATTTGGTACTTACATGTTATCGAAACAGTCGGCAACTTTACTAATAACTCACCAAGTTGGCAATCCCGATTTCCTATGTGTCATATGCACTGAATTGGCAACCAGGTGCTTCATTTCATATAATGTAGTCAATAAGTTGCGATAATGCACAAGTACCAAAATTTCTGTTACTTACAAATTTAAAAAGATTTTTAAAAAAAATTTTTTTTGTTGCTTACTTTTTATTGGCACAAAGATCTTCTAATTGCAATTTGTACTAATTTTGAACGGTGTTTAGATGTCTAGTTCAACACCCAAGCTGGCACGCCATGCCTATGTAAAGTAACCATGGTAGCCTAGTGGTCATGGGCACTAGTTTTTGGCCAGTATGTTAAAAAATTGAGCCCTTATGCTGCTGAAGATCTGCCATGTAGAGGGACTGATGTACACTAACTCTTTTGTGGTTCATACCGTAATTATGCGCGTATAGTCCGCGAACTATCTGTGTTTAAAATGCGAATTTTTGAAGCTGCGGACTATCCACCAGTGTGGATAATACGCTGGCGTGTTTAAAAAACACGTTGTTGTGAACTGCCAATGATCAAACATAAAAAGCAAGGAAATCACTGACAGTGAAGATAGTGATGCTGAAAATGAACTTTCGGACACTCTTCCAGAAAATATATTAGAACTGTTTAATTCTGATACCGATGAATTGGACTTTGAAGGTTTTCGTTAATGTAGTAGAATGTGGGATTAATTAATATATGATTAATTAGTAAACACTGTTTTTTATTTGTATTTAGCGTTTTATTTCTGAAGGTATATTAGTAAGGAAGTACTTTTTTTCTATTTATACTTAGTTCTTTGTTTCTAAAATACATTAATATTGCTGTATTAAAATAATGTAATTTCGGGTGTATAGTCCGCGGACTATCTGACGATTTTTGAAATTTTTTTATATAAAATTGTGTCTGCGGATTATACGTGCGAAATTACAGTAGTCCTCCTTTTGGTGTGGTAGTGAAAAGGGAGTGCCAGCTTGGATGTCATCCTTTTCACTAGACCGTAGTTCAGAAATACAAAATACATTGCAGATAGCCCTTGTGTGGCTTTATAGAGTGACTTTAATAAACTCTCGCTAATGCCTAAAACGTGAAAAATTTTAAGGTTTAAAAAAAAGGGGAGGGGGTTGTATGTTAAAATGTCAGAATTGTTTTTTAATGCAAAATGCTTGTAGAAAGTATAACTTTTTTTATTAAATTATTATATCATTCTGTAAGTAGGATCCCATACGTCCCATATGTTTTAATTTTAAAATCAGAAAATATGCAAGAAGGATTTATCTATAAGATATGCTTTACTTATTAATACTAGGGATGATCAGAAAAAAAAAGGTTGCAAGCTGCAACATTTGAAGACTACATATTGTAAAGATGGCTGATTGAAATGGCAAGTGCTTAGGAAATTGGTTTCATTTGGAAGTACAAACCATGATCTGATTTTTATGGGCAAAAAATGTGTCCACATCTGAGAGAGCAGAATGAGCAGACAACATGTGTCACTCTTTTCAATCAGGCAGACAAGATGTCTAAAACTGCGATATGGCAGGGAGCGGCTGGCCAAGTTCTTCAATGACAGAAATCAACACGGCACAAATTGAAGAGATGATTCAGAATGATCGACAGGTAACTGAGTGAAATCTTGTCAGAACTGGTACTAAGCTATGGTAGCGTGAAGCATATTTTTTCTGATGTGCTGCGATATTCCAAGACATTGCTGTGAAAACAGCCACTGAGGCTTGGCTCAATGCGAACAGGGGCCTGATTTCTACCAAGATGGGTTAAACAAGTTGGTTCTGCATTCTGATAAATGCCTAAATAGACATGGTGATTATGTCAAAATGTGATAGGCATTATACTCTTAATTCCCTTTTGTATTTTCTGTCTATTGTTAATAAATATTTCTTTGACTTGTAACCTTTTTTTCTGATCAACTCTCGTAAATTTATTGGGATTTAAATATTTTTCATAATTTCTTTGTGTTAATTTAGATAAAATGAATATCATTGTAGTTTATGGATATTGTAGTTGAGCTGTGACTTTCTGATTAATAGCTTTTTAGAAAAAATTTTCCCCTTTGCTTTCTAAAAATAAATAAATAAAATTCTGAAATCTTTTTTTTTTTCATTTAAATTACATTCTGAATTTTCTTAATAAATTATGCCTTCTCCTACCCCTTCTCTACTTGTTCACCTTAACTCTTTTTCTGAGAACTTTTTTTTTTATTCCAAGAACTTTATATAGCAATGGTATTTTTTTAAATTTACCTTATAGTTTGTAATTAATTTCTATTTTTTCTTTTTAAATTTAGGAGCTATATTTTCAATCTACGAAATGGCTCTCATTTCTAAACCACAAACATTACATTCTACATTAGCAAGGTTTGGGCGCTTTACCTTTCCTTTTGGTGAGTATGTTTAATATCTATATTGATAAACATAAATTATTGCTTTCAGTTCATTAGCTTTGCTATGTAACGTTATGATTTGTTATAAACATTTTTCCTTTTAAGTATTTCTCAATTTCTTTTTTTTTTCACTAATTCATATCAATAATTATAAATTACTCTACATCAATCACTTTTTTTATTTAAGAAATAGCATTGAAGTTCATTTATTGTAAGACATTTAGATGTTTGAACAAATAATTCATAAATATCTTGCTTTAAATTAATCTATTGTGTAAATTCAAAAGAAAATTAATACATGTCCTGAGTATGTTTTTTATCATAAGAGTTTTGTATTTGTGTATGTATAGCTTTGTTTCATTAATCTGATTAGATAATGTATGCAATTAGTGAGGTCCATATACCATAATATCCAGCATATAACGTACACCCTTTTTTATGAAGAAACATGAAATGTACATGCGCAATTATCTTATGTTTTGAAGTCGTTTATTTGAGGTAATATTTCAAGTTTTTGAAAAAAATAGTATATTTTTAAAATTTACTACCCTTTAAGTTCATAAGGAATGCCATTTCTTTTTCTTTTAAATGAACATTATTTTGAAATATGTAGGAGTCTATTTTTTTTCTAAGCCCATCTTTTTTTTTTTACTTTTAAGGCTTTTATTTTTATACCCAACGTATAATGCACCCCCTTTCTTAAATTTTGATCTTATTTTTTGTGTTCAAAGTGTGTGTTATATGCCAAATTTTACAGTGTATTTAACATCTGTGTTGATTATACGGTTAAGTATAAAATTGTCATTTTGAGACAGATGTCAAGAGCTACTGACTGGACAAGGTTCTAATCAGAATTTATGCATATATGCATTAAAGTTGCATTACTCTTTTTTTTTAAAAAATCATTCCTTCTTGTGTGCACAATGTGTATTTTATATTTTCTGCTTTTATATATACTTATGGGAAAAAAAGGGCAACTGATGATTTTCATATTTGAATTCTTCTATGGAACTAATATTACACAAACTGTCTGCAACATAGTTATCAAAAGAACTTTCACTTATATTTGTATAGAGCATAGGTGTCTAAATTATGACTATTTGAGAGCCACATATCAACAACAAAAAAAATTTGCTGAGCCACACATACAATATTTTTTCAACAAATTGAAATGAAAATTAACTCTATGTAGTTTTATTAAAATAAATTAACTTCTTTTTACTGTAATTTTTTTAATTTGAATTAGATATGTATAGGTACATATTTATTTTAAATTTGTAAAATTTTCATTTCATTTAGTTTGGATTTCATAAAGATGGAAAAAATTCAAATTTATGAGATGAATAAATTTGTTTTTGTTGAATAAGCAAATCAATATTGGGTTCAATAGATGAGGTTGCAATTCTTAATGCATTTTCAAGATGTTTGTCAGTGGTCTTTGTCCTATTTTTGTTTTTTGTATGCTTCATTCTTGAAAATAATTGTTCACAAATATGGGTACTGCCAAAAGCTGAAGACATTGATAAAGCATGATTGTGAAAATCAGGATATTTATCGTGGGGTAGGTAATCTCCAGTAAAGAAATATTCCCAAATTCTTTCAGTTGAATGTCACTTTGCAGTTCAATGCATTCCATTTGAAGTTCATTTAATTCTAGGGAAAATGCGGTAGAAAATATGTCGAAATACTCTTTATTTTTTCAAAAATCTTGAAATTTACTTCGAAACTCTTGAATTAAATAAAAAATTAATGCAGCCTATTTTGCATATTCTGTAAAACTTGCAGGTTTATGTGCAGCCAAAGTACTGAAATGTGTCAAATCTTTTACCTTTATTTGATTGTGCCGAAATTTCAACTTTCTTTCAAACGGTGTTATTGTTTGAAACATATTATTAATGAATCGATTTTTTTCTTGAAGTCTCAAATTTAAATCATTCAAGTGTTAAATCATTTAAATTTTTATTTCAAAATGAATGTCAATGAATCGATTATTTGTGAAAAATATTGCAACCATTTATTTTTTTCATAAAAATATGTAAATTTAAATATTTTCATAATTTGCATTTGGGTTGCATTTTAAAGGCTTTTGGGTTGCACTTTAGACAAGCATGGTATGAAATTTTAGCTGGAGATTATTATCAAATGTTACTTTCAAAAGCTTGAGCTAATACCTATCTAGACTACAGTCCATGTGATTGTGCTTTTTGTCACAATCAGAGGATTATAAAGGTAGATAGCAATGATATTAAGAGAGAAGTTTTTGAATGAGTGCAGCCAAGTGCTGTGACCATCAGAGAACATCATTAACACATAGTTTGTTGTACTTAATGTTTTATCATAGTTACTGATAACTTATTAAAAAAATTCTATGAAAAAAAGATACAACACATTAGTATAATTTTCATTTATTTCAGTTACATCCTTTAATTAATATTTGCTTTTTTTTATTCTGGTTTAATTGAAAACTTAAGGGGGGGGGGTGATGATAAACGTAAATATCTTTGTCAAATAAGCAAAGATTTCTTATTTCATCTTATTTCTATTAGTACGTTTATGGACATTTAACTTACCTTAAAGTAACATAATATTTTATATTATTACTGGACTATCTAAACTATTATAGTGTTTCATTTACCAAGGTAGGGGGGGGGGTATGTCATTTTGCATTTTAACTTGTCATTCACTTGAATGGGATATGCTTTAAAGCAGCAAGTAGAATGGTATATTCTGCTTTTCTCTATGTGTGTGATAATATTTTAAATTCATATCTAAATATGTATTAAGGTTAAGGTAATATATGAATCAAAAGGCTAAAAAAATTCTTAATTTTGAAATTGCTTTAATCATTTGGAAGAGAAAAATATATTTTAAAATCAAAACTTTTTATAAGTGTAAAAGCTCTATTGTTAAAAAAATCTGTGGAAATCGGAAGCCAGCATAAGCAAGCCTCTTCTTTTCGCACAAAGGAAAGTCCACTAGAAAATGTAGCCAGGTATTTTTTATTAGTATTCATTTTATTTTTGAAGTTTTAAAATCCTTGTATATTCAGGTATACTGGCTGAATTAGTCATAATTTTTTATACACTTGTGATTTCTAAATTTTGTTGTTCATCTCTGATACTTAACCCTCTCGATGCGTAGTTATTTTATCAAAAATTTAGTATTTTTTATAGCATTTTTCAAAACTACATTTTTGAGTTAAAATATACAAAAAAATTTTGTAAAACAGTTTTTATTTTAAAATATAGAATAAGATCATGAAAATATATGCCCACAAAAACATAAATGAAAATATTAACAGGAACACAGCTAAATATATGGAAAAAATGCATACCCGCAGAATTTGCGGGTTGCTCAAATTTTGCTACATCTACCTTGCTCATAGAAATTGTGGGATGCATGGCAAGAGGGTTAAGTGCAAATAAATATTAAAATTTTAAACAAGAATTAGTGGTTTAAAAAATAAATTTTAATATGTATTATTTCCCTCCCCCTTCCAGCTGGAATGGGATTTGCATTTGGTGCATCATTGTGTTTACTTGGACAGATAAGGAAGAAAGATGATTTTGTTAATCATTTGATTGGAGGTGCTATTGCTGGATCAGTTTGGGGGATGAAATGTAAGTAATTGATCGACAAATCAGATATATATTTTAATTAAATGAAGAAATCTCTCTCTTCTCTTTCTCTCTCTTGATTAGACATACTTAAATTAAAATTTACATGTTACTATTATTTAATACTTTTAAGTTTATTCTTAAAAAAAATTATAATTATAGTTGCCATCTTAAGAATGATTGCATTCATTTTTGTTTGCAAATTATTGGATAAGATAAGTGTAAGACATAAATCATAACTATATAATTTTAAATTGATTGAAGTCTCATTTGTGTATCTTTTTCTGATAAAATAAATACAATAATGTTCTCTTTAATTGTGTATCATTCTCCCATTATGATACAGTAGAGTCCCGAAGGTTGGCCAAGTTTATAAAAATGTCAGGTTATTGAAAATGAAATTAAAAAAGGATAAGTATGAATGTTTCTTCGGAAAATATTGTACTGCACTTGTATGTATAGTTTGCTTGAGAATATAACAAAAAATAAATTCCCCAAACACCCTTACCGAAGGAAAAATACTTACTTTATGAAGGCACAGAGCATTTACTACAGGAAAATTGAAACAAATTGATATGTAATGTACAGTAATTTACTTGATCAGACACACCTCAGAAAAATACTTTATGAAGGCATAAATCTGTCTATAATGAAAATTAAGTAACTGACTTTGCATAAACTGGCTACTTTTTTTTAAAGAAATTTGTTAATGTCTTGTTGTCTTCTATACAGCACTCTGTGTTTTGCTGCTTCATCACAAAGAGGGTGAAGAAATCGTAAGTCTATTTCTAACATATTTTGTTCGAAATATTGAAGGGTGGTTTTAAAGGCCCTCACTATGTGATATGTTCGGAGTTAGTACGGTGTCCTCAAAGTTAATGTCTGCCTCATTTTCCAGCTTTTCATTAACTCTCAGCAGCAATAATTTCTGTATTGGACATAATATCTTGTTTGGTATTATTCTGGAACCACTGTTTGACATCATTTTCATTGGCTTCTGCACTTCCAGGAATTTTTTTTCTAGTGATCAAATACATGGGGTCCGCAAGGGACCTTCAAAATTGTGGCCACGTTATTTGGACCTTCAGGTTATCGAGTTACAAATTTTTGGTACTCTACTGTATCGTTGGGTACAGCGAAATAAAAAATTTATTTTTTGTGCAATTATTTTAAAGGGATTTGATTATGTGCATGTTTATTTTATTTTATTTGTACACAAAATGGATTAATGACATTGTTTTTCGTTTCTTTTAATAGATAGAAGTATTTCAACAGGCCATGTTATTGGTATAGTTGTAGGTTTGACAGCAGGATATTTTAAATATTTCAAGGAAAACAATTTACCTACATTTGTTACCAGGGATGATGCAACAAATAGATTTGATCCAAGATTAGATTTCACAATTAGATTATATGATGATCCTGGGCGTCCTAATGAAGCATAAAACTTATAAATATGAATGTCATAGTTATGATGAATGTGCATTTTTTAACTGATGATTAGTTATGAATAAACTTATTATAGTGAAATGTGACTACAGACTGGACTTAATTAAAAAAATACCTGTTAATATTTTCAATATTTGTATTATTAAATGCATGTATTTTTAAATAATAATTTATTTGTTTAATTTTTAAATTTACTATGAATGAAGATGTGTTGTGAATTTAAATTAATTTCAATCGAAAGTTTAATAATTTTATCTATAAATGAAAATGCTGCAAATTTTGAATTCTAATATTTGGATAGAATATATGTTAGTTATGTCCAGTATTTTTGACACTGAGTGATTCACATTGCTGTATATTTATTACAGTTATCTACATTATCTTGTCAATACCTCTATTCATCAAAAATATCATGCAAATAAAAAAATATTATATAATGATAGAATTTATTCTTACTAGAATTATAAACCTTTGATAATTTTGTTCATGTTTGGAAAAGTTTTTAACACATTGGCATGGATATGAGATTTGTTATCATAGATTCAGTCATATATTGGGTTGATTATCATAGGCTCATCTTGTGGCAAATGGATTATCTCACAAAAGTTGCAGTAATTTAGTTCTAGCTTAAGACCTTTTTGTAAGACCTATCACTTTCAATGTGTACTAAAGTTCATTTAAAATACTCATATTCATGTGTAATAATATTTTTTTTGCACTTATTTGCCCACTTCTTTCAGCTATTATCACCAACCATCAGTTCTAAGAAACATTTTGTACTATGCCATATCTGCTAATTTTTAAACTTCACATGTAAAGTTAATGCTCTTATGCCTAGATCTTTCGTTTTTACACTTTTTTCAAATTTTTCCTCATTAGCCAACTGTTTTCTCCCTACTATTATTTATCGTTTTATATCTAAATGACCAGAAGTAGATGAAAACCATAGAACTCTTTGTCATTAAGTGTTTAAATATTTGAAATTTGTCCTTCCTTCAACATATATTTTTTAGTTGGTTTTTAGCTGATTCATTGGCAAGATTTTACCAAGCAAAGCATTTTTACCTTTTCTTCCTCCTGTTTTTATTTCCTAGAACTCTACTCATTTTGTGCTTTAGACATGTTTCTTATGGCTGAGGCATAAACCATATGACTCATGCAACTGAATGATTTATTAAGTTGATTGTTCTGTTTATCAAATTGTTTTTACCAAAAAAATATACTTTTTCAAACATGTAAAGATTGTTATCAAAAGGAATTGGATTGTATTACCTCATCCCGAAAAGGGAAAACACATATATTTTGTGACATGTCATACTGATATATTGTCTCATGTAAAATTCCAAAGTATGTTATAAGTAAGAAATCCAGTAGCCAGTATTGAAAATTAAATCATTTTTCAAGGATAAGTGTAATAAGGGTTGAACTATTGTTTATATCTTTTCTCATGGAACCTTTGACAGCTGCTATTCATGTGGAAACAAGCACAGCACCTTTTTACTGCAATCCAGTGGCAGTAATGGTGCAAACTGTAAATTGTATCCCATTGTCATTGGCATAGCTAATTTTGAATGGGCCCTGTATTCAAGCTTCTTGGAGCCCCTTTCTAGAAGCAATTTTTTTTTTTTTTTGCTTAGATGCTTTTGGGGCCCTGTATCATTGATACGGCGGTAGCTATGCCCTTGCCCCATTTACTTCAGTAATGGTCAATACTGAAAAATTTTTTAATTCTGAGTGGCCTTTATTACTTTCTTGTATGTAATTGTATACATGTCTTTATGAGTTGGAGTAATGAGTTTTTATAAATCAAGTCAATACACAAACATGATTTTTTTTCAGAGTAATTTTCTTATCAAAATCTTGTGAAATTTTCTTCACTTTGTAAAAATATTTGCATGTCATGCCTTGTTTTATGAAATTTGAAATGCTGCTTGTGTGTTATTTTAAGAATTTGCTTGAAATGTTGATCATGCATTATTTTACACTTTATCTTCAAAAGTTGACAGGTATGCTATATTTTTATTACTCTGCCTGGTCATTGTTTCCATATTTTGGTAGGAACATCATTTAGCATTTGTAGATCTTTGCATACCTTTTTTTATCAAACATAAGCCTCCCCCCCCCCACAATGGAGTAAATAGGCCCTCAAAAATTAATTTCTTTACTTCCTTACCAAATTTCTATACTGATATCGATTCAATCTAATCCATCTCATTTTTAAAAAAATCTCCATTAATTGTTTTTGTGGATTAAATTGCCAAAAAACTTTTGCATATTTTTAAGCATTGAAGTTGATTTTCACTATTTTGTATACTAATACAAATGTTTGAATGTATATGTACAGTTTCTTTTCCTACTTTTTATTTAAAAAAGGGCATCAAATTCTGCTCATCTTTATACCTTTTAATCATTAAGTTATATGAAAATGTGTTCCATTAATAAATTTCCCTTGGGGCTTATCTTTTTTAAATAAGTGAGAGATTTATAGTTATTAAGTGTGCTATCTCTCTCTGTCAGGGCATTTGCTGCCTTTAATAAACACAAATAATGCACCGCTGGGATTGCCTTGTCATCTTTCTCTGTATACACTGATTGGCCAAATTATTATGACCATTTGTCACATACGGAGGTCAGCCATAACTTCACACTGTTGCCACTACAAAGCAAGATAGCTATTAAAATGGAATGTAAGAATAGCGAAGCATCATTTGCACTGTTTTGATTTCAAAGAAATGGGGGGGGGACATTTTATTGGAAGCATCAAAACAAGTTTCAACAAAATGGCAACACTTGGGAAGTGTTCAAGAGTAGTAGTTATTAATGTTTACAGAAAGTAGATTATCAAGCAGAAAACCAGGTCTAAAAGGTCAGGCTTGTGGTAGTCACTGGCTACTGAATTCAGAAAGGAAAATGGCGAAAGTTGTGCAGATTAACAGAAGAGCAAAAATATATCAAATTGCAGGGAATCTAATCAAGAAGCAACTGCAAACATCTTTAAATGAACTGGTTCCAGTACATTACAGCCTGACTTGTACAACCTGTTTGAAACCCTCTACTGTTAGCCTTGAACAAGAGCAGACATTTCCAGTTCGCAAAGGAGCACAATGGCTATATAGTAGGTTGACTGGAAAAGGGTCCTGTATTTGCTATTACCGCCTGCAAATAGGGAAAAAAATTGCCCCAAAACAAGGACCTCATCTGCATTTCCACAACTCTTCAAGCTGGTGGAGGCAAAATTATTGTTTGGGGGGGGGTCATTTTTTGGTATTGCATGGGTCCTTTGATTTGTGTGGAAAAATGTCTGAATACCTAAGGGTATTTAAGTAATAACGCCGATCATGTATATCGTCTTATATGTTAAGGGTGTACCCTGCTGGTGGTGGATACATTCAGCTGGACAATTCTTGTCATACAGAAAGCATTAGACAGCTGTGGGGATCCAGTACTATCCAAACTGAAGTCATTGAAAGGTGCAAGTTATCAAATATGGTCCTGGATTCCTCATACCACATGCCAACGTTTCATAGATTCCATGCAGCATTAAAGGCAAAAGGTAGTCCAATAGTGTATTGAAGGGGTGGTCATAATAATTTGGTTATGCCTTGTATACACATATATTCCTTATCCATCTAGCCCCCTTTTCTTTTCTTGTTAACTGATAGAGTTTTGTCTAGATCCCAAATGTGTGCATGTTTTTTTTTTTTTTAAATCAATGAATGTTTGGTCCAATATAGATTTTGTACCAACAGAACCAATCAGCTCATAAGCATATAAATGCTCATTTGATAGAAATCTAGTTGTACAATATTTAGATCAGATATGTTATAGAAGTAAGGAATTGTCTACAAAATGGTTAACCACTTGTATAATTAGTAACATTCACATATCTTGCATGAAGAGACACGATTTAAAAAAATAATAAGCATTCTAAAAGTACATGGACTTTATAGCTTCAATTCATATACAGTGAAAATTGCGTTTCATGAAACTGAAGTAACTGAATTAATTTTTCGTGTTAGAGGATATTGCAAAAAAAAAACGATATTTCAACAAGATTAAGTTTGTTAGAGTATAATTTATTTACATAGATATGTATATATGCATGTATTTAATAAAATTCAATGAAACAAAAACATTCACTAGACCTTAATGAGGTTTAATACAAAATTTTAAAGTTCTTTGAGAAACAAAACATTTAATCACTGGAATGTGTGTTTAAATAATTGAACTTTCATGATGTTCCTCATTTCGAATGACATGGAGACAGAAGCTACATTTTCGTCGTCGGAATCTCCTATTTGAATAAACTCCAAAATGTCTTTTTCTGCCAGAATAGGGGCTCTTCAGAAATTATCTACTGCAACGAATTCTTCCAATGATACAGTAGAACAGTCCAATACTATTTTCAGTATTATGTTAATTTCCAAAAGTGAAATCTTTTCGTGTTAAATGATTTTTGTTTCGTGTTAAGAGGGGGGAAATGCATGAAAATACGTAATAGTTTGTTAGGATCATTGAATCATTTTTTGCTAACCGATATTTCGTGTTAAACGTATTTTACTGTATTATTTTTAATCTTCCATGATTTTGAAATTGTTGTTGCTATGTCTACATCAGGTTGTGAGCGCGTTCCATTTGAAGCCGCTCCTTCACTGTCCTGTTGATCTAGGGGGGGGGGGATAAAGCATCACCAGAAACTTCCTTAATAATTAATATTTTATTACTATTCAAGCACACTAATCAACCACAAGTGAAACTACAAGAGGAGACCCTAGGAGTGATATAAAGAGAGCAATCTACAAAAAGTAAACAAGCGGTAGTGTAATCTGCTTAATTTAATCTAATCTATTCTATTTTGGATTATTAATTCTTAATCCACTATATTATAGTTGCAAACTCCTTCCTTAACTCATGTTGTGATAATGAAATAAATCTCACCTATGTATCACTGCAACAGTTCCTCTGCTCTTTCTATCTTACTTTACAAAAAAAAAAAAAAAATCTTGACTAGTCAAACTAATCTACGTATCAAGGTGTCTTCTTGAGGGGTGGCTGTGAATTAACGCGAAAGCTGGCCCAAAAGTTTCCCCAAGAGGATTATTCAGAAGGTCGAGTATAGATTCGCCACAAGGTCAAGTAAAGAAAAAATCCCCCCTCCCCTTTTATCACTATACTCTAGAAAGGTTTCTTATGGCATAGGTAAGTAAATAATCAATAACAAAAGTCAAATCAAATAAAATATCTTCTGTCCATGCATTGCACTTGGAATTTTTAAAAATGGAGATATTTCATAGTTTTTACGTCAATTGTTTTATATTTTAACTCTTCAAGAGCCATAGTGCTATTGTTCTAAATATGAAGTTTACTATAAAAGAAACGAAGGGAAAAATTAAAAGCTATGAATTCAAAATATTTGTTGTTCATGTAAAAAGCTCAAAAAAATACTTTTTTTCCACTGTACATTTTGCAATATTTCACAATTTTACTCTACTTTATTGTTCACCATTAATAAAGAAAATTGAATAAATGGTAAACATTTTGATTTTTACATTTTACATTTTCGTCAGATAAATAAGACGCCAAGGGGAAAAAATCGTCAGATAAACGACGCAAAAGAGCAACAAAATAAAATAAAATTGTCAGATAAACATGACGCAACTCATCCAACACACAAGAAACTGACCGCTCCTATAAAAAACTATGTATCGTCAGATAAACATGACGCAAAAGAGCAACAAAATAAAATTGTCAGATAAACATGACGCAACTCATCCAACACACAAGAAACTGACCGCTCCTATAAACAACTATGTATCGTACGTTCGCCTAACCAGCTCTCTGGTAGGGGAGTGTGTAGCGATCTAATCTATATAAGCCAGTAACAACCTCAGCACCATTGTGATCATTTTGGTGTAGTGGTTAAGTTACTCGGCTTCGGACCCAAAGTTCCCGGGTTCTGTCCTATCAGGATAAGCGCGCGCCACTTCAAGACCAATCTCATTTATAATCACTTGGATCTTCGGTCTAATTGGATAAAGTCGTCCACTTTCTTCATTCTGGTGGAATCTTGCCTTAGAGATGATGGCTTTCTTCTTGAAATGTGTTTATAGGACATGTGGCCAGTTTGAATTTTTTTTTTTCACGGCAATGTGTCACTTGATAGACTGTCGTCGATTTGGCGGATATTAACCTCTCAATTAAAATAACTTGATCACTTTGCAAGCCTCTATCTTCTCCATACTGCATGTTACTTCAGGCTATGTTTTCCTGAAACTAAACAAATCAACATCAATAACTGTAATTTACAACATTATGTACATAAGGATCAACTGATTTATGTAAAAGAAATTTTATCTAAATATATTGGATATTTCTTAGTGATAATTAAAACTTTCCGATATCGCTATATATGTAAGTGAGATAAACAATTACACATTTTCAACTTTATGTATTAGATTTTAATTTATTTTTTATGGGATTTGCTTACAGAATAATCAATATTTATCAGTGTTATCGCAAATCTTGCCACCAGAGTTGTTCCTGTATAAATGCATTTTCTTGCAACTTTTGAATTGAAACTGTTTTGTACGTGATATTTTTAGAAACAAACAAAAATATTCTGTTTCAATTTTTTTTTCTTACTGGTCATTTGTTTTGTTTCTTCATTATGAAGGTTGTACCATAAATAAGCTCAAAAGAAAATAATTGCTAAAATGGATTTTGATATTTTACTAGCTAGAACACTTGAATATCCTTTGTGACTATTTGGGAAAATTGATGGACACAGTAAGAATTGAGAGAGAAGCTAAATTAATGATTGATTACGTCTATAGCTAATTAATTCCAATATTTACGTTTAAATACAAGTTATACAAATTGTTGAGTATTGGTCATGGAGGAGGCAAAACACAAGGTCTCTTTTCGAGTGTTTCAAGCGGACTCCTATCCCTACTATCTTGGGTGGAGCGGTCCCTTCTTACACCTTGAATTTCTTTCGAGGATAGGCTCGCAGGTGGAATGTTGTTTTTCTCACGGCCATCAGTTGTCGGCGTGATGTCAGATGAAAGGAAGGATCCTGTAATATTTTAGGCGTGCACATGTGGATATGAACGGTGAACGTTATCTGCATAGGAAAGCCGATCTTGCAGCTTCGAGCACTATACACCGTGTTCATAACAACCAAACGAAATATTTTGCAACAAGCAAAAAATAAAGAACTAGGTCTGAAACTATAAGCAGAACTTTATACAATATACAAATAGTTAGACCAAGTGTTGAGATCAAAAACTTTGAAAATAAACTTAGTACCAAAAAAGTTATTTAAGTAAAATTTATTTTAAAGGCCACACAGACCATATCAATACTTGTAAATTTTTTTGGTTATATTTTTTTCCTTAAAAGAAAATTGTGAAGGGCTATTTAGAAGTGGACAAAACCTTCAGTAGTATCACTGGAAGGAGATTTATCATTTATCGATCAACAATTCATCATAAAAATAAATTGAATCCTCTTTAGGATGATTGCTACACACAAGGGCGTTGTCCCTATAATGTAAAGTGTCTCTTTCATTCTCTAAATTTTTTAAAGCATTCATGGATAATGAAAAAACTTCTTATAGTAAATTCGTTTTTGACTCTGGGGCAAATATATTGTTAGTAAAAAGGGGAAAAAAATTATTTGTACACAGTTGTTATCAATATTATTTATTTTGCAATTCAATTTTCTTAAACTTTCCTTTTATCCCCCATCTTCTTTCACTTCCGCTTTGCTTCAAAACTGCTCCTTGTCCTTTCACTTCAGTTCATTGTGGAGCCAGAATGTCTTTAAATACGTCAAATTCAAATTTATTTCATGCTGACAAAAAACCAATGCTTTTATTTTTTTAAAATTTAGTTATGTTTTTTATAAAAAATCAACATGTTTCAAAATTTTTCGCTGCAAATAGTAAATAATTTCTATTGGTCAGTGTGAAAGAATATATATCTCGCTCTTGTAAAAATTTTGTAAAAGGTATGGAAGTTTGAACAAGTAAATAAAAAAAAATTCGAATTAAGACTTCGAAAAAAGCAATTGTTTTATCTCAAAATGATTTTTATTGAAATAAGGAAACTTCTCAGATACACATTCATGTTTTTTGGTATCTATTTTCCAAAAAATGAAAAATTCCAAAAGAAATCGAGCCGCTGTGTGGTGTTCTTCAAATTATGTAAACTCTTTTGGGGCGTAATGGTATTTTATTTCATGCTGTCAGTGGTTTATGCAAGTTATTTTGAAGATAAAATTTTTCTCATTCACATCGTTGATATATTATTTGTAAATGTTCTCTTTCACCTGATGTCTTTAAAACTGAAATTTATCGAAAAGAACATGGAAAAAATGGATTCTATGATGATACCAACTACAGAATATAATCGAACTTTAAAAATTACAGTTCTACTACTTTTTACTTTAATTTGCCTGAACACGATGTTTAACATAATAAGAGTTTCCACAGAACCAGCCATTATATTGCATTTGCAAACCGTTTGTACTTTTGGTATTATAAATAAAGACAATATTGGCACGAAATTATCTAAAACTGGTGAAATCGTCTTGAAAGTAATTGGTGCAGATTTCAATATAGCTTTTTTCGTATTTCCACCAACAGTGGCTGTTACCCTCTTTCTTGTTTTACTCCAGGAACTTCATTTATTGAAAGGTAACTTGAAAAAACTTCAGAAACTGATTTGCGATGATAAATCAAATAGGTTCAGAAGTTTTTGGATTGATCTCTCGAAAACTGTGTCATTTGTGAAAACCGTAAACACCTCTTTATCTCCCCTAATTTTTGCTCTCACGGCCTTTTGGACCGCTGGGATATTCTATAATGTGTCCAAATTATTATATCGCCAAGCATTTAGCGATATTTTCAGCTTCATATCTTCGGGTTACAACGCGATAAATTATACGGTGCATTTTCTCGTCTTCGTGATGATGTCAGCAGAAATTCCAAATACTGTTTCCGAGATGAAAAGAGTTGTTTTGCAAGGATCAGTATCTCAAGATTATCTTTTCTTCGAGGAACGAAAATCCGCTAGTATTAATTTGCTTGTAATAAAATTGGAACATTTTAAAGAAGAGGTGACAGTGACTGGACTAGGACTATTCAAATTGGAAAAAAGTGTCATCCTTGTCTGCTTAGGTGCTGCAGTTTCGTACGAATTATTGATTGTTCAGTTGATGGAAAGAAATGAAAAATAGGTGTCATACAAAATGTTTATAGGTCTTAAGAGGAGTGCTTGATTATTTATTTATAGTAATTATTCAGGGGCGGCTCTAGGGCCGGACAAACCGGACCCATGTCCGGGGAGGCAAATTTTAAGGGCAGCATTTGGACCAAATTTTAAAATACTTTATTTTTCTTATGGAAAATTTGGAAGAAGTACACTATCCGGGGAAAAATATTCAGAACGAGATAATTTCTCTTTTATATGAGAATATTTAATTATACATTGTTCATAAAATTAAACAAGCTAAATATTATTCGATAATTTTAGATTGCGCCCCTTATGCCAAGAAGATCGAACAAATGACATTTATGGTAAGGTATACATGTATTGAGAAATCTAATTCTAACAAAGTTATCGTTAAAACTAATGCGAGTTTTTTTGGTTTTCTTCCTGTTGAAAGATTAACTGGAAGAGAACTTTCAAATTTAATAGTTGTGAAACTTAAAAAATTAGGGCTAAATTTGCTAGATATGCGGGGGCAGGCCTACAACAACGGAGGGAAAATGAAAGGCGAAAAATCAGGGGCTCAATTTAAAATAAGATCCTTAAATCCGAGAATAATCTATGTGCCATGTAGTAGCCACTCTTTAAATTTGGTCGTTAATGACATGGCAAAAGCATCCTTAGAAGCCTGTACTTTTCTTAATATAGTTCAAAAAATTTAATTTTTTTCATCAACTTTTCGTTGGGTTACATTATTAAAATTTATAAAGGCCATAAAACTTTAAAGCCACTTAGTGTAAATAGCTGGGAAAGCTGAATAGAGGCTATTAAACCCTTAAGTTATCAATTGGGAGGTTTTTATGATGCTTAATTTTTATAATAATGCTGAAATTGACAACTCTATAAGAGATGACTCTGGATTATTAAATTCTTGTGCCATCATTATTTGGTATAAAATCTTTAATTGCATTAAAATCCAATAAGCAAGCTATTGCAAACAAAATATTTCGATCTACCATCTACTATGGAACTCTCAAGAGATTGTAAGGATTTTTTTAAGGATGTGACTTTTGATAAAATGCACTGTGATGCAAAAGAACTGGCCGTCGAGATTGATATCTCTGCTAACTTTGTGGTGACGCAGCCACGTCACGGAGTTCGACGGAAAAAATGTAAGTTTTAATTATGAAGCACAAGATGATCCGATTAAATTAAAATTCATGATAGAGTTTTATGTTTTTACATTGGACGAAGCAGTTAATACTTTGGAATGCAGATTTAATTTAATGAGTACTGACAGTAATTGTTTTCAATTTTTGTACAGTATATATGATTTAAGAGATATCTTTAAAACTTTAATTAATTAAAAACTGTAAAAATTCAGAAATGATGTTGACCGACGGAGAATCATTGGATGTAAACGCGCTTGATTGAGCAGATGAGATAATGTCAGTTTCAGCTTTAGCAGGCAAAAAAAAAAAAAAAAAAAGCCCAGTTGAAGTTTTAAAATTTATTTCTGTTTTAGAATTTGCTCCAAACATTGCTATTGCATTTATTTTACTTTCTTTGCAAAAAGTTTGGCAAGTGTAGATATTAGTTTCTCAAATTAAAATTAATGAAAAATGTCTTACAGTTCACAAATTCTAAAGATAGATTAAATGGCTTAGCTACATTGGCTATCGAGCATGAAATAGCTGAGCAAATTGTGAACAGTTTTCAGAATTAAAAGTCCAAAAAAAAGTCGTAATTCTTATATGTGTGTGTGTGTGTTTTAGTTTTTAATATATATATATATATATATATATATATACTGTTAGCTCCCTTTTTCTTCGCAAGGAACATTCAAGTTTTATAGGTGTGCATTTATGAACAATTTGTATCTTTTTAATAATAGTTTTTTTTTTTACTTTGGGGAGAGGGGCGGAAAAATTGCTAGAGCCGGCCCTGAAGTATTTGAAAGTAAACTTTTTTAAAAAAGCCTATCGGGAACAAAATGTTTCTGAATCATCATCTGTTTGAAGTATATTTATAGTAGTATACTGTACTAAAATAAGGAAGAGGTGTACTACTACACTACTTGTATTGGGTGTATTTTTTCATTACCAAGTAAAACACGCATTGAATTTGTAAATGGATCCTATTTTAGCCCACACCTTTATTTGGCGACAAACGGCGTTTGATGTTGAAAGTTGCTGGCGCATTTTTTGCCAAAGATGTGGACTAAAATAGGATTTCTTTGAATTCACAAACTAGCTTTGAGATATACAGAGGTACTTGTAGTAACCTCTAGTTACTCCTTACATCCGAACCATCTTGTCTACCTGTAAACCCGGCTAGAGGTGTAAGAGGAATAGAATAATCCACAGACATTATTTCCAATCTAAGTAATTTATTAATTCTTATTAACAAATATTGATCAGACACAATACAATTCTAATTAAGGTACATGAACTATGGTAGAGTGCGGAGGTGAGATACTCTAATGCGGGGATACTATTACTGACCCTCAACTGAATCTAAGACAGCTTAAATGCGCTCAATTACAACTACGTCGCACACTAATAACTAGCTTCTATTTAATTAAGAACACAGTACCTGTACCTTTAATGTAGCGGATCCTACACCGTAACTTACAGGCACTATCTTTGACTTGTTCAATGTCGTAGGTTCCACGATCTGTAATCCTTTTACTAATTCTCGAACTTCAAGTTCACCCCTACTTGCACACATCAAACGTATCAACTTCAGCTTGTCAACACAACAACGTGTCAACAGATCACGTGCTCCCTTGCTTTCCTTCACTTCACTTAACTTAACCTCTTACGTCACTTTTTGCCAACTCGCGAAAACCGAATTTATATAATATTTCTCATTTACATAAATCATGTTTGGTTTATCGATGAAAGTTGGTTGAAATAAATATTTTGTTTTAAAGAGAAAAGAAGATATTAGTAGAACCGCGTATAGATCCGTCACAGACTGACATTTCATACATACGCATTACGAGTTGTCTTGAAATGTTATATATATATATATATATATATATATATGTTTCACACACACACATATATTTTATTCATAACTGAGAAACTTTGGCAGTATAAAACTATTTAGTGGAAACTGGCAATAGATGTATTTAATACTTTTTCCCCCGCTGCTGCATATCTAAAATGCGTGACATTAACACTTAAAAGAAAATCAACTACAATAATGTTCTATGCAATGCATTAAAAAGAACAGTTGTCATCTATTCAGAAACATATTTTCAATTCCTCCAATCTGTTCACTGTCTCTCTCTCTCTCTCTCTATACACTGGTGTCCAAAAGTTAAGCATAATTGATAATTATGGGAATAAAGAAGGAACTGTAAATCAGAATGGTGGTAAACGTGATATGCGAGTGTAAAATGGTTATAAAATAAGGAAGCAAATCAAAAGAATGATAATAATTAATTTTATTATCCAAAGGTAGCAGTTTGAAAGAAAACTGAGCATAGCAAGGATTAAGACTTTAAAGAAAAAATGAAAGAAAACATTAAGTAAAATACTGATGCTGCAGTTTAATAAGGCGTGTGGTCACCTCTGACAGCCAGGCACGCTGCACAGCGATTTACCATACTTGCTATGAGATGATGAATGAGTTGTGGGCTCAAACGGTTCCAAGCTTCTTGGAGAGCTCTCTTCAGTTCTGTAACGGAGCTTGGTGGGCATGAAAGGGCTGCAATTTGTCTCCCGAGCATATCCCATACATGCTCGATATGATTTAAATCAGGGGAGTTCGCAGGCCACGATATGCGCTGGATGTTTTCCGTTTCAAGGAAGTCATCAATCAGCACCGCTCGGTGACATGGTGCATTATCATCCATGAATATGAAGTCAGGACCGACAGCACATCGAAACAAGCGAACATAAGGCTCAAGAACTTCGTCTCTGTATCTTTAAGCAGTCACAGACCCCGTGTCAAGGAAATGGAGGTCTGTGCGGCCGTCCATCATGATGCCTGCCCATACCATTACTCCCCTTGATGGAAAATGATGTCTTTTCGTTATGTTTCTTGGTTCAAAACGTGTTCCACGTTCTCTCCATATCGTTAACCACCGAGAATCACTGCTCAGACTAAACCGGGACTCGTCACTGAACATCACATTGGCCTACTCTCCCACACTCCAATGTGGATGTTTTAAACTCCAGTTCAAACGAGCGCGTTTATGCTCAGACGTGAGAGGAATGCAAACTGCTGGTCTTCTGGCATACAGGCCAGCATGATTGAGTCTCCTGTAAACAGTTTGAATCCAAATTCGTATTCCTGTGGCGACTGTTAGCACCGAACCCAGTGCTCTGGCAGTACTGCCCCTCTGACGTCGCGCGCATATTACCAGATATCGGTCTTGGCGAGGTGTTGTGACTCTTGGTCGACGTGATACTGGTTGTCGGGTAACATCTCCCGTTCTTTGAAACCTCTGCCACAGTCTTGAGATCACAGACTGGTCCACATTCAGAATTCGAGACACTTCGGTTTGTAATCGTGAAGATTCCAGCATTCCAACGATTCTTCCTTTCGTAAACATGTCCAATTGGCGTCTTTGTGCCATTATTCACCTTGTTTGACGATTAACAACGTTCCTTCGCACAGCAGTTGCACGAAACTTGTCTGAACTGCCTGTGCTGTGTGAATCGGTTTCTTCGCGTTCCGACATGCGCCGGTGTTTCACGCAGGACGTAGCCGACTGAAAAGTTTTGCATAAACCCAATGTTTCTTCTTCACCCAATTAACATCCGCAAGAAATTTGGAATAATTTTACGAATATTTACTCCATGTTTTTCGCATTTTACGATTTATGCTTAACTTTTGGACACTAGTGTATATATATATATTTATATATCTTATTCAAATTTTCAGTCGTTAATAAAATACTTTCTATTCATCCATTCAAGTTCAAATACATTTTTAAAAACTTGTAGTGGGTAACACTTGATGTTAATACAGTTTTTTCAAATATTAATTCATTAATTAAATTTAATTTTAAATTTATTACGCGTTATATATATATTTCCGTCATTGTTACAGTTAACTGCAACAGATGGGGCCAGTACGTTTTTCTAACAAAGTAGGAATTGACGTTAAAATTTTTTTTTTTATAATACTTGTTCCCGTTATTCATTGAAATGCTTGTATTTATAAGAATATGTGACTAGATTTATATACACTGCTAAAAAAAATTAGGGTAAAAAGCAAAAAAGTGAAGAAACCGTTGCACGATAGCCATGCATGGTTATAAAATCGATAGTGCAGGGAATAAAACTCGATGCAGAAAAAATTGAACCAAAAAATAATTGTATGGGAAGTTTAATGTTTTAGAGTGGCATATTGAACATGAAATGATGCTTCAGGACAACAATTTGGTTACATGTAAATAACAAAAACTAATTGCTTAGAATTGATAGAGGATGTTTAATGTGGTTACCTCGAACTGCATACCTGTTTAACATGAGATTATCGATGAGACTTTAGGTAATGTTCACCAAGTCAGTGTGTGTTTTGTGTTCTGGAATTGTGGTATGCAGAACATCGCGTCTGTAAAACGGTGTTTTGAAACAAACCACAAACCCTCTTATCAAAAAATGTAAACCACAATAAAAATAATTAATTGCTTGCAAACCGTTTGGCAGATGACTCAAATTCAGCATGTATTCTACAAAAAGTAACATCGTACAATCCTAATATATAAGTTATTTGTCATCCCATCTGCAACAACAGAAGTCACACTAATGTTACTTTAATTTGAATTTGAATTACACGTATAACAAAAACATTTATAACTGTACCGTGCAAAAGATATTTTTTCATAATAAAACAGAGTTTTGTGTTGATATATGTATTTAGTTTTATTATTTTCCCAAAATTATTTGATGACAAGTATATACCTCATTAAACACTTCTTTAGAAAAAATGGCGTGTTGATCCATAAAGGATTGCCACCCCTGTCCTATGCTGATTCCAGCCCATACCATCGAACCACCATGTTTGTAATGGATCTTTCCTGAATGAATTTATTAGGTTATGTGTCCCTTTCTCTCAATACCCAAACACATCTGGTGTGACCAGTGCCGGTTTATCCACTGGGTGCTTGGTACAGGGGCCAGGTTTTCTGATAATAATTTTTGATCCCGTAGGTCTTCTGTGCCCAGGGCCCGAAATGAGCACAAACCGGTACTGGGTATGACTCTCTAAATTGAATCGGGACTCGTCTGTAAATAGCACTTGACTCCAGTCACTTTACATCCAATCTCGATGTTAAGCTTCCCCCTTTCTTCGGGCCTCACGGTGTCTTGCTGTCAATGGAATACTCGCCGTTGGCCTACATGTATACAGACCAACCACATGAATCCTATTTCGGATTGTTTGGCTTAAGATCCTTCGTTCTACAACCGAAAGAAACTGTCTGAATCTGCATCGCATTGGCTGTTCTCTAGACGAGCTGTAAACAGGATATATCGGTCATTTGCTTTGGTAGCTGGTAGATGACCTTGTCCTAGACGATATCAAACTTGCGCTGTTTTTCAGAATCGATTTTACAGTCTTACAATGATACTTATTATTACTTCAACAGCATCCGCTACAGTTTTTTGTGCTTGTCCGGATTCCAGTCTCCTAATAATAATACCAAGCTACGCATTCCTGTAGATCATGTTATTTTTCGCAACATTTTAAACTATGGATGTTTTGTTTTACATTAATTATCAGAAGAAATTAGGGGAGCATATGCATTTAATGAATTTACGCAAACATTAGTTTGGGGGAAAAGAAATCCATTATTACAAATTTTGGTAAAATATGCGTCGTTTTGTTTTATAGTTTGTTACCATTTTAAAGGTGGTTTCCTGTTGCCTCTCCTCACAAAAGTCTTGGTCCCTATTGGTGAAAAACTCTGGCATCAAGAGAAGAATGCGAAAATCGATTATTAATTTTTATCACCAAGAAAATTTTGCAATGCAAGGAAAACTTAGCAATCACTTGGTGCCATATCCGGGCTATATGGTGGATGCATCAAAACTTCCTAGTCAAGTTCCTGGCGAGTGCGGGCTCGCGTTGTCCTGATGGAACACAGCACTTCTCTTATTTGCCAATCCTGGCCGTTTTTGTTCAATAATTAACTTCAAATGATTCAATTGTTGACAATAGGAATTCCATTTTAGTGTTTGGCCATATGGAAAGAGGTCATAATAAATTATTCCTTTCCAGTCCCACCAAATGCTCAGTAGAACCTTCCTGGTTTGGTCAACGTTTGAGCTACTTCACTGCTCTCTGACCACGACCGTTTGGGCACAATGTTGTATGCGACCTATTTTTCATCCCTAGTGACCATCCGTTGAAGAAATGGGTTCATTTTATTCCGTTTGGCTAAGGCTTTGCAGATGGAAATTTGACCCATCATGTTTTTTGACTATTGGTGAGGCACCCAAACATCAAGCCTTTTTTTAAAATCTAGCTTTGTGCAAATGGTTTAAAACTGTTTTATGGTCGATCTTTAGCTTTCTGGGTGATCCTACGAATACATGCCAGCCGACAGTATCGGAACCATCCTGCAACACTACTCACAATCTCAGTCTCCCGGCTTGCATTTTCACCTTTATCAAAGAAAAACTGTAGAATGTACCGAATTTTCTCTTTGTTGATTTCCATTTTTATAACACCCTATACCTCACACTAAATGGATAAAAAAAAATAAAAAAAAAAACAGCAAATAAATTTTTTTAGTGCGAAATGTCATCTTTCCAACGAGCATGCATCTGAAATTGTTTAATCCAAACTTAACGAGATTACTACAGCCATCTACCAAAAATATAATGGATTTCTTTTTTTCTTCATATCACCAGAAATTTTTTATTTGCTTTTTGTGAAGAATTCGCCTCTAGAGGGTCCATCCCATGATTGAAAGGAGTTTTTCTCTTTCAGCCGGGGGGGGGAGCTCTTGGTAGAAATCGTTACCCAGTTGTCCCCTGACGAACGCTGTACCAGGGCGCTGATGGCATAGTTCCAGAATCCACTTTGTGGATCCATACCAGGGTTCATTTTGGTTTCGATCCCTTCGAATGGCATGAGCCCCATTTACGTGCAGCAATTAGGCTGTGGAGACACTGATTCTTGCATTTGGTGACTGGGTGTGAGTCACTGTGGAACCGGCATGACTGAAAGTTTATATTCTCCGATGTAGGTCTTGGTGTGGTTCTCCCTCTAGTTTTCATACTATTTGCCATTTGCGGCCGCGGTAGCCTAGTGGTCAAGGTAACGCATTCGTGGCCAGCGCGTCATGAGTTCGAGCCTAGTACCGCTGAAGACCCGCCATGCAGAGGGGCTGATGCAGGTTAAATATGTTGAGTCTCAAATGTCCTCCCATTGATGTGGAAGTTAGGAGAGAGAGGTGCCGGCTCAAGTGTCGTCCTCGTCACTTGACCATGATTCAAAATGACGAGGTCCGTCACCAAAAGCCCTCTAGTATATATATATATATATAGCAGAATAATACGACGTTAATATTCACTCACACACTGTTTGCTCTTTGGGAATTGAATGCTTTTTGACGCCTTTTGTAAAATTTGATTCCTTTCCATTTTTTGAGCGTCTACTGTTTTTTTAATTGCGCATTACCTTTGGAAATATTTTATTCCATTTTACCTTCAAATTGACTTCGTCATTTAATCGACAGTTTCTTTTTGTAAGGGGACTTTCCCCCCTTTTTGTTGTCTTGCTTTTTTTGGGCTATCGCCCTCCTCATTCTGAATATTCATCTTCTCTATTCATTTGACTATTAACGTTTGACCGTGAGGAATTATTCCTCCTTTTTCTCTCACTTGGTCAACTTTCGTTGACTGTTTTTTTACTATCTGACATCCAGGATCAAAATTTTTTGGCCTGGTTTGTCTTTCGTTCAAGTTTTTATTAATTCTTTCTTAAGCTATTTTAGGTCTATCGTCAGATTTTTTTCTCTTATGTACTTTTTACTCATTGTGTATTATGATCTGAATAGAAATCATCTTCTAAGCCCTAATTCTTTTTTTAATAGGGGTACTTTCCATACAAAAGTATTCATGATCTAAATAGTTTTAACTGATGCATTCATATCCTCTGCCATTCTCTGCGCATGGTTAGAACTAAAATATGTTGGGAATAGCTTTTGTTGACGATTTGTGTCAGTTGAAGCATAGTAGAGTCCCTGTTCTGCGATGCAATTCGTCGGAGACGACTCCGATCACGCTCTTGGAAAAACAGAGCTCGAACCGCAGTTACTTCTTCTAGAGGAATTGTTTCCGATTCCAACTTTCGAAAACCTTTGATTTTTCTGCTTTTAAGAACCCAGTGAGATTTGGTGTTTTCAAAACCAAGGCCCCTGCTAAACGGGCACCAACAAAAAGACCTTTTTTTTTTCAAATGGTGCAAGATGTGTCTTATTTCCAATTTTTACTTCGTTTACCATAAAATGTATTCTTACACCTTACTTTTGCTAGCATTCTAACCCACGTCATAAAGAAAAATTACATTCTTCTAGTACGCATTCAAATGCAAATCTGAAAGGTTTCTAATTCAGTGGTCAGTGTATGTGTGAATTAATACACTGTAAAAAAAGGGGGAGGGGGAGTAATTGGATTTTACGAAGTATTTCTTCTGATCACTAATGTTAAACGTCCATGTGTAGGACAAGGCTTAATACCATGAACAATTATTCGTCTTTAGTCGAAATGCGGCCATTGATCGAGCCAGTTTGTGCCTCGGTTTTTGAGATTTGTGAGTCGTGCACATTTATTCGTTTTAAATAACCGTTTGAATGGGTATTTGACAATGGATGCTATACACTGTTTAACTAAAGATCTCAGGTAGGGCCTGCTTTTACATAGGGGCCCAGGGCCTCAGAGTCTTAAGACGTCCCTGTCCGTATCCCACCAAGAGCACAGAGCATTTTCAAGATAGAGGCATAGGAATCATCTATTGCAAGGCCTTGGAAGAAATCCTGGAGGCAGCCATACTATCTACGGAGAAGAGCGGTGACAAGAAACTCCGGATTCAGTTCTCCAGAAGAAAGTTTGTGACAGAGAGATGAAATCAGAGGATCCTCTGCCGGTCCACCAGTACAGATGGCAGTGCCTCATCACTTTAAGAAACTCCATAAAAGGCAAGTGCTCCAATTGGTCATTTCCTGAGGGACACTTTTTGGAAGAACAGCAAGCCAGAATCCCAGGTTGTACCATTCTGGAAAAAAAAACGCTTCCCGCGGAGAAACAGTGATTTATATTAATTTGAGTGCTATTTAAACTGTAGATAAGTGAGTGTAGGTGTTAGGCTGCTGTAAAAGTTAGATTATATCCTGGTTGTGCTATTTAAACTGTAGATAAGTGAGTGTAGGTGTTAGGCTGCTGTAAAAGTTAGATTATATCCTGGTTAATATCTGAAGTATTCGGAGTTAGTGTGAAGAGGAACTGTAATCGCATGGCGCTGATAGCATCGTTAATGGTTTGTTTTTAATAAGCGTCATTCCTCACTAGGTATTTGTCAAAGTTTCAACCATATTCATTGAGTGATCTCGTTTTTATTGTCAGTAAAATAAGTTTTGTTTATTAAAAAAAAAATGGAAAAAAGTGAATTTCAACCATATTCATTGAGTGATCTCGTTTTCATTGTCAGTAAAATAAGTTTTGTTTATTAAAAAAAATGGAAAAAAGTGAATTTCAACCGTTAAAAAAGCGAATTTTAAACATTTCTACCTAAAAGGATTAACGCTGAAGAAATTAAAACTTAGTTTCAGAGCGGTTCACGGCACATCTGCCCCAGAGGCGGACCTGGCAGCCGCCAAGGGCCCCAAGCTTGATGAATTCCATTTATAAATTCAAAGTGCAAGAAAATTATTTTGAGCCGATATTGTTACGAATATGATTTCCTTGTATTTGAGTCGTGTAACAGCCCTAGCCCTCTTTTTCTCGTATATCTGTATTGTTGCAATCTGTACACATTTTTCACAGGCACTTTTTTTGCCCAAATTTTATTTCGAATAAATGAATACTATTCAAATCAAACAAGTTCGTTTTCAGTTCACAGTAGTGGTTAATTACTCTCGAGTACATTTTACACTGATGGGAAAAAAATTCCCAACACCAAGAAAAATACTGTCAACTAATAAAACTTCGGCTATACAAATCGGTAACCTATACAAATGTATAGGTAACGTATTTAATTGCTTAAAGAGTTTCAAGATCACAGGTAAGCGCGAGTAGAGTCATTTCAAATGTTAAATGATGATACTTTAAAAATTGGTGTAACCACCACAATTTTAAATGCAAGCATGCAAACATACATTCCATATGTCGTACTGGCACCGGATATCAGTTTGTGGGATGGAATTGCATGCCGGTTGCTCTTAGTCGGTCAATACAATGTTGTTTAATTCTGGTTGTGGATGAAGCTGACACTGCCATCCAATGATGTCCTATTCGTGCTCGATTGGAGAAAAATCTGGTGATCTAGCAGGCCAACGTAACACGTTGACATCCTATAGAGCCTGTTGGATTACAACAGGGATGAGGGATCACGTTATCCTGTTAGAAAACACCCCTTGAATGATGTTTATAAATCGTACCGCTACAGTTTGAATCGCCAGACTGACGGACTAGTTTGCAGTCAGGTTGTGTGCATTAACCTCGAGAGTGTTCCATCTATCAAAGAAAATGACACACGACAGACCATAACTGTAGGTACAGTCCCAGTGTATCTAGGTGACTGAAAGATTGTTTGCAGGCGCTGACATGGCCTTCTTTTCATCAATATACAGCCATCACTGCAGTGCAGTAACGTAAGCTCAACTCCCGCATCGTGGGGCTGGGCTAAGATTCTAGGGCCCCATAGCATGACTGACATAAAGTATGGCTTGGGACCCCAAACCTGACTTTGCAGGGGCCTCTAATATTCGCTGGTACACTATTGCATCACTGGCACCAACACAAAAACAGCTTTGATCGGAGAACACAACAAAACGCCACTCTGCTCTCCGATTTTCTCTAGTGTGACATCACTGAAGTCACAGATGTCAATGATTTAGAACTAATGGCATGAAAGCTATAGGGCCTCTGGTTGGGAGCTATTTCTCAAATGATTGATTTGTTACAGTTTACTGTGTCACTATGGTGCCGGAAAAAGCTATAACTTCTGCTGTAGATGAACTACATTTCTCAGCCATGTAGCAATTACTGTGATCTTCTCTATTAGTGGTGACCCGTGCGAGATTGAGACATAGTTTTCTTGAGGTAGTGTTTTCCCTGGACCACTGATGCCAAAAATCATGCACAGTGGATACTTTCCTTTCAAGTTTTTCTGTAATATCGTGGAAAGAAAATCCATCTTTTTTTTTAGTTCTATTATACAGCCTCGTTTTCAAACTCAGCGAGTTGTTGATAATGGCTTACTTAAAGTCATTTTGGACTAACATCAACTCACAACATTCACGAACTTTAGAGTGCGTTTTTAAAGTACACTTGAATCACACGCACCTCCACGTGGCGCAACTTGTGTCACATTTAAGCGCCTAGCGAGAAATTTGAATGTTATCTTTTAGATGTATAAACACGCCAACCAAATTTCGTCAACATAGCACAAATCCTTCTTTGTGGTGGAATTTTTAATTTCTTCAGTGAATTTTAATAATGAAATTAAATGAAGCTACATAAAAAAGATATTTATAGTTCAAAAAGCAAACTATTTCAAATTTGTTAAATTGAAGCCTTAATAGCAAGATCAAGATTAATAAAGGCGATCCTGGCTGAAATCCGTGATACGAATGAGGAAGCAGAAGACCACAATACTGGAGGCTACTTTCCTTGAGAAACAGATGGAAAAATATGAAACTTCCCTAATGACCATGATTGGGAATACTATACTCCAGAGAATAAATGCTAGTAGCAAATCATTGAAATAAGTTGAGTGTGAATATATATATAATTAAAAGGAACACACACACAAGTTTACTAAAATCTCTAGAAAATTATATTCAAAATTTCAGAAAAAGGTTTAAGAAAATGGAGAAGGAGCAACTAATTTATCAGGACTCTTGTTTGAAAAGGAAGCTGGACAAGCTCGCAGGAAAAAATATTTTTGGTGAAAGTAAAGACAGTTACGAATTTTCGAAAGAGGAGAAAATTTCATAGTTAATTCGTTTTATGTCATATGCGGTAGGACAAGAGTAGAACTATTCCGAAGAGCTGAGATGTATCAAACTGTTATAGAACACTTTATTGTATTTTTGACAAGAGACTATAACCTTAAATTAAAAAGAAAACTACAGAAAATTAAGGGAAACTTATAAAAAGACGATATTGAATTTTTTAATTTTGAAGATATGAATTGGAGAAAGAAAACTCCACTATATAGAAATTTATCGAGTTGAAAGAGAAATCCTAATGTAGAAATACTTTTGAAAATCTTTTCAACAATACCATTATCGAATGTATCAGGTGAAAGATCTTTTTCAGTTTTAAATAATTTAAGAAGTACTATGGGTGAAAAGACAAATTGAACAAGCCAGCAATATTATATACAGAACAAAATGTTTTGGACAAAATAGATATGGCAAAAAATAATTAATGAATTTGCCACTTTTTAAATTTTTTTATATACAGTTAAGAATTTTATTTTTAAATAGTTTTTTTTTAAATCAATGCCTTTTATTTTGAGAATTTAAAGTAGGCAATTGCAATATAAAAGCGTGTTTTTTAAACAAACATTAATTCATTGTTAAATTTGTCCTCGAGTTTGGTATTTGGAGCCGGAATTAATCTTGCTTTTTAATGGATATTTATTAAAGGTTCTGAAGTGTATTTATTCTCTCCGTTTACGGGGCCTCGGATGAGTCCCGTATCGGAGATAAGGGATTCGTATCTCGTATCGTTATATTAGATTCCGTCTCTTTTGAACATGTCAAACAAATAAAAAGGTGTTAAAAAGGTTCGAATTTAAAAAAAATTTAATGTACCCTGTTTTATAACGGACTAAAAAGTATAAAATTCCTCCTTTTCGTTTTTTTCACATTTTCATCCACTTTCGAGCTATGGTCCAAATTTCAAGTCTCTTAGCTCATCGGGAAGTCAATTTAAAAAGAATTACAAAATTCCACCCGGACAGACATTCAAGAAAGCGAGTTAATAAAAACATGGTAATATTAAGTGTCAATCATATTATCCCCTTTTAACCGTATTGTTAATGTTAAATCGTATCTTCACTTCTGCTTTATAAAAAAAAAATATTTAGCTGTTAGAACATAAATTATTTTTCTTTCACATGCCCGAGCCTTTTATTTTCATTTTCAGAAAAATGTTTATATTATGGAAAGAAATCGCTAACACACACCCACCCTCCACTTTCTCACATAAAGAACACTTTTTTTTGTTTGTTTCATCTGTATCAACCCCAAGTGTATTTTAGACTTGCATATAATTAGCTTTAAATTAAAAACACTCGCTTTAGGGTTACACCTTATTCTTTTAGTCGCCAAATCTGAAAATGGTGTATGGAATTAGTCGCCAAATCTGAAAATGGTGTATGGAATTAGTCGCCAAATTTAAAAATGGAAAATGCAATAGGCCGCCAAATCTGGAAGTGGAATATAGAAATGTCGCCAAATCTGATTATCCTTATTCCTGACGATCCTGAAAAGGACAATGGAACAAAATTATGAAATTATTGTATTGTCATCGGTCCTTGACAAGTGTGCAAAATTTCGAATTTATCTGACCTTTTTAAGTGGGTGAAAATCGAGTTCCATGATACCGTTACATGCAAGCGAAACTTATAAAAGCGTGTTAAAAACTAATAATGCCTCTTAAGATTTAATTAAAAAAAAAAAAATGTTATTTTCCAAATTATATTTTCAGTATCAAAACACTACTTTAAATAAATATGTTTGAGGATATATTTTTTTATATTTAAAATATGTTGTACATAAAATTGATAGCGTTTGTTACGATGACAGATTACTCAGCTTAATCGTAACATAATATTTTCATCAAAGTTTTGAAACACTTATAAAAATAATAATGATATACAAACTGAAATTAGAAACCTCAAGTTCCGCACATATAACATCTCTCAGTTTTAAGTCGATGCAATTTAAAAAAGTTTGATTTTTATTATATGACTTAAAATTACTTTACTATAGTATTATAATGCTTTTTGTAATATCATAGATAAATTCAGTTATGTTTGCAATACTTGTACACGGAATACTTGAACTCTGTTTGTAGTATCAGCTGAAAACATGTGATTTTCAGTCATTATAACTTTTAGTAACACAAGAATGTTTAGAGACCGGCAATTTCTCAATAGGAAAAAAACAATGAAAATAAAAAAAGCTAAGTTTTTTAATTATGTGTAAAAACACAAATATTGCTCTTTAAAAATTAAAAACCTCGAAACATAACTAAAAAAAATGATTTTAATAGTAAAAAAAAAAAAGTTGCCATTTCACTGAACGAACCGATTATTCTCACAAATCTCTCTCTTTATACGGACAAATTTACATTTATGATAGGGAGGCTTTGCATGAACGTGCAAAAATAGTTAAACGTGACGATGTGTTACAAATTTTACAGCCAATTATGAAGAAAATTCCGTAAGAACTACATAATACAAGGAAATTACAGTTTTACAATTTGAGCCGTGATACAGTTGCATAATTTGTACAATGGGAGTTGGCCCGCCATTAGGCAGATAGGGGAGGGGGCGGTACCTCCTTCAAGTTTTTAATCAACTGAACTTTTAAGAATGGAAAAATGCTTAAAAATGAGAGCTAAGCTAACCACGCTCTCTAAACTGTCAAATATTGAGATTGTCAACTCTCAGAAAATTTCAAATATATTAAAAACTGATTGGTTATCAGACTCCCTTAACCTTTTCACTAGAATTTTTGCTATTCCTGATGGGCGCGGTAGCTTAATGGTTATTGTCACGAGTTCATGGCTGGAATGTCATGAGCTCGAGTCATGTTGCTACTAAAGACCCTCCGTGTAGATGAGGCCGTTCTTCCCGTTCATATGGTAGTTAGGAAAGAGGGATGCTAGCTCGGGTGTCATTCTCGTTACTCGATCGAGGTTCAGCATTACGAGGTTTGTGATCAATAGTCCTCTTGTTGTTTTATAGAGCGACGTTAATCTCTCTCTCTTTTGCTAGTCTTGCTCCAGGCACATAAATTACTTAAATAAACCCTGTAAAAATTCATTTACAGTTAATCTTTTCTCTTCAAAATTTACACATCTAAGAATGATTGAATTTTGTTCCTAATGAGAAATATTAAGAGTACAGTCCATTTGGATACTATACTACGTAGCTGCTTTTATATCGCCTTTAATTTCGGAAAGGACGACTTTTTTTCCTAATACAAAAATAACTTATTTTTGAGATCTGTGCAATCTCTGTTTTACGAATTTTTTATTGTTTATGTGATCCATTAGCACAGAGTAGTATTTACTTAATAATTAGATTAAACTTAAAAAATTTCCATTATATGGGCGTACCTATTACTTCACGATGGGGAACATTATTACATGTTAAAAATAGAATCACATCTACAATTCTTTGAAATAGGAATTTTAGATTACTACACATTCGGAACAGTGATTTAAAAAAAAAACATACAGTGAATGATGTTTTTTTTTATATTTAGGGTCAATTGAATTAGAATATGCATATAAAATTGTTTTAAGAACGTTATTATAATAAAAAAAAACTTTTAAATGTAATTTTATAGCAAAAATATGAAGAAAAATGACATTTTCAAAACATTGTACTTTTACGGAAAATACTTCTCTGTAATATTTTTTATATGTATATTTCTGGTTAGGATTTTTCTCTACAGAGCCTGAACTAAGATTTTTGAAACATTCACATTATTTTTAGAGTTACTATTGAAATAACAACCAGGCTTCTTTATAAAAATTTCATTACTTTTTGTTGCATTAAAATATTAATATAAGTCCACTTCTAAAAAGTCCAGTTGAGGTAAGGATTCTTAAGAGCTTCCCAAATCGAACATCAAAAACATTCGTATCATCAAAAATTAGTTTGAAGATTGTCGAAATTTAGATATCTAAAAAATAATGTTTATAAATTTTACATCTCTCATCATACTGACATCACTAGGAATATTGTCAAGTTTTCATATGCAAGAGTATATATTTTCAATTCTTGATTATTTTGGGGTCCCGGTGCACAGCATCCACTGACGTCACCACTCCCTGCAGAAATAAGCTTTAAGTCCAAAACCCACCTGTTGCTATGAGTCAAATTGATGAATCTCTCAGTGCCTCAACATCAAATGATAATTATACGTAGAATTCGTAAGTGGAATTCCTGTTTCCATGTGCAAACTTCACCTTCTATCTCGGGCTTTGAGTTAAACATTGGTTTGGCTTTGCCTTAGCCCAGTATTGCATTAAAATATTTGAAATAATAGAAGTGTATTTAAAAGTTAAAGTAAATTGCAGAAAATTAAAAAAAAATGCTTTTAAATAAAAATAGTATGAAAGGAAAAATATAAGAAATTAATGGAAGCGCTGGAATTTTAAGAAAGCTTTTTTTATGTCCACCACTGTGCGCCTCGGTAATCCGAAAAGCTTGCGTAAGGTGGAAATCTGGTGGAAATGACGATTCTGCAAATCTTCCACTCACGATTGGTGTGGTTTCCTAGAGAGCTGTGGATGGGAGCGGAACGTGAAATAGCGGCTCTGGCACGTTCGTTGCGATCGTCATAGCGGGTAGCAACAGTTCGTTGAACGTTTTTTACGATAGCGGTGGCTGTTTTCAACATAGCAATGAGTTCGAATATTTTATGGACTTCTGAACAGGATGAAATTTTAATAGATTTCGTGAGAAATAGCGATGTTTTATATAACATTAGACATCAAGATAGCTTCAACTACTTCTCGAATGATTTATTCGATACTGGAAGGCAAGTGAACGAAATGACTCACCTGTGGCCGTGTCTAAAATAAATAAAATCATAAGACAAAGTTATGTGACATACTAATTAAAAATATCATTTTTTGTCATTTATTTTTCCAAAATTAATAAAATAATTTACAGTGAGTTTTAAATGTATATATATTGAGTATAAAACAGTTTTTATTTTCTCTATTTCTTTTAATATATGTAACTTGATATTATAACTTGACTTTATTTTTATAGATTATAAAAATTCTTGAATTTTCATTTGTCTTTTCTTATTTTGTATTTAAATATGTGCTGATTAAAAACATTTCTTTATTGAAAACTTGTATAAAACATAAAACTATAATTTAAAATGATATATCTAATAATACAACACAGAAAATAATGCATCTTGATTAATTGAACCTACCTTACAAGAATGCATAACTTTTCTTCGGGGCATATTGGCCTTTTCTACGGTTTCGATGATAATTCATCCCGTATGTTGTTAAGCACATAATCAAACAATACTGGCATCAAGCGAAAGTATTGCCTGAATTTTTCTTCATTGTAGTGGAGATGGAGACGCACTAAAATTTCAAATGCACCATCTGAAGATCTATTTTTAAACAATTCGTTTTCTTCAGAACGATTGCTTTCTTCTTCCGATGATTGCTCATCTTCCAAATAAATTAGAAACTCAACATCGAGTTCATCCATTCTCAGCAGTCTGTAATTTGTTTACAAAAAGTTGGTTGTTTACAGTTACGGAAATAAGAGCATTCGTTTTGTAGGAAACCACTCGGTCAACGTTAAAAGACAGCTGTCTTTTCTGTGACGTCATCCATCGTTATATTACGAAGCCATTACTTAAGAAAGTATACACCCCCCTATCAGTTCCCAAAATAGATTCAAATCGCCTCCTCCTGCAATACAAAATATTTACTTGAAAGGGTAAAAGTAACTTTCTTGTGAGGTTTCAGATATATTACTATAGAAAAACAGAAAAATATTATAAAAAAAAGTAATCAGCAGCTGTCATTAATAAAAAATTAAACTTTATTATTTTGATGTTCAGAATATAACATTAAATAAAATAATTTATTTTTAGTGTCACTAAAATTTTAATGTAATGGAGTGTATAAATCCATTTTACATTACTTATTTCTTTTCATTATTGAAATGCTAACATCATAAGAAAAAAAATTCTCTCTTATATTGGATATCATTTTATATATTTTAAACTATTTTTTATAACACATACAGAAAAATTTCATTGCAACTACCCTTAAAATAAT
This sequence comes from Trichonephila clavata, assembly GCA_019973975.1. NCBI lineage: Eukaryota > Metazoa > Arthropoda > Arachnida > Araneae > Nephilidae > Trichonephila > Trichonephila clavata. The sequence goes on from BMAO01002047.1 coordinate 254,136, forward strand.
AAACGCAATTTTTGAAATGCGAATTATAAAGCAAACGTTACTTTTAGGATGTGACGGGGAGTACGTAATGGAGTGGTCTAGGGTTACTTTCTATTCTTCTACTCCCCCCCCCTTTTTTTCCTGGGAAAAAAAAAGCGGAATTAGTGTTTCTGAAGTTATTATATTATTCGTGTAACAAAATATTCTTTTTCCTAAAATAAAGTATTGTTATTGAGTATTTAAGCAGTTTTTGCCCAATTTTCTTCTTAAGTAATGTTTAAAAAGTTTTGTACGTAGATTGCATACATGTAGCACCATCTGCAATCATTATAATAAAGCTTACCAAACATAGCATCTGAAAATTCTGGAAGCAAAAATATGTATTTTTCGAAATTTTCTAGACAATTTCTGACATTTCATGATGGATTTATACGAGTAGTTTACGTTCTCAACAAAAGTTTTACACCTGAATAATGTGATTTCATTGTGCTAAAGTGTTATTACATTTTCAATACATTTGGAAATCCCCCTTAATTTTTTTCCCCATCATCATGAAATCCAATTTAAATTAAACAAAACTAAATAAAACGAAAATTTTTATTAAAAATTTCCTTTTGATGCAACAGAACAGAGACTAAATGATCTTAAGATAAAAAAGAAGTAGGGCAAAAAGCAGAAAATTTAAATGAATTGTCTATAATGGCATTTTTACTGTATTTTACTTCTACATAACGTGTAATCTGAAAATGCTAAAATATTTTACAATGGTAGAGGTAAAGAGTCTATAGTGAAAACTGTAGCAATTCTTTTCAAAATTATTCTCTCAGTTACATGAAGGAGAGAAAAGTGATCAAAGGGAATAATTTTAATTGATTGTGATTTTTCACTTTTTCAAGGTTGTAAGTCAGTTTTGGTTGGTCATATATACAGCATAATAAAACAAAACATTTTTCACTGTCTTGCTCCAATATAAGCAGCAGACATATGCTCTGAATAACCAAGAGATTTGGTTCACTCATATAGTTCATTTACAGCAGACACAAATCTCAAAGGCAATGTCCTACTAAGTATTAGAGCCAACGGTAAACTGTGATGATGCTTCAGTGCAGTGTTAGTTAAAAAATTCTGATCCACAATGGTCTGACCCGATTCCACATAAAGAGGACAACTGATGGGGAATAACCGAATAAGTTCCAAGAACCTACTTCTTGAAAGATTAAATCGGTCAATCAGTGCCATTGTTTTAGCCAGGGCAGCATTTGCACTATTAATTAGAATACTATGGATAAGACTCAGTTTCGAAGCACTTCCAACATCACAACCCAAATAAAATACATTTTTACATATGGAGAAGAAGCAGGTTAGACAGCTATCAAAAAGCTCATGATCCCCTGCAGAAATAAGCAACAGTGCACCTTCTTCTGCAGCAGATAGTGAACCAGTGATAGGAGCTTCAAGATATATCCCACCTCTTTCAGAAATAGCTTTGGCAATTTCTTGTGAGGTATGAGGATCAATACATGTCATCTCGACATACCCTTTTGTTCCAAACCGACATTTCTCAAGACCCTCCAGAATACCACAATTTTCAAACACAACGGATTTTGAGGCCTCTGGTCCAGAAACGCAACAAAAGATAATATCACAATTTTGAACAATATCAGAAGGAGTAGAGAGGTGCTTGGCTCCTGCTTTAACGAACTGTTTGCATTTCTCTGATGTTCGGTTCCATACGGAAACATCACACCCTGAATGCAAGAGATTTTTCACAATTCTTTGCCCCTTCATTCCCAAACCAATAAATCCAATCTTCTTTGAAGTTGGTTCCATATGTTCTTTCACTGGAATTATTGGTTTTGACAAGTCTAGAGAGGGTCTAGGAGGAAGTTCAGAACATTCTGGTGCAGCCCTGGATTGGTCAACCAAAGGTCGAATAACTGCAGCTGGATTGTCAGTATTAGAAAGAATGTTGGGAGGCTGAGAAATTCGACATTTTTTCAGAGATAACTTCTTGTCAGTTGCTTCTTCTGGCAAATTCCTTTTTTGAGAAGGTTTCTCCATTTTTTCACCAACATTCTTCAGCTGGGTTGGCCTGTCTCTTCTTACACTATGGACTCTAGGTTTTTTGAATAATTCATTCTCTTTGATAGATGGAATCTCGGTAATTTTGTCCAAGTCACCATTTTCAACATTATCCTTTTTTCCAAGTTTGGGTTTTGGAGCAATTGCAAGACTTGCTTCAACAATTTCGTCTATTGCTTTTGCATATGAACCAGATTTTTTTTTAGTTAGTTTATTTAACATTTCATCTGAATGAGGAACAATGTTTTTATCTGATATCCAAGCATAATTTTTACTTCCAAAAAAAAAGACATAATGGTGAGCTTTTCTATACATAGAAGGTTTTTTCTTTTGCAGTCCTTCGGTAGTAGGGAAAATTTTTCCCTTAACAGTTGGAGGGTTCACAATTTCTGCAGGCCAAAATGGAAAGTTTTTCATCTTTGCCCAGACCAAATCACCTATTTCGAAATCCTTTCCAGCCATCATCTTTAACTTATTATCTTTTGATTAGCTTCTTATACCTATAAATAAAAGATAATACTCTAAGCATATTTAAGAAAATGTTCACATAAATTAAAGAGACATTTCCAATTTTGGGGGACAAAACTACAAAAATTTAACTTGCTTGTATTCCAGAAGGAATTAATTAAAAAAAATATTGGAAGTAGCTGAGAAATTCAATAAAAAAAGACATTGTATTAAGGAATTACAGAGGCAGATAATTGAGCTATACAAGTATGATATAGCATTGTATTAAGGAATTACAGAGGCAGATAATTGAGCTATACAAGTATGATATAGCTCTGTAAATTTTCTCATCCATGAAATATTTCATAAACCAATTCAAAAGTTTCAATTCAAAAATGAAGATCGAATTAATTTTTTTGAACTATGAATGTCATTGAAAATTAACATTTAGCATCTTCAGTTATTTAGAAGATTACACTATACATACAAAAAAATCAATTTAAAAGAAGATGCTCATTATACCATTTTTAGCACTTATGAATTTAAAAGTGCCAAAAGTCACCGCATCTCCCACTCATGATTGATTGCCTCTTCAGCGATCATTTCCCTTCCTGACTTCGCTCGCTCGGCGCCCGTCTTGGAGGGTCACCATAGCTTGGCTTTCAACCCACCGGCGAGGTAGTTGATTTTTTTGCATTCTCATTCATGGTTGACCTTTTCTTCTCACACTGAGTATAATTGCTTCATGCTGGCATTCGATAATTCTAATTTCCGTTCCGTCGATGGTTACATTTTTCCTTTTCAAAGGGGTAGAAACTTAATTTCCCCATCCAATAAATGTTTTCCCTTGAATTCTAAGCCGCACCCCATCTTCAGTAGAATTAACACTAAAAAAGTTGTGCGGCTTAGATTCGAGTAAATACGGTAATTAATGATTTTTTAAAATAAATTTTTTTTTCACATTTTGACATGTAAAAATAGACCATGTTGATTTAGTTTCGATGTACCTGCAATAAATTAACAAGGCCAAAATACAAAGCTACTACTTTTTAAAGATTAGTATAAGAATTTAGGAATAAAGTAAATAGATTTAGATGGCAGACAAAATTAAGATTTGAGAAGATTAACAAAAAGATATAGTCAACCCAGAATTATATTTAAGTCAAAATGATGGTAAAACATCATCTGTGAATGTAAATGATTTGAAAGAATATCTTTTTGTTTGCTTCAAATTGACTGTATTTTGGCAGCTCAGCCATTTGCAAACATGACAAGTCCCCAAGAGTGGGAGCCATTTCATTGGTGGCACCATCTAGTGGCGGCTCCGGCTACCAAACTTTCTTTGAATTTTATTCAATTCAAACTCTTGTTGAATGCTAAAAATTGTCGTGATTCAATTTTGTCGAGAGTACTGGAGCCAAATTGATACTTAAGGGATCTCTCCCATGCCTGGCTACAATTTCCACATCCAAAAAATCTATTAACTCCAGCCAGGATTGAACCCGCAACATTGGCTTGCGAAGTGGGTGCACTACCTCATAGACACCCTGCCCAGATTTGAAATAATATTAATAGAATCAGAATGTCATCAAATCCTTTTTTTTTTAACTCCAAAGTCACTAGGGTATAAAAAATACTCAAAATTATTTGATTCTATTTGAAAGAATATTAATAGAACCAAATAATTTTGAGTATTTTTTTTCCCAGAATGACCTTGGAATAAAAAAATAAGATTCAGTGACAATTAAACTGGTTTGTGAAAATACATTTAAATTACAAAAGATCAATACATTTATACTAAAAATATCAAAAGCAGACAAACAATTATAAATTTAGTCTTTACTTTCAGAGTAGTTGCAAACTATATGAAAAGGATGGGAGAAATCATTTTACAGCAGAATCCATATAGGAGTTTGGTAAAAATTTCCATTCATAATAATATGGAATAATGATTTTAAGCTGCAAAATATGTAAGTTTGCTAACTAGGTTGAAAATTAAATATAATCTGATGTACTAATTATATTTCCCAATACAAATTTCAAAAAGAATAAACCTGAGAAATAGAGCTGTTTTATTAGATGTTCATAAACACAGAATTGGAATGACCCTTAAAAACTAACAAATTTGTAGCATTAAAACCTTATAAAGAATAAAATAGAGCATGATTAAGGCAATATAGTACCATCTTCACAATTTTTAATAGTTGATATTTGGTTTTAATTGTATTTTATAAAAGTTAATATTTAATAGTAATCCCATAAAAATTTTTTGAACTTTTTTAAAGCATTTTTTAAAAATGTTTCTTTCTTTCTTTTTTTTTCCAATTTTTTTTTCCAAATACTTTATAATATACTACATAAAACTGTGCATGGGTTTTTTTCTGCAATTGCTCTTTAATTTTTTTCTAGTAAAACTTCCAAAAATACATTAATTTCGATTTTGAAATTTTTTAGAAGAAGTACTAAACATGCTAGAGCTAATTCCATGCACAGTTTTACAAAACATACATTTCAGAACATGTATAAAAAAACTTCAAATCCATGCTTCAATTATCAAAAAAGCCTTAGGGTTTTGAATAATAGTATATGTACAAAAATTCAACATGGAGAAAAATGAGTTCGAAGTTTTCATTCCATGAATAGCATGATATAATATTCAATGAATAGGCAAACTTTTATAAAACGTTAATTAGCTTATTTAAAACTGCTTACCATAAAAAATTACACAAATGAAGAACAATTAAACAGTATACTGCCATAATGAATATAAAGAAAACGAATGAAAGATCAATATTTCATAAAACTTTATCTTAATAATTATAAAAAAAACACACACACACTTCAGAGCTAATGCACAACATGTACAAAAGATGTTTACGTCTTTATTTTTTATTTCCATGATTTTAAAAGCCTTTGCATGTTAAATATTGTACACGAATGAAAGCAAAATCAAATAACAATTTATAGGTAAAATATATCAAAATCTAAGAACTGCATATGTGCATTTGTTTAAATAAATATCTTAAAATATCTTAATAATAAGTGTTGAATTTCACACACGAGATATATATATATCACAAAAAACATATACATAAAAATGGGATAGTTTTTCCATTCTTGCGAATTAGATTTTTAATTATCTGAGTTATCAAAATGAGATTTAGTATTTGTGCTTTGGGAGAATCCATTCTGAAGTTTTAATTTCATTCATAATAATATCATAAAAAGCACGCAAACCTTTTAAATCTTGACCAAATCCATTTGCTCTTCAATAAACAATTCCCAAACTAGAATTTTTACTTGAATTACACAATTCTTCCTTGAAATGATTTGTTACTGCATATATAATGTCAGTCTCATTTACGTGCAGTAGAAAAATAGTTAATTCATTTTTTAGCAGGCTCTTTTCTAGCAGATAATCTGAAATCTGGGTGTGGTAGTTGCTGTCAAGCATTAAATATTCCTCCATAACTTGATAAAAAATGCAGGTAAAGTTTTGTAATTTTGCAGGCATATTTGTAAAGATTCGAGGTATCAAATAAGCCAATAAAAAAATTTCGACAGTTTCAAAATTTTTAGGGTACTATATCGCTTTAAGTATGTATTCAGATCTTACAATTTTAAATCTACAGATTCTATTACCTACAGGTTTAACACAAATTAGTCTTATCACATGATAGTCGTTGAAAATATATATGAACCTGCATACTTCAGTTACGAATCTTCTTACTCCATACACCAGGCTACTACAGCCCCAAGATTAATTAAAAGGAAAACCATAAGTTAATATTTTAAAACATTTGTTAGATTATTAAAAATCTGCAATCTTCAAACAATATAAATTCTGAAAAATATAATAACTTTTAAACACTATTTTATAATTTATTCAACAATCATAACATTTGAACATTAATGTAATCAAAAGAACACACACTTTTGTTAATTTATCAATCAACAAATTTGTACTAGGCTTTAATTACACATGGTAACCACACTAGGACTATGTTACAAAGCAAAGTAATAAATGAGTACCTTCAGCAAAAAATTTTGTTTAGATTATTTTAAGCAAATATTCTTTTCCAACTGATACTATTTTGAATAAATTATGAATTCCTTTTACCAAATTACTAGCAAATAAAATAGTATAAACACATATATGTGAAACTTTTACTATTTGTTGCAACTATGCTCCATTTCCCTTATCAAAACAAGTATTATGCAAACCGCTTTTCAGCCGAAACGGAACAGTATTCATTTTTTACATCAGTCTTAAATTTTAAAAAAATATACAATATTTTATTCAATTAAGATTCCTCTTAATAATTTTAAATAAATGTAACTCTGCATTAACACAAGGTTTCTTTAAATTGATCTAACAATTCAGAAACATTGTCAAATAAGGAAGATGACATCCAAGCCAGAAGGATGGAGACACAATAAAAATTCTTCTAAAAGCATGGCAATAATTTATGTTTTCTCAAAAATACATACAAATATATTAACAATACCAGAATATTAGTATTTTAAACATTAATTGCTTTTGATATACCTTAAATTTATTGAAACTATATTTTTAAAACCTTATGAATGATTTAATTAATCTCTAATTAGATTTGCATAATCAACATTATTAGAACGAGAAGTTTTCATATTTATTTTAGTATGATTGCAAATGTATTTCCTTTGCAATAACTGTGTGTACTCAAATTTCACTTATCTTTAATAAAATTAGCAATTTCAATTTATGATTTCATTTCCCCCTTAAGATTCTTATATATTAAATGTTCCATCTATGTTCACAACCCTACACATTTTAAAATTTATTGATCAATTTGTAAGGAAGACTTAAACTCATCCAGTATCACGTTCAGGGAAAGTAAGAAAAACTAGTGGACAGTTTCCAATGTATTCCATTTGAGTTAGTCCTATATGATTATAAATTGTTAAACTTCAAAATATTATTAGATTCTAAAATGTCTTCACATTTTATTACAAATAAATTTTTTAAATTTATATTAATCTTGAAGCATTTTTAAAGGGACAAAATACTAAGCAACGAAAATTCAAATTCTGAAATCCAAAATTTCAATCTTTACTACATATTTGCGAAGAAATCTTTAAGAGAGATAATATTTAATTTATAGTATTTATAATCTTTGTTAGATAGATGAAAAGATTAAAAAGTTAGTAATATAAACATAAACAAAATATTCTTCAAAATGGGATGGAGAAATCTTTTAGGTTTCTCTTATTTAGAAGAATGATGGCAAAGAATATAGCCATAAATTTCATTCAAGAAGAATTGGCTACTTTTATTTAATCAAAACCTCTTTGTTTACTATGCTTATATTTGTAAACATGAACTATAAACAAGTAGGTATAAAAATTTTTATTTTTAAAAATGAAAATTGGTTGAATATTTTAAAAGATGAAATATAGTTTAGAAATGCCAAAATCATATAAAATTTCAAAAGTTTGAAGATTAGTTTTTAAAATATAGAACAGTTTAAATTAACAGTTTTTTAAAAATAAAAAGTAATTATTTGTTATAAGTGCAATTTCTAAATCGAAATACACATTGGATTGGATTGGATTTTATGTACATATTTGTACATTATTTTAAATTTATCATTTATTTTACATAAAACTTTAATAAAGCATTTGAAAACATAAATATATTACTTTAGTTTTATACTTTATTCCAATATCTGAAAGGTAATGATTTTAAGGCTATGTTAGCATAACTAACTCAAATTGGTGTTTTAAAATGAAATAATTGTTGGCATAATCTTTCTCATAACTAATGAAAAACAGAAAATGCTTTAGTTCTTATATTAGTAATGTTTCGTACATACATCAGAATTCAGTGGTGCAACAGCCAATGAGGGTCAAGGCAGGCGCTGGGATGCATGTGCAGATGTTTCAGTCAAGGGGTCAGTCTGATGTGAAACACAGAGTGCTCAGTTCCCAAGCAAGCTTAGTACTGATTTACTGGCCCTTTGAAGGGATGGAATGCTGAGTTGACCTTGACCAGCCCAGAATTTGAACCCCGAACTTGTGGTATGGAAGTACGATACACTACCACTCAGCCACTAAACAGCCCAATATACCCTATATGCAATAATATTTAACTAAAAATTATAAATTCACAAAATGTAGAAGAAATAAATTTGAAATTGTTACTATTATGATACTTTTTCAATTGAATAATATACATATATTGCTGTGAAATTCAAATGCATTTTAATTCTATATTGCTTTAATCTACACAATTTACATACACAAATGATAGTTTACCCAAATACGATGAATGGAATAATGAATTCAAGATACCTTTCAGATGTGGATTTTTTTTTATACTGAATAATGTATATAAATAAGGGATTCAAATACAAGTAACATTCTTATTTATAATAAAGCACTTAAATCAGTAAAAAAATGAACAGGAAGTGATGCTCCATAAAATTAAAAACCAAAACAATGTTTATAACAATTTATGCGTAAAAAATTAGAAATTTTAAAAATGAATGAAATAGTTGATTTGAGATAATAGTTTAATATTCATTTTCAAAAAAATTAAACAACGCATACAAATTACTCAACAATCTGGACACATTTTTAACTAATACTTAACAATTTTTCCAGGTCCAAAATCATTTTATCTAATCTTTATAGAATTAATTGACAACAAAAGCAATTAATCTTCGTGTAGTTAGGAGTATTTTGCCAAAAACAGTAATACTAACTTATGTTAAAATATAGCATACCTATCAAAATGTAATCAGAAATTTACCGGGGTAAGGAAAATAATCTCTGACCAAGTTTACTTTTTATAAGTTTTTTACTTACTTCTGTGTGTGATATTATTTACTTACTTCATATATTACTTAACACTTCAAATAGTAGCGACTTGGCTGTGGTTAAACAAAATGGCGTTAAATTTCGGGACGAGTTCAATAAGGAGTAGTGTTTAGGGGACAGGACGTGTCCAATAAAGAGCAGCGTCTAGGGGACGGGACGAGTCTACTAAAGAGCAGGTAAAAAGAGAACGTTAGCTATAGAGTAATTAGGGAATATGTAGGGATTAAGGAGAAATATTTATCCCACCATAATCGAACGTTCTGGGAAAATCGCAGAATATAGAAAAAGCCATTTGTGCGACATTTTACAGTCTGATGCATTAGATCGGACAACGTATTAGAAAACATGTCCGATTTGGAAGCTAATGCAAATCTCGAACAAATAGATGACAGCCAATCCGGCTCTCAACCCCTAGCCATCATTGCAGAATGGGTCTGTCATAATCTGTCTGTCCTATGCGCCCAGGTCAGAATGAAGGAGCACAGATTATCCTACATCAAAGGCGTCTTCGACCTTGAGGAGAAGTTCCAGTTTAGCCAGAAGTCTGACTTGGAGAGTCTCAGATCGGAAGGAGCAAAACTGGAGATGGAGCTGCAAACTCTGTATGGTGAGATAGCTTTGGTTTCTTGAACGATTACTAATTGTAAGACCAAGGTCGTTTCTAACCTCCTCGGTGCCCTAGGCTCTTCAAATTGTTGCGCCCTCTCCCACTATTTCCAGAGCACTCCCTCCCCCACCTTCAGTTCTTACCTTGCCAGTTTTGGTTCGTGAGAGATTTCCCCCCTTAACTCTCTTATTCTTTTCCCTTTCTTTGACTTATTATATATATAATGGAGATCCTTCCATTACCCACCAGCTATGGACCTGTTATGATAGAGTCTATATAAGTCAGTAATAACCTCCGCAGCATGGTGATCATTTTAGTGCAGTGGTTAAGTTACTCGGTTTTGGACCCAAAGGTCCCGGGTTCTGTCCTATCAGGATAAACGCGAGCCACGTCATTTGATGAACCTAGCTTGACTAAGAAAAGTGAAACTTCAACGGATCTGTCGTGGCACCATCTACCCGCAAAAAAAAAAGAGAGCAACCAAAGAAAAAAAATCGTCAGATAAACATGACGCAAGAGAGCAACCAAGAGGAAAAAAATTCGTCAGATAGACATGACGCAACTCATCCAACACCCAAGAAACTGGCCGCTCCCTATAACAACTATATCGTTCGTTCGCCTAACCAACTCTCTGTGTTGTGATATAGTCTATATAAGCCAGTAACAACCTCCGCACCATGGTCATCATTTTGGTGAAGTGGTTAAGTTACTCGGTTTCGGATCCAAAGACTGATTTAGACTGATCCAAAGGTCCTGGGATCTGTCCTATCAGGATAAACGCGCCTCGTCAGACCCGCCGTGTCCCGGACTAGCAATCGGCAGCCGTAAGCAAAGAGAGTGACATGGTTTGGTCACTCTTGTTCATTTCTTGCCTTTTTGGCATCGATGACCCCCCCCCCCACCACCCCTATCCTTTTGTAAACAAGTACAGTAAATTAATAAAATCGTAGGGAATGACAGTATAAAGTTATACATTATTGTGTGAACTTTTTTTTTTTTCAATTTTTCAACTTGTTTACCATTCAATTTGTTAAATTATCTTACTATTTTTTTCTTTTAGACATTTTGGCAGTTGAGTCACAGAGTCGTTGTACTAGCACACAACAAAGATTTTCTTCGAGCTTACCTCATTGCAAAATCACCATTAATGATATCCTTATTATCAATTTCCCTGGTTATATCAGGTTGTGTGCACAGCAGCGAACTTTTCATTCTCCGTAGTAGTTTTCATGTCCGTCTTAATTCTCTTAAGCACAGAAAAACCTTTCTATGCTGTACAGTTTGTCACAGGAAGAGTCAAGTAAATCCTCATTACGACATTTAATCGTAATTGCTAATCTCCAGATAAAGAAAAAAAAAATAGACTGGACATTACTAAAAAAAACCCGAGGAGATTTAAGGTCCACCTAACTAAGTTGATACTAAATATTAAAAATTTGTTATTACAGCGTCATAAAAGCATTTGTTTTTGCTCTCTCATTCTGTGTAATAAGTTTTAAATTTTAACTGGAATCTAATAAATGTTTAAAATTAAAATGTATTTTTTAAAGTTTTTCACACTACACTTTACCACAGATAAAAAAAAAGTAAATGTTTTTAAAGTAGCAGCGAGCTACCACAATATACCAACTGTTAAAAACACATTTGAAGTTCATGAATTTGCAAAAATTCAATATTAAGTAAGCAAGGTTCTACCCAAAATCGGAAAACATGACAAATTTGGGAACCTCTGTTCTAATCTATGATGCTGACGCACACGCTACTAATTTTTATTTCGTAACTCAATACAAATATACTCATACTAATTTAAACTGTTCAAAATATATATTGTTACAGGTACTCAATTACTCTTCTATAAGCTTGCAAATTTTCTGCCTTTAATTAATGTTTATTTAGAAACTTTTGATAATTGCAAAACAACCTGATTTTACTGTGGATATTTCGAAAAAAAATTTTTTTTTTCTTGTTGCTATTTATTAAAATTCCCTACTGTGTATGATTGTTAAAGGAATATCTAAAATTTTAATTTTACAAATTCTTTATCATTTGGTTAAATTGTTTAGCAATGTTTGAAGGTTTTGCATGAAATTTTTTCAAATTTAATGAAAATTTATGCAATAATACTTATGTAGCAATATTTTTTTTATCTTTGTGTTTTTGAAAAGTTACATCGTATTCATACCTTACAAAAGATTGCATCATTTTTTAAGAATTATTATTCAACTTTTTTTAAAAAAAATAATATTGTACTGATATAATACTTGCCATGAATTTTTTTTTCCGTAAAAGTTAATGTACATTACGCGTATTGTTCCATAACGTTCCTTAAGTACATTAACAAATTTTTGCAATTTTTTTCTATATTGGCTTATATTTAAGATGTTAGGATTGTACAATGTTCGAAGAATTGTTGTACATCAGTTGATTCCCCCCCCCCCCCAATAATTCTCTACAGCTATGAAAAAGTAAGATATTGTGTACATAAAATAAAAAATTCTCAAAAATGAAAAAAAAAAACTTTTTTTTCTTGTTGTGATTTGAAGTAAATTTCAAATTCTTTACGATATGGGTAGGGCAGCGTTTCTCAAACTGTGGAGCGCGCCTCCCTAAGGGGGGGGGGGTGATAACCCAACAAGGGGGCGCGAGTGTATCGAAAAATCAAAATTAAAAGATTATTTTAAAAAATTATTAATTTACTGAAAGGAAGCAAAGCAAAATACATTCTAACATAATAAATAATAAAATACATATTTACCGTAATTTCGCACGTATAGTCCGCACCATCGTATAGTCCGCAGACACGATTTTATATAAAAAAAATTTCAAAAATCGTCAGATAGTCCGCACCACCGGATAGTCCGCGCACTATACGTCCGAAATTACGTTATTTTAATACGGCAATATTAATGTATTTTAGAAACAAAGAACTAAGTATAAATAGAAAAAAAGTACTTCCTTACTAATATACCTTCAGAAATAAAACGCAAAATACAAATAAAAAACAGTGCTTACTAATTAATCATATATTAATCACACATTCTACTACATTAACGAAAACCTTCAAAGTCCGATTCATCGGTATCAGAATTAAAAAGTTCTAATATATTTTCGAGAAGAGTGTCCGAAAGTTCATTTTCAGCATCACTATCTTCCCTGTCAGTGATTTCCTCACTTTCACTAACAATCCCGGCTTTTATAAATCCCGATCAGATGGTGGACACTTTAACACTTTTCCAGGATTTATCGACACATTCGGCAACTTCAGTGTATGAAGCGCGTCTCATATTTCCTCCTTTTGTACAAGTATGTAAACCTTCCGACATCCAGTTGTCCCAGCAAGCACGTACGTGGGACTTGACTGTCTTTTATGTGTGTCCTCATGGAATCCATAATTAGTACTCCTTTGGAATTGAAAAAGGCACCTTCTCTCTTCTTCCAAACTTCTTGAAACCAATCGAGAATAATGTCCTCGTTACACCAACCCTTTTCATTGCACCGTATTACGACGCTTCGAGGAAAATTTTCCTTGGGAATTGTTTTTCTCTTAAAGATTAAGAGCGACTTCAACTTTGTGCCGTCAGCACAGCAGGCGAGCATCACTGTGAAATTGGTCTTTTTTTGACCAGTTGTTGTACTACTCATTCGTTCTGCACTATGCTGTATGGTTTATTATCGATACATACGAATGTTTTCTTGGAATCTCGCGCTTTTTTTATATTTGATCATCGGCAGTTCACGACAGCGTTTTTTTTTTAAATTTCGACGATTTTAACCGTGAACAACCAGCGTATTATCCGCACTGGTGGATCGCAGCTTCAAAAATTCGCATTTTAAACACAGATAGTCCGCGGACTATACGCGCGAAATTACGGTACACTGATATATACTTGTAAATTTATCAGTACTGTACAATGTATTTGATAATAAATTTATCAATACTAAACGAAGAGCAAGTTTTATTATTTTCACTGACTTCCACGGGATTGTCATATACAAAAATTATATTCAAAATTTAATATTTATCTTCATAATTTTTGCGGTTATGGTGTTAATTATACACCGTGATTAAATCTATATATATAAAGGAGAAAAGCGACTGACTGACTGACTAATCACGAATCTCCGGCACTATTCAACCTACAGACTTGAAATTTGGTAAACATGTTCCTTTCATAGAGTAGAGATCCACTAAGAAAGGATTTTTTGCGAAATTCCAACCGCAAGGGGCGTTACGGGGTGGTTAAGGGCAAGGGCGGCTCTAGGGCCGGACAAACAGGACCCATGTCCGGGGCGGCATTTGGACCAAATTTTAAAAATACTTTATTTTTGTTATGGAAAATTTGGAAGAAGTACACTATCTAGGGAAAAATATTCAGAATGAGATAATTTCTCTTTTATATGAGAATATTAAATTATACATTGTTCATAAAATTAAACAAGCTAAATATTATTCGATAAATTTTGATTTCGCCCCTGATGCCAAGAAGATCGAACAAATGACATTTAGGGTAAGGTATACATGTATTGAGAAATATAATCCTAACGAAGTTATCGTTAAAACTAATGCGAGTTCTTTTGGTTTCCTTCCAGTTGAAAGATTAACTGGAAGAGAACTTTCAAATTTAATAGTTGTGAAACTTAAAAAATTAGGGCTAAATTTGCTAGATATGCGGGGGCAGGCCTACAATAACGGAGGGAAAATGAAAGGCGAAAAATCAGGGGCTCAATTTAAAATAAGATCCTTAAATCCGAGAATAATCTATGTGCCATGTAGTAGCCACTCTTTAAATTTGGTCGTTAATGACATGGCAAAAGCATCCTTAGAAGCCTGTACTTTTCTTAATATAGTTCAAAAAATTTAATTTTTTTCATCAACTTTTCGTTGGGTTACATTATTAAAATTTATAAAGACCATAAAACTTTAAAGCCACTTAGTGTAAATAGCTGGGAAAGCTGAATAGAGGCTACTAAACCCTTAAGTTATCAATTGGGAGGTTTTTATGATGCTTAGATTTTATAATAATGCTAAAAATTGACAACTCTATAAAAGATGAGGCCTCTGGATTATTAAAATCTACTTAACAATTCAAGTTCCTATGGCCCTCATTATTTGGTATAAAATCTTTAATTGCATTAAAATCCAATAAGCAAGCTATTGCAAACAAAATATTACGCTCTACCATCTACTATGGAACTCTGAAGAAATTGTAAAGATTTTTTTAAGGGTGTGACTTTTGATAAAATGCACAGTGATGCAAAAGAACTGGCCGTCGAGACTGATATCTCTGCTAATTTTGAGGTGACGCAACCACGTCACAGAGTTCGACGGGAAAATGTAAATTTTAATTATGAAGCACAAGATGATCCGATGGAATATCCTAAATTAAATTTCAAGATAGTTTTATTTTTTTACATTGGACGAAGCAGTTAATGCTTTGGAATGCAGATTTAATTTAATGAGTACTGACAGTAATTGTTTTCATTTTTGTACAATATATATGATTTAAGAAAAACCCTTAATTAATTAAAAACTGTAAAAATTTAGAAATGATGTTGACCGACGGAGAATCATTGGATGTAAACGCGCTTGATTGAGCAGATGAGGTAATGTCAGTTTCAGCTTTAGTAAGGGGGAAAAAAGAGAAGAAAAAAAGCACAGTTGAAGTTTTAAAATTTATTTCTGTTTTAGAATTTGCTCCAAATCTTGCTATTACATTTATTTTACTTTCTTTGCAAAAAGTTTGGCAAGTGTAGATATTAGTTTCTCAAAATTAAAATTAATAAAAAATTTCTTACAGTTCACAAATTCTAACGATAGATTAAATGACTTAGCTACATTGGCTATCGAACATGAAATAGCTGAACAAATTGATATATATATATATATATATATATATATATATATGTAACAGAGAGGGTGGTGTCTAGGGGTATGTTGAATGAAAGAGAGACGTTAAAGTTTAAGGATATTTAATGACATCTACAGGTTGTTAAACCTGACTAGGCGCGCGCTGCTGGGAGAACAGTAAGTCTACCCCTTCTCCCGCTTACATCCGGGGTTACAGAGAGTGGCGCTGGTGTCGCCTGAGCGTATACAACACTCGTCCATCCTGATGTGGTCGGTCCCCGACCAGGCTGGAAAATATGCAAGTAAAAATTATACAAATACTACAACTGAAAAGAAAAAAAAGATTAAACAAATTTTTAAAGTTCAAATTTCCTTGAGTATATAGAGGGAAAAAAATAAAGTCATTAGAGTTCTGGAAAGAAAAGTCTTAGGGATTATCCCATGGTTTCATCAGATCAGCAGATGTGGATGTCAAATTCGGGCCTTCTTGTCTTCCTATTTTCTTTACATCGTACCTGTCGTTTGGACGAACTTTCGCGACTTCATATGGGCCAAAATATTTTGGTCGCAATTTCACACCTACTCCAAACTGGGTTTTCTTGATTGCAATTCTGTCACCTTCTTTGTATTTTCTTGCTTCTTTGCGATGTTTATTGTAGTGTAGTCTACTTTGTTCTTGTAATTTCAGGATATTGGATTTGGCATCTTCTCTCATTTGTTGTTTATTCTGTAAGGATAATTGGAAATTTTCTTCCTCGAGAATGGCTTTGATTTTGATGTCATCTTTATTTTTCATTTTGACGCCTGTTAAAAGTTCAAATGGTGTATATTTGGTGGCTATGGAAACAGTGCTGTTAATTATTCGTTGAACTGATGATACGTGTTTATACCATTTATTGGGATCTTCAAGTGAAAGCTTTGTTAGGACTGGTATTATCGTTGCATGAATTTTTTCTACCTGACCGTTCCCACGCGGTACACCTGTTGTGATTGAAATAAACTCGATATCTTCATCCTGACAAAATTTCTGAAATTCTGTCGAAGTGAATGCTGTTCCTTTGTCTGAAATTATTCGTCTGGGACTTCCAAAGGTTACTTGTTGTAATTTTAATTTGTCTAAAGCATCGTTAGCTGAAGGAGACTTTACAGGATAAATCCACAAAAATTTGGTGAAAGCGTCGATGACAGTAAAGATATATTTGTAGTTCTTGTTGGTACTTGGGAGTGGACCCAAAAAGTCAATATGGTAGGTATCAAGTGGAATATCACCTTTTGGTATGGGATGTAGAAATCCTTCTCGTTTGCCAAATTTTTTGGATGAAAGAATGCAAGGAATACAATTTGCAATAACATTTTCTACAGTCTTACGCATATTTGGGAAAAAGAATTGTTGTTTGACTAAATTTTCAGTTTTGTTGATGCCGAAATGTCCTTTAGAATGTTCAAGTTGTACGATTTGTTTTTGCATTTCAAGTGGAACTACTAGAAGTTCTTGGTCGTTGACAATTTTGTACAGCACATCGTTTTTTAATGTATAATCAGAGGCTGAAGATGATTGTAATAATTGTTTAATACTGGATGTAAACTCATCATTAATTTGTGCTTTTTTAATTTTTTGTGTTGTTTCGTTGTATTGTATGAGCATGACTGGATAACGACTGAGCGCGTCAACATGTTGCATTTGTTTACCTGGCCTGTGAAGTATTTCGTAATCGAAGTCTTCTAAGTAGAGAGCCCATCGTGCTATTCTAGGTGGTAAATCTTTCTTTGACATAGTTTTTTGAAATGCTTGGCAATCTGTGATTATTTGAAATTTTGTGCCGACGAGGTAGTGTCGAAATTTTTTTAATGCTGTAACTATCGCTAAGACCTCTAGCTCGTAGCTGGAGTATTTCTCTTCTTGAGGAGAAGTTTTACGACTCATATAGTGTATTGGATGAAAGTTCCGATTTGAGTCCATTTGTAGAAGTATAGCGCCAAACCCTTTCGCACTGGCATCGCAGTGTATTTGTAATGGAGCGTTTTGCTGATAAAGATGTAATACAGGTTCCTGAGACAAAATTTGCTTCAAAGAGAGAAAAGCTTGTTTTTGTATAGGACCAAAGGTGAATGGAACTTTGTCTCGTAAAAGATCGCTTAAAGGTCGTGCGATTGATGCATAGTCCTTAATAAATTTTCTAAAATAGCCTGTTAGTCCTAAAAATGATTGGACATGCCGAGTGTTTTTAGGTGTTTGGAAATTCATGACTGCATTTGTTTTAGCTGTTGAAGGACGAATAGTACCTTCTTCAATAATATGGCCAAGAAAAGTTAATTTCCGCTGAAGAAAATTACACTTTTTAAAATTAAACTCTAAACCATAAGTAGCAGCAACATCAAATACTTTTTTAAGCTTTGCAATCCCTTCACATTCAGAATTTGCCGGAATTAAAATGTCGTCCATGTATATAATAACAGTGTTGTCTTTTAAGAGATCTTTAAACACAATTTGAATGTATTTTTGAAATAGTGAGGGAGAATTACACAAACCAAAAGGAACTCTATTAAATTGGTATTGACCATTATGTGTTATGAAACTGGTGTATTTACGGCTATCAGGATCAATTTTGATGTGAAAAAAACTGTTTTTAAGTCCAGATTTGAAAAGAGTATCGCTCCATGGAGTTGATCAAAAATGTCTTCAATGAGGGGTAGTGGAAATCTTTGTTTAATTGTTTTAGAATTAAGAGCACGAAAATCAACACAGAGTCTAGTTGACTGGTCTTTTTTCTTGACAAGAACTAAAGGTGCGGCAAAATTAGATGAACTTGGGGAAATTATTCCATCAGACAGCCATTGCACAATTTGGTTTTCGACGATAATTTTTTCCGCTTGACTTAATCTTTTAGGACGCAAGGCGATGGGTGTGTCATCAGAAAGGATAATTTGCATCTGTAAGTTTGTATCTTTAATTTTATTTGGTTTGTAAGATTGGATAAGGTTTTCAACTTCGCGACGCGTATCAACGTTCAAAATATGCGATAAATCTACTGGAGGATAAATTACATTTAAATTTGATAAATAACAATTCTCATTTTGAAAAAGCAAAGAGAGAGATTCGTTTTTATTATTAACTGGTAAAGATTTACAATCGCTAATTTTCAATTCAGAAAAAAATTTGTCTACGTTAGCTTCACGCTGAAAATCAGTTATATAACATGTTTGATCGGATCTGGGCTGTGACGTCAGTTCATATTTCTTATTTTCTTTTTTATCGAATAATTTCTGTTTTGAAGAGTTTAACGATTCTTTTTTATTCATTGGGTGTTTTACATTACTCGCGCTGTGAATATTTGGAGATTGATTTGAGCCATTTGGCCTTGAACCTTCGCTGGAATCAGGGCTTCGAACCGTAATTTTTTTTGCTCCGGTTTTCGTTCCGGTTCAACTAAAAAATTAATATCGGTTCAGTTCCGGTTTTCGCTCCGCCAAAAATAACTGTTTTCGTTTCAGTTCCAAATGAATAATTTCATTTTATGTATAATCTTATTTGTACTAAAAATATAATTCTATCATAAACAAAAAATGTAATTCTATCAAAATTTAGAAGATTTTATTCTTTTTTTAATTGGTACACTATGTGAATTGATACAAACAGCAGGTACGATAAGAGCGGCGAGCATTGGCATTGTTATCCATTATCAAAATCGCATTTGACAACTAGGTTCATGATTACCCACATTCGTCGTTTGACTCTCACATCGTGCACTTGGCCTTGCAATAATTATGTAAAAAATATATTATTTATTTAACATATGAAAATTGCCTCTAATTATTAATATATCTTCTAACGTACTTCTGTTGTCTCGGAGAATAAATTTCAAACCTGAAAACGCTCTTTCAACACTAACTTGTGTAGCTGGAGCTGCCCAAACCACCATTGCAATCTTATACAGGTGCGGATATGTAATTTTATTCTCTTCCCAGAAATCTAAAATATTATGCTTTATATCAAGCCTTCGTACATTGTCAAAATTATTTAAAATGAATTCAATGTCAATCTCGGTAGAAATAGAGGTTCTATGTGTTTTTATTACTGCCAATTCTTTATTTTTTAAAAAAGTCTCTAAATCGTCTTCATTTTCATCGCTTTCAGTAGAAGATTTTGTTTCCTCGTTTACTATTGAAATGGACTTTTCAAAAAATTGTAATTTGTTCCAAATATTCTTTAAATGTTGCACAGCCTGTACCTTTTGTGACGTGGAAAGCAAAATTTGATAACGCGGGTCTAAATAAACTGCTCCTACTAAACTATCAATTTCTATTAACAATGCTTTTCGGATTTTCAAGAGTGCATTTCGAGCAGAAAAGCAGTTTAATTTTGCGTATTTTTGCTGCAGGCGAATGCAGCGTATACGGAAATATAGAATTATAAGTGCTATAATCCACAAAAATCATCACAAATATTTTTTTTCTATTTTTTAAAATTTTGATCATCCACTCCTTTGCGGGGTGGTAACATGATTCGGAATTCCGCTATGCTCCCGCCCTTCTTCTCCATGTCGACCAACAAGATGCCAGCCCGATGCATTTGGGGGCGGAGTGATGGATGATGACATCAATGATTGACGTAAAAATCGCCTAATGAAATACTACTATTACGAAACATTTGAATCGCCGCCATTACCAAACACCCATTTGATGCGCAGAAGATTTGATAGATGCTTCATGCTACGTCACTTAGGGCCTCTCCTGTCTATTTACTCCTCCCTGATCTAAACAGTCTATACAAACATCCGTGGATGATCGCATGCTGAGATGTGAAAAATAAAATATAACTCGATATTTTTCTCAAAAAATCATCTATACTTCTAGTTTAATCAACTGAATTAAATATGTCTTCTACAAGTAGTTTCATGCGAAACTGAAACAGAAAAATACTAGTGAATATCAAAATAGGAAATCGAGAAGCAGTATACATGTAATGATAATTATAAAGTTGACGTTAAATTAGAAAATATTTATAAGTTGGTAACAGTAACAAAATGACTGAAAGATATATCGAACCGAAATAAACCGATATTTTTTTCGGTTCAGTTCCGGTTTTCGTTCCGACCAAAATAACGGTTTTTTCCGGTTTTCGGTTCAGTTCCGGTTCGAAGCCCTGGCTGGAATGATTTGGGATAGTTTGCGGTGCAAAAGAATGCAAGCTCGACATATTTTGGCTAGCGAAATTATTTTGTCTATCATTTTTGTTTTTAGGCGAAAGAGTGTTCTTAGAATGAGAGGAAGTAGGATTATTTTCTGAAATCCGTGCATTTTCTTTTTCTGCTTTATTTAAATCATCAAAAATATTAGGCGGAACTATTAAATCACAATACAATTTATTACAGACAGCTGCAGTTACTATTATCGGGTTTTCACGAAAACTTGGAAGAGCTAATTTAATTTTAGTAAGTTCAGCTTGAATTTCATTTCCGAAAGCACATGTTAATTGAACAGTTCCTAAAGATTTTGTTTTGGGTGGAATGAGGGAAAATTTCATACACACAATATTCGCTCCCGAATCGATTAAAGTTTTCACGATTTTATCATTAACAAAAATATTTTCGTATTGCAATTCATGTAAGGATTCATTAAACATGTTACCTTCGACTTTACAAACAGGACCGTGATTTGAATTAGGTCTAGAATTGAAATGAGTTTCGTTTCTGTGAGAACCACTACGCGGGTTATTTGTTGAAGTGTTTGTTGAATAATTTGTGAAATTTTTATCACGAGAGTTGTAGCGATTAAAGCCCTGAGACGAGTTATATTTTTGTTTACTGTCATACGGCGGTTGATGATACTGTGTTTTGTCGGAATACGACTTTCGCTTTGCTACGTAGAAAACATCGCATTCCCTAGCCAATTCAGTAGGCTTAAACCAAGATTCGTTTTGGATATGTTGTTGCGTTTCTCGATCGAGGGTGGAAAATAATTTGTCGGCTATCATTAACTCACACAAAGTTTTAAAATCATTCGCATTACGAAGTTTACAATAATATTCAAAAGAACTTGTTAATCGTGACGAAAACTGTACGTGCGATTCGTTTGGCAATCGTTGGGCCCTACGGAAATTAATTAAGCATTCTTGTGGGGTTGGTTGGAATTCTCGTAAAATAATGTGTTTAACTTTCTCGTAATCTTGGAGTTCGTTTTCGGGGATATAAAGTAAAATACTGTTAGCTTTTTCACCGAGAATATTAATTAAGATCTCTGATTTTAATTCCTGTGGAACATTTTTGGTTGTAAACGCACGTTCAAGTGAATGAAAAAATAAATTATAATTTTCAGGTTTAGAAGGAATTGGCATACTAAGGGTCTTAACGGATTTAATGAGACTTTCTAAAAGGTTAGTTGACGGTGTTTCGAATGTTGCAGTAGTATTGTTTGAATTATTAGAATTTATAGCGGAGTTTATTTTCGCGAGTTCAATTTCTTTTTGAAGTTGAATGATTTTTTGGGCCGTTTGTTCGGCTTCTTTTTTCTCTAGTTCTGACTCTTTTCGTTCCTCAACGAGTAAATTAAGCATATCCTTAACGAATTCAGGTTCGTTTTTGAAAGTGTCAGTTTGTTCGATAAGTGCTTTTAAATTCACAAGCGTAGCATTTTCTGGGACAGTAACACCTAGTTCTTTAGCGGCGGTTATTAGATCTTCTTTCTTAGTATTTCGATACATGCTGAGTAAAAAAAGGTTTGATCCTACCTGATTGGACGATATCGGAGTGTTTGTAGACTGCAGATAGACTTCGCTTATAAAAGCTATCCGTTTGCGAGATGAGTTCACCACTGTGCACTTTTCACGGCGATGACTGGAGATACGAAGCAGATGGAGTTTACACTCTTGATGCGATGATTAGGCGGGGAAATTGGCCTTTTTGTTTCACTGGAACACTTGGACGATGCCGAAGAGACTTTTTGGTTGAGTCTCAAGCTTTGGCGAAGGAGACGGTAGTATTGGTCTCAGAGCGGAGGATTGGCTCTTAGTAGGCGTCGGTGGAATTCGATGATCCAGCATTCGCCATTGTGTTGGGCGATTTCGATGAGCGCCGTTTATTTTGGGCGACTTTTGATTTTAACACGGGTTCAAAAACCATTAAGGTTGCGAGGTCGAACCCCCATGTAACAGAGAGGGTGGTGTCTAGGGGTATGTTGAATGAAAGAGAGACGTTAAAGTTTAAGGATATTTAATGACATATACAGGTTGTTAAACCTGACTAGGCGCGCGCTGCTGGGAGAACAGTAAGTCTACCCCTTCTCCCGTTTACATCCGGGGTTACAGAGAGTGGCGCTGGTGTCGCCTGAGCGTATACAACATATATATATATATACTGTTAGCTCCCTTTTTTTTTCACAAGCAATATTCAAGTTTCATAGGTGTGCATTTATGAACAAAATTTTTATCTTTTTTAATAATAGTTTTTTCTTACTTTGGGGAGAGGGGCGGCATTTTTCCTTTCTGTCCGGGGTGGCAAAATTGCTAGAGCCGGCCCTGTTAAGGGGCGTTATAAATAATTGTTTCCATTTTTAAACTACTCGATGTATAATCTTGAAATTGGGTAAGCAGATTCCTTTCATAGAGTAGAGATCCACTACAAAAAATGAGTTTGGTGAACATCGACCCCCAAGTGGCGTTGCGGGGGCTTAGGGAGCGCTATAGATAATTATTTCCATTTTTAAACTATTAGACGCACAGTCTTTATATTTGATAAATAGATTCCCTTCATAGAGTAGAGATCAGCTACAAGATGGGTTTTGGGAAAATAGCCCCCCCCCCAAGTGGCGTTGTGGGGGATTGAGTGGAGTAATAGATAAATATTTTCGTTTTTAAACTACTTGACCTACCTGCTTGAAAATTGATAGGCATGTTTCTCTCATGGAGTAAATATCCGCTGCAAAATGTTTTTTGGAAAAATTGACCCCCAAGGGGTGTTGGGGACATATAAATAGTTATTCCTATTTTTAAACTATTAGACACACAGCCTTGATATTTTGTAAGCAGATTCCTCTCTTAGGATAGAGATACGCTACAAAATACGTTTCGTGAAAATCGACCCTCAAGTGGTGTTGCAAGGCTTAAGGGGCGGTATAGATAATTATTTCCATTTTTAAACTACTGGACGCACAGTCTTGAAATATGATAATCAGAATCCTTTCATGGATTAAAGATCCCTATGTAATATGTTTTGTGAAAATCGACCCCTAAGTGGCGTTGAAGGGGCTCAAGGGGGGGTTATAGATAATTTTTTCCATTTTTAATTTATTAAACGCACAGACTTCAAATTTGGTAAGCAGATTCCTTTCATAGACTACAGTTCCCCTACAAAAGGCCAGGGACGTCTTAAGGCATGGGCCAACTGGGTCCGGGCCCAGGGCCTCGCTCTCGGGGTTGGCCACATTTCGTTCTCGACTTGGTCTTAATAAGATCATGATCCGGATAATTTTAATGTGGTCAAATATTATTCCCGTAAATATTCTCCGAAAAACAAGGAATTTCAAATTACATGTCAACTTGCAAAAGTGGTAAGACTGTGTTATTATGTGATGACCGTTTCATGTCTAGGCCTAGGCCTAATACCATAAAAATTAATTCAATTCATTTAGTCGAAATGCGGCCATCGGTTGAGCCAGTTTGCGTCTAGGTTTTTAAGCACCATACAGTGCGTCGTGCACATTTATTTGTTTCAAATTACCGTTTGAACGAGTATTTGATAATGCATGCTATATACTGTCTTTTTTTAAAGACCTCCAGCAGAGCCTACTTTTGCATAGGGCCCAGGGCTTCAAAGAGTCTTAAAACGTCCTTGCCCTTCCATGCTGCTTTTAAATCCCCCCAGAAATTTCAACGATTCACCTCAATCAACATGAAGAAAAGATAACGCAACAAGTTGTAGTTTGAAAAGAATGATTATAGTAAGAAATACAAATTTTACATTTTTTTCATGGTTTTGAAGAAGGATGACACTAAAATGTTTTGCAGATATCAGTAGCGGAAGCTATATTCGTAAACATGAAAAACGTTGGTTATTTCTATACGACTCAATACTTTAATTTTAAGGTCTTAGTTGTACCAATGTCAAAGCGGAACTATATTCAATTTCTACAGGAGTTCTGCTTCGTTTACAACAGTAAACGATGACCTAGTTGCGTAGACGAATATCGCAGTGATCAATCAAATAGGATGACTACACCAGAAAATTTGAAAAAGGCCCACAAAATAGCAATGGATGACCGACGACTGAAAATGCGTGAGATAGTAGACATGATAGAGATTTCAAAAAGTGCTAGAAATTTGGACATAAGAAAGCTACGCGCAAGTAGGGTGCCACGATTACTCACAAAGGAACAAAAATTTTTTTCCCCAATGTGGCTGTGGATTGGTATTTTTTTTACCTTTACAGGATTAGTGCATTTTCTAGGAGCTAGTATCACTTTTTAAAGCGGCACCAATTGCCACAAGTAATTTTGATGCCCAGTTTCCTCCCCATTAGGAGGCACCTGAGTTCTGACGATACGAACTTGCTCTAGGAATTTAATTTTGCCGAGAGTACTAAGACAAACAGGCCCTCAAGGGATTTTTTTACATGACGCATAATCATTCGACATGGACGCTGTTGATTTCCTGCATCATGAAAATCCATCGACTTGGGCCGTCACCCCAAGTGCAGTAGGCCATCGACAAACCAACTACACCACCCAGCCGGCATGGAGAAAAACAGCGTAGTTAGAATATTTTAACAGACTTTTTGGCAACGTTTTTTCACAGCATTAAGGCTGAATTTTTCCGTCGATTTATTACCATGGATAATGTCAATCATTTCGCAACTGAAATGTAGTAATAGTCAAAACTGTGGACTGAATGAAGGAAGTAGGCTTCAATGAAGGTGACAGACAAGGACATGGCTCCAGTTTTTACAGATGCGCAAGGGGTAATTTCCATTGATTATCTTAAATAAGAGAAAATAATCAACCGTGATTATTATTGTGAATTTATTGTAGCATTTGCATGATGAAATCAAGAAAAATGGTTGCATTTGGCGAAAAATAAAGTTTAGTTTCATCGAGACAATGCATTAGTTCACACATCCATTATTGCGATGACCAAAATCAAGTAATTAAAATTCGAATTGCTTGTTCACGCACCCTATTCATCGGATTTATCCACCTGATAATTTTGCTTCCAAATTAGAAAAAAATGTCTCGGTGGTAAAACATTTGTTAAAAATACGAACAGGTGGAAAGATCTAATCTGCGATTCTTGGCTATTTTAAGGAAATCGGGTTTATAATAATTTTTTTAATTTTTGTGGTACATGAAAGTACGCATTATCAATTTTAAAAAAGTATTTCCTTTAAAGTTTTTAAAAAAAATCAAAGAAAAATTCATATCAAGCAATATGTATTTTTAAACACAAATGTATTAACTCATTAAATTTCAACATAAATAAAAATAAATGACCTAAAATAAGAAGAAATTATATGCTGTTTAAAAAGCTTTGAAGTGTTTCTTTCCTTCTTTTCTTTGGTTCAAAAACATTTTATATCTTATTTTTGAGTAAAAATTATTGCGAACTGACGTTTTTAAATTTTTCTTTCATTTTTCTAAAAAAATCGTTTTGTCACATTTCATTACAAAACAATTTATCAATATTCAGAAAACGAAGATATTTTCGATAAGAGTGTATTACTAAACTTTTGCTTTTTCCTTATCTAAAATATCGTTTTTTGTAAGAAATGGAGTTTTATCTTATTAATGGTATTTAACCTCTTGACAACCGTTTACTGGAGGAAATCATTAATTTTAACTGCCAGTAATAAAGTTTAGAAATTAGCACATTTTAATGAACACACTATACACATCATCCCATGTACATCTGGTTCAATATTTACTCTCATATAAACTTTAACATTTAAAATACTTTTTTTTTTATAAATTTAGCTTTTTTATTTTATGAACTTATCAAATTTTGGGAGAATTATCATTGCAAATATATAGTTACAATGTTTACAACCATTCTAATTTATATAACTTGAGCATGCTAGTACCTGAAGAACTCTTTTCTTGGGCTTAAAAGTTAATCTGAATCTTAGTTACATCACTATATATATCAGCACATTATAGTTATTTGATTGATTTTGATCTCAAATATTTCCTTCCCCTTACTTTCTTAAAAAATGTTAAACAAAACAATTTTATTTTGTCTTTATGAAAAGAAAACGTCTCTCAACATAAGCATATAAAATAAAGGAAATTAAAGGATATTTGATTATTTCTGGATTTATTTAGAATTTAATTGTATATTTTACCAAAACCGATTCATTCATTATGACTTAACTTTGAAAGCCCTGGTAAAAAGAATTCTACTTAATTTTCTTAGCAAGAATACAACTAAATGTGAATTAAGAATAGACACTATTTTCCTAAAATAAACTTTGTTTCAAACACTAATCTTTCCTTACAATTATTGTTATTAAAAATAATTAAATAAAGAAATGAAACTAATTTTATGAAAATTAAATAATATTTTCTATTAAATTTTTTTTTTGTTTTATGTTTATTCAATGCAATTATGGATAGATTTTTTTAAAATTCAACATATTTTTATTTTCCTTTAATTAAACTTCCTATCATATTTTATTCCTACTATTCTGGATAATGTAACTTTCATTTGCTCGTGTTATATGAATATTTTTTACAGAATTTTTAAATTCTATTATTAATGTACTTTACCTAGTAAAAACGTTTATCAATTTTTTTTTTCAGATTTTTTTTTTATGTTCGAAAAATCTGACTTATTTTTATTTTATTTCAACCGTCTACGAATCAAAAACCTAAGCTTTGATCTTATATATATTCATATTTTTTCTTCTAAATCTACTGAAAATTACTGTACTGTATAAAGTTATTCCTTTTCTTAAATGATATAAAAGATATACTAACAAATGGGGTCAACTATTTTATTGAAAGCCAAAATTTTTTTACAATAATTTTTGAAATCTATTGAGGTGAAGCTGTTGTCAAAAATCACAAAGAGTCACTATATCTGATAAAGAGTCACTATCTCTTGGATGAAGAGTCACTATCTCTTTCATAAAGAGTCACTATCTCTTTCATAAAGAGAGTCACTATCTCTTTCATAAAGAGTCACTATCTCTTTTATAAAGAGTCACTATCTCTATATAATTTCATCATTGAAATGAAATTCCTAAATTCCCATTCTTGAAGCCAATGCTGTTATGTAGGATCTGAACTGTTTTCCGTCATTACTGAAGCAGTATGAAAATTTTGGATGATTCGCTGGAAATTCTTGTTTTTTTTTTTGTTTTTTGTTTTTTTTATGTTCCAAAGTTATTTGCTGTATCTTTAAGAGGATTGTCGAATTCTTTTGAACATTCATCATTTCTATTTACTATGGATTCATTATCACAGCCCCATACATTTGCAGAAAGGTTTACATGTTGATTAGAGAGCTGGCGTATGTGGATTTTCCTTCAGATATTCACTTTCAATGGCTTGTTAGAAATCATCAGTGGCATCAGTGTAAACACAGGCTTCAGCTTTAGAAGACAGAACAAAGCAATTAAGTATTATTCCTGTGCAACCATTCTTTTTCTGCTTAGAAGTTCACATTTTGTAGTGTTCCAGAAGAAGAATATAGAGAACGGAAAGAAACATGTACGACATGTTACAGTAATATATCACTTGAAACACGTTGATGGTACAAAGAAGCATCACAGAAAACGCCCCAGACAGTGATTCCGTCTTCAGTGCTTTAGTTATCAAAAATTTATATTTTGGAGTTTCATTTTTAAAGAGTTCCAGAAAAAAGATACATCCAACGGAATAAAACAAGTAGAACATCTCGCAGTAACACATCATTTGCAGCATATTGATGATCCAAAGAAGCAAGTGAGAGAATATTAACGTCGCACTGATTAGCAACACGAGGGATTTTGGCGACGGTCCGCGTAATTTTGAACCATGGTCAAGTGACGCGGAGGACACCTGAGCTGGCTACCTAACTACCACACCACGCCAACGGGAGGACGTTTGAGCTCTCGACAGATTTAATGTGCATCGCTCCCCTACACGGCGGATCTTTTAGTGGTACTAGGATCGAACCCATGACATGCTAGCCATGATCCGATGCCTCGGCCACCGCGGCCGCCCAAAGAAGCAAGACAGAAAACGCACCAAACAACGACCCCATCATTATCAAAGAGTTATTTATCAAAAACGTATGTTTTTAAAAAATATAAGGCACAGTACTTAAATAGCAACTTCAGTTTGTTTGCTCAAACACTTAACTAAATAATTTTTCAGGATATAATTAAAACTAGCTTTCATGGCCCGGCGTTGCTCGGGCTTGTTCAAGTGTATAAATATTATTGCCTTAAAAAATCCTCCTTCCTATCTCGGTGCAAGCACTCTTCCTGGTGTATTTGTGTGGGATTTTTGTATCAATGTCACTAAATTTCCCTCTTTTGAAATATCTTTCACCTCTTTACTCCATTGGGTGGGTATGTTTTTCCTCCACTCAGCCCGGTGTTGCACGGTCTTTTTGAGAGTATAACTTTATCCCAATGAAATTTTAATTTTCCCCTCTCAATGCCCGCATCTCTGGGTGAGAGTGTATTCGCGATGTGTGGGTGATTTCTATACTTATGTCATTAAAATTATTTTTTCCGAAATGTCTTTAATTTTTTTCTATTATACGTAGACAGGTTCCGTTTCTTTTGGTTAAGCCCGGAGTTACATGGGCTTTTTCATGCGTATTGCTCTTTTTCTCTCTTTTTTTCACCAGTGATAAAGTCTTTGTTTAAAATTCTATTTTTGATTTCTAAGTTATAAAACTAATCTAGTTTTATCCACAAGAAAAAAAAAAGATAGAGTATAATTTTACTACTAAATAACTAATTTTGTAATGAATAATAATTTTAAAATATACTGTAATTTGTTGTTTTTTTTATATTAATTTATATCCATTTTTATTAAATAATGAATAAAATTTTTTTTACCATTATCTATTGAAATGACCAGTGCTGATTTAAACTCATCACGGGCCCTAAGCACAGAATATCTACATCCTTCTTTGGTAGTGGAGAATCGAAATTTGTAATCAGAAAATCTAGTTAAGTCCAGCTTATCCTGGTCCTTTTGGGTCCCTGGGCCCTTGCCGCCCGGCCCAAGCGCCCAATGGATAAACCTGCACTGGAAATGACTGCTTATATCTGGATGTGTGTTTGATTATTCGATTAAAAATATGTAACTGTAAAAAAAAGAAGCATGGGAAAGAAAACCTAAAGATTTTTTCATATCACTGCATAAAGATTTAAAATGTAAATAATATTATTTGATGAAAGCATTTCAGCATTTTCTTATATTCTCTTAAAGTTTTTCACTAAATTGCTTTTCTGGAAAATAAAGAAAACTATCAGTTCTGATGTATCAGAAAGTAGCTGTCTGCACATGCTCCATAAGCTCTCAAACCGGTCAATTCTGTCGTAGGTTTATCACAATTAATCATTACTGACATTTGGTGATTTTAGCAATTTTTTTTCGTTGCAATCTCTTTGAAATGGAAAAGTGCCTTTTTTAAAAATAGTTTATGTGCGAAAATTGAAAAAATAAAAGTTGTTCAAAATTACAAAATTCTATAAATTTTTTAAAAAAGTTTTACTATATTCCAACACAGTCTAACTTGGCAGCGTTAAGAGAGATATACAATGTACCAATCTATTTGAAAAATAGTTGTAACTTTCTTTCTATTGGAATTTAAACCCAAGAAAATTTATAAAAAATGTCAAACATTGTAGACATTGGGATTTTAATAATACATTTCAAGTTAGTCACACATTAAAAGCATTTATTTTTAAACAGAGTAAGTTAATACAGACAACAGAGCAACGTCATGAAATTGCAAGTTTGGCTGAAAACCGATTTTTGACGCCTGCTTTTGTCACTGTTGTAACAATAACATTGCTGCAACAATGGAGACAAATCAAAATTTGCACGAAAAAAACGGGTTTTTCAGGTTTTTAAATAATATCTTTTAAACTAATTACAATATCGGAATATATAAATAGGCAATACGGCTTCCCCGGAAAATTCCCGATCTTTTGGTACCTTCCGCGACTTTCTGTGTGGTGCCGTTCGTGAGAAGATAGATACGTTTGTTTACCTTCGAATTTTAATAGTGTAGACTAGCTTTCATGGCCCGGCGTTGCTCGGGCTTGTCTAAGTGTATAAATATTATTGCCTTAAAAAATCCTCCTTCCTATCTCGGTGCAAGCACTCTTCCTGGTGTGTTTGTGTGGGATTTTTGTATCAATGTCACTAAATTTTCCTCTTTTGAAATATCTTTCACCTCTTTACTCCATTGGGTGGGTATGTTTTTCCTCCACTCAGCCCGGTGTTGCACGGTCTTTTTGAGAGTATAACTTTATCCCAATGAAATTTTAATTTTTCCCTCTCAATGCCCGCATCTCTGGGTGAGAGTGTATTCGCGATTGTGTGTGTGATTTCTATACTTATGTCATTAAAATTATTTTTTCCGAAATGTCTTTAATTTTTTTCTATTATACGTAGACAGGTTCCGTTTCTTTTGGTTAAGCCCGGCGTTACATGGGCTTTTTCATGCGTATAGCTCTTTTTCTCTCTTTTTTTCCCCCAGTGATAAAGTCTTTCTTTAAAATTCTATTTTTGATTTCTAAGTTATAAAACTAATCTAGTTTTATCCACAAGAAGAAAAAAAGATAGAGTATAATTTTACTACTAAACTAGCTTTCATGGCCCGGCGTTGCACGGGCTTATACCGAGGGTATAACTTAATCCCCATGTTAATTTCCTCCTTCGTACGATGTGAATGCATGTCCCGTGAGTGCGTGTCATGGCTTTGTTGCTTAACATTTTCCCTTCTCTTCGCAAATTCTCGATCCTAGTACCACTGAAGACCCTCCGTGTAGGGGAGAAATGCACATAAATTATGTCGAGAGCTCAAACGTCCTCCCGTTGGTGTGGTGTGGTAGTTATGAGAGGGGGTGCCAGCTCAGGTGTCGTCCGCGTCACTTGACCATGGTTCAAAATTACGCGGACCGTCCCAAAAGGCCTCGTGTTGCTGAACAGTGGGGCGTTAATATTCACTCAACTTCACAAATTCAGCACTTCCAATATTATTTTTCGAAATTACTTTGATTTCTTTGTTTCTTTCCTCTCCGCTTAGCCCTGCGTTGCACGGGATTTTACCGACTGAATAACTTCACCCTCATGGAAATTTCGTGTTTCCCTCAGGCCGATAGCACTTGTGTGTGCGATGTGAGTGATTTCTTTAACAATCTCAAAAAAACTCCCTTTTTCGAAATTTGTTCTTGCGTTGGTGTGGTGTAGTAATTATTAAAGGTGGGTGAAAGCTCATGTGTCGTTCTCGTCACTTGAGCATGGTTGAAAATTTCGAGGTCCGTCACCAAAAACCCTCGAATAGGCAAACAGTGCGAATTTAAAAATCACCCACTCACTCTCCAATTCTTTCGTTTTACCGAGTGAATAACTTCATCCCCATGGAAATTTCGTGTTTCCCTCAGGCCGATAGCACTTGTGTGTGTGTATGCGCGCGATGTGAGTGATTTCTTTAACTATGTCATAAAAACTCCCTTTTTCGAAATTTGTTCTTGCGTTGGTGTGATGTGGTAATTCTAAAAGATGGGTGAATACTCAGGTGTCGTCCTCGTCACTTGAGAATGGTTGAAAATTTCGAGGTCTGTCACCAAAAATTCTCGAATAGGCAAACAAGGTGAATTTTAAAATCACCCACTCACTTCAACGATATTGATTCATATGAGAAAAAATCATAAAATATGCAAAACATCATTGTTTTGTAAAAAAAAAGTTGTTTTTTTCCTATAAAATTCTTTAAAGAAATATAGTTTTTGGCATTTTATTTTTTTAATCATTGATTCTAAATGATCAATGACTTTTTTAAAAATAATTTTCATTTAAATGCATCGATATTTATTCATTTTAGAAGAAATCATAAAATAGGCAAAGTATTATTATTTTGAAAAAAAAATCCGAATCGTGACAAATAAGTGATGTTTGGTATTTAATTTATTCAATCACTGATATTAAAAGAGCAAAGTATGAATCTTTTTAGTTCAGATGGTTTACTTATCATAGTTATAAGAAATCCTTATACGTAACGATTGAAAAATTTCGATTAATGATTTACAGAAAACAATTCTTTTTTACTTAAAAAAATGTATATTTAAAGCAACAAAGAAAACGTTCTGATATAATATATTACGAAAAACAAAGCATATTCATTATTTTAACAATAATTATTTTCTTAGAGCTAAAAATAATACAAAGGGTTTGTGTGTATGTGTGGTATTTTCATTTGCCAATGAATCGTTATATACTGGTAGCTAAAGTATAGTCCAGAAAACTATAATCTATCGTTTTATCCAGAAAAAAACAGATTATACAGTGTTGTCATTACATAATTAATCTAGTAATGAATAACGGAAAAAATATTGCAACATCAAGTTTGACCTTGGCCACTGAGCGTTAAACAGAGGGGGAAAAAATAATAATAATGATTCTCGCGCATGCGCAAAGCCTTTAGAATGTCTTTAAAGTTTTCATTATTTTTTATGGCTCAATTTTTAATTGAAAATTCCAAGTGTTCACATATTGATTGGAAACAACAATAATTTTTGAAGAAAAAATGTTACAAAAATAATGCTTATATTATTTCTCGCAAAAACTTTATTTTACGAAAATCACAAAAAAAATCTTAAAAATCCTTAATTTTTAAGCAAAATCGACACACGGGAAAAAATTTAATGCAATTTTTTTTTTCAATGAAGAAATTATTAAATGATTGATTTAAGTATTTTGAGTGTTTTATTACAATTCGTTCAAAAAAGTTTTCGGCTTTTTATTTTTTAAATCACTGATTCTGAAAGTTTTAAAAATCATTTTTATATAAAAGCAAAAATATTGATTCATATGAGAAAAAATCATAAAATATGCAAAACAGCATTGTTTTGTAAAAAAAAAAAGTTGTTTTTTTTCTATAAAATTCTTTAAAGAAAGATAGTTTTTTCCCGGAAACGAAACTGCAGCATTTTTAAAAATAGTTGTATGCTGAAAAAAGAACAGAAAGTATAAATTTTTCAAATAACAAAATTTCACTACTATTTTAATTCTTGAAGTAAAATTGTGAGAACTTTTTGAAATATTCGACACGGGGAAAAAAGTTTCATGCAATTACGCATCATTTTAAAGTAAACTATAAGTTTTATGAAAGAGAACAAAAATTTCGATACTGATAAATATTTTAAATGAATCTCAGAAATGCATTGAATGCATTTTAATTTTAAAAAAATATATTAATTTAAATCCATTATCAATAAATACTAATAAAAAAAATTCTACAGATAGCTCTTGAAA
Source organism: Trichonephila clavata (assembly GCA_019973975.1). Taxonomy (NCBI): domain Eukaryota; kingdom Metazoa; phylum Arthropoda; class Arachnida; order Araneae; family Nephilidae; genus Trichonephila; species Trichonephila clavata. The sequence continues at coordinate 288,431 of BMAO01002047.1, forward strand.
CATTTGGAGATGTTTAATTAAACATATATAAGTGTTAAAAATCCACTTTGGGGGGAAAACCTAGTTATATGCTAACATTCACTGAAAAAAACCTTAAAAAAAAAAAGAATACTATTTGATAAAAACATTTAATTTTTTTAATTTTAATTTTATAGTTTTTCATTCCACTCTGTGTTAAAATTATTTAAACACGTATCTGCGGAAAAAATTATATTATACAAAACTAACTTATTAATTATTTTTAATAAAATTGATTTTCAATCTTCGTATATGTTACGGATAATATTACTGTAAACACGGAAAAAGGGTTTTGTGAGATTATCTTCATAAATGACGAAGTTATTCAATGTGAAGTAAAAATTAAGACTACTTTTTAAAAATTCTATAAAAAAAAAAGTTTTGGGAATTTTATTTTTTAAATGAATGGATCTAAAAGAGAAAGGCTTGAAGTAAATTAGTGTAGAATATCGATTTAATAACACGAAAAGTAATTCATACCCAACGATTTAGATATAATTTTCATAAAAACGCATCAGTTTTAACACTATTTTAAAAAATTCGAAAAAAATAGAAAATATCGTTATTTTACAAAAAAAATTACAGCACTGAAAATTTACGTGGGAAAAATAAACAGAAATGAAAGCTTCTTGTTAGGAATTGTTGAAAAAGATAGAAATTACTTTGAATGATTAAAAATCAGAAAAAAACCTTTTTTAAGGCAAAAAAAAAAAAAAAAAAAAAAAAAAAAAAATGAAAAGTACATTAAAATAACAGAGGATCATGTTAAAATAAGTATTTATCAGTGAAATTAATTTACGTGGGAAAAATAAGCAGAAACGAACAAAATGAAATTCGCTAGATTCGAACCCAAACATAAGAAAGGAAAGAATTAAGACACTTCGCGAAAGCGGCGCGTTAGCCAATCACGCCACGCAGGTTAGTAACAGAACAGAAAATAGGCAATAATAATGAATGGTCGGTTCAAATTGAATTTAATTTTTAATCGAGGGGATCCGTAATTTTGAAGCAATTTTTTCAATCTTCGTATATGTTACGGATAATATTACTGTACACACGGAAAAAAGGTTTTGTGAGATTACCTTCATAAATGACGAAGTTATTCAATGTGAAGTAAAAATTAAGACTACTTTTTTAAAAATTCTATAAAAAAAAAGTTTTGGGAATTTTATTTTTTAAATGAATGGATCTAAAAGAGAAAGGCTTGAAGTTAATTAGTGTAGAATATCGACTTAATAACACGAAAAGTAATTCATACCCAACGATTTAGAAATAATTTTCATAAAAACGCATCAGTTTTAACACTATTTTAAAAAATTCGAAAAAAATAGAAAATATCGTTATTTTACAAAAAAAATTACACCGTGTCGTGGCGAAATAAATGATCTTTCCGATTCTGTAATTATTTTTTGTCTAATTTCGACACCGAAAATCGGATGACAATTTTAATATGGTGGAAAACGTAAGATTACCGCTCGGCCGAACCGGAAGGGAAGTTCCGCCAAGTAAACAACCGGCAGGAGTAAAACAATTCGGCGTTTTAAGGTTTTTAATTAATATCTTTTTAACTAATTACAATATCGGAATATAAATAGGCAATACGGCTTCCCCGGAAAATTCCCGATCTTTTGGTACCTTCCGCGACTTTCTGCGTGGTGCTGTTCGTGAGAAGATAGACGCACATAGATACATACATAGATACGTTTGTTTACCTTCGAATTTTAATAGTATAAGATAACTAATTTTGTAATGAATAATAAATTTAAGATATACTGTAATTTGTTGTTTTTTTTATATTAATTTATATCCATTTTTATTAAATAATGAATAAAAATTTTTTTACCATTATCTATTGAAACGACCAGTGCTGATTTAAGCTCATCACGGGCCCTAAGCACAGAATATCTACATGCTTCTTTGGTACTGGAGAATCGAAATTTGTAATCAGAAAATCTAGTTAAGTCCAGCTTATCCTGGTCCTTTTGGGTCCCTGGGCCCTTGCCGCCCGGCCCAAGCGCCCAATGGATAAACCTGCACTGGAAATGACTGCTTATATCTGGATGTGTGTTTGATTATTCGATTAAAAATATGTAACTGTAAAAAAAAGAAGTATGGGAAAGAAAACCTAAAGATTTTTTCATATCACTGCATAAAGATTTAAAATGTAAATAATATTATTTGATGAAAGCATTTCAGCATTTTCTTATATTCTCTTAAAGTTTTTCACTAAATTGCTTTTCTGGAAAATAAAGAAAACTATCAGTTCTGATGTATCAGAAAGTAGCTGTCTGCACATGCTCCATAAGCTCTCAAACCGGTCAATTCTGTCGTAGGTTTATCACAATTAATCATTACTGACATTTGGTGATTTTAGCAATTTTTTTTTCGTTGCAATCTCTTTGAAATGGAAAAGTGCCTTTTTTAAAAATAGTTTATGTGCGAAAATTGAAAAAATAAAAGTTGTTCAAAATTACAAAATTCTATAAATTTTTTAAAAAAGTTTTACTATATATTCCAACACAGTCTAACTTGGCAGCGTTAAGAGAGATATACAATGTACCAATCTATTTGAAAAATAGTTGTAACTTTCTTTCTATTGGAATTTAAACCCAAGAAAATTTATAAAAAATGTCAAACATTGTAGACATTGGGATTTTAATAATACATTTCAAGTTAGTCACACATTAAAAGCATTTATTTTTAAACAGAGTAAGTTAATACAGACAACAGAGCAACGTCATGAAATTGCAAGTTTGGCTGAAAACCGATTTTCGACGCCTGCTTTTGTCACTGTTGTAACAATAACATTGCTGCAACAATGGAGACAAATCAAAATTTGCACGAAAAAAACGGGTTTTTCAGGTTTTTAAATAATATCTTTTCAACTAATTACAATATCGGAATATAAATAGGCAATACGGCTTCCCCGGAAAATTCCGATCTTTTGGTACCTTCCGCGACTTTCTGTGTGGTGCCGTTCGTGAGAAGATAGACGCACATACATAGATAGATAGATACGTTTGTTTACCTTCGAATTTTAATAGTGTAGACTAGCTTTCATGGCCCGGCGTTGCTCGGGCTTGTTCAAGTGTATAAATATTATTGCCTTAAAAATCTCCTTCCTATCTCGGTGCAAGCACTCTTCCTGGTGTATTTGTGTGGGATTTTGTATCAATGTCACTAAATTTCCCTCTTTTGAAATATCTTTCACCTCTTTACTCCATTGGGTGGGTATGTTTTTCCTCCACTCAGCCCGGTGTTGCACGGTCTTTTGAGAGTATAACTTTATCCCAATGAAATTTTAATTTTCCCTCTCAATGCCCGCATCTCTGGTGAGAGTGTATTCGCGATGTGTGTGTGTTTCTATACTTATGTCATTAAAATTATTTTTTCCGAAATGTCTTTAATTTTTTTCATTATACGTAGACAGGTTCCGTTTCTTTTGGTTAAGCCCGGCGTTACATGGCTTTTTCATGCGTATAGCTCTTTTTCTCTCTTTTTTCCCCCAGTGATAAAGTCTTTCTTTAAAATTCTATTTTTGATTTCTAAGTTATAAAACTAATCTAGTTTTATCCACAAGAAAAAAAAGATAGAGTATAATTTTACTACTAAATAACTAATTTTGTAATGAATAATAATTTTAAATATACTGTAATTTGTTGTTTTTTTATATTAATTTATATCCATTTTTATTAAATAATGAATAAAATTTTTTTACCATTATCTATTGAAACGACCAGTGCTGATTTAAGCTCATCACGGGCCCTAAGCACAGAATATCTACATCCTTCTTTGGTACTGGAGAATCGAAATTTGTAATCAGAAAATCTAGTTAAGTCCAGCTTATCCTGGTCCTTTTGGGTCCCTGGCCCCTTGCCGTCCGGCCCAAGCGCCCAATGGATAAACCTGCACTGGAAATGACTGCTTATATCTGGATGTGTGTTTGATTATTCGATTAAAAATATGTAACTGTAAAAAAAAGAAGTATGGGAAAGAAAACCTAAAGATTTTTTATATCACTGCATAAAGATTTAAAATGTAAATAATATTATTTGATGAAAGCATTTCAGCATTTTCTTATATTCTCTTAAAGTTTTTCACTAAATTGCTTTTCTGGAAAATAAAGAAAACTATCAGTTCTGATGTATCAGAAATAGCTGTCTGCACATGCTCCATAAGCTCTCAAACCGGTCAATTCTGTCGTAGGTTTATCACAAATCATTACTGACATTTGGTGATTTTAGCAATTTTTTTTCGTTGCAATCTCTTTGAAATGGAAAAGTGCCTTTTTAAAAATAGTTTATGTGCGAAAATTGAAAAAAATAAAAGTTGTTCAAAATTACAAAATTCTATAAATTTTTTAAAAAAGTTTTACTATATTCCAACACAGTCTAACTTGGCAGCGTTAAGAGAGATATACAATGTACCAATCTATTTGAAAAATAGTTGTAACTTCTTTCTATTGGAATTTAAACCAAGAAAATTTATAAAAAATGTAAAACATTGTAGACATTGGGATTTTAATAATACATTTCAAGTTAGTCACACATTAAAAGCATTTATTTTTAAACAGAGTAAGTTAATACAGACAACAGAGCAACGTCATGAAATTGCAAGTTTGGCTGAATACCGATTTTCGACGCCTGCTTTTGTCACTGTTGTAACAATAACATTGCTGCAACAATGGAGACAAATCAAAATTTGCACGAAAAAAACGGGTTTTTCAGGTTTTTAATTAATATCTTTTCAACTAATTACAATATCGGAATATAAATAGGCAATACGGCTTCCCCGGAAAATTCCGATGTTTTGGTACCTTCCGCGACTTTCTGTGTGGTGCCGTTCGTGAGAAGATAGACGCACATACATAGATAGATAGATACGTTTGTTTACCTTCGAATTTTAATAGCGTAGATATATATATATATATATATGTATGTGTGTGTGTGTGTGTTTACACTTTTTTAGCGACATTGACTAGATTAAGTTAGGTATACATTTATTAGGAGAAATTATTTACAAGGGAGGGGTATAAGTTAATAAAAAGTATGAAACCATCGTCAAAATTAACACATTGGGTTCTACGAGATGCCTATCTCGTCTACATCGTCTTGTTTTTCTTGTCTTCTGTTCCGTTTGCGCGCTAGCATCTCATTTCTTGTCGTTTCCCGCTCCATCGTCTTATGGGCCCATGGCTCCCGTCTTAGCTTCGAACTGCTGCCTTGTGAGCCAAGTTGTGCTTTCTTAGCCTTACATCAGCTGATAATCTAGGGAGGATGCAACAGCACTCAAATCATATCCTACAAAATTGTAATAATAAGAAATCCAATTCGTGTAATTTAAAAGTATTACAATAGATCATTTTTTTAGAATTGATCCTCATAGGAAATTTGAGAATAGAAATGAATTAACAGTGTCATTTTTCCCAATGGAACAACTGAAATAAATTTTTCTAAATAAGTAATACCGTTTTCAAGCATCAAAGAAGTAAATAAAATGTTTATTAAACTTTTGTTTTCATGTTGCAACTAAGTAATCTAGTAAAGGAAATTTTATTACAAATAAAGATGTAACACCCTTTCAAAAAATATTTTTTTCTGATTCAAAATTCGTATGATTTGATTTTTGAAAAAAGCAAATATCAGGTTCTAGGTACGCTTTTTATCGTCAAATAATAAGAATATTAGAAATCTACAGAAACAAATGTAATTATTACACTCATTAGAAAAGAAAGCTTTCTCAGAAATCAATCCGTAAATTGAATATATATTTTACATGTAATGTGAAGAGAGAAAGGAAACATACATTTATCGACATACTCGAATAAATGTACGAAATAAGACAAGTGGAAAAATACATGGTCCTTCAAGCGCTTCAGTTTAAAATCTTTAATATATGTATCTACACGGATTATAAATGGTCAATGAATATTTTTTGATAGATGTTTAAGCTCAAGCGGATAAAGGTTTCTTTTTATTTTCTTTACGAAAATATTGCATTTTTTTTCTTACCAATTTTCGAGAAAAAGTTAGAAATTTTTGTACTTTGTGATGTGTTTATTTTATGCACAGCCTCACATTTTTCTTATTTAAGAGTGTTTCTGCTTTTTAATGTAATAAAAAATTAATATAACTTTATTTTAATATATTTTATTTCTTTCATAAACAGAACTTCGTAAGTAGGAAAGTGTTTTAAGATAATTATAGGTCCCGGATGTTAAAGATATTCAAATCCTGTTAACAAAATGCTTTGATTTTAATGCTTATTTTTTACACGATTAGCTTTATTTTATTTCATATATTTTAAATTCTGGGGGGGGATTGAAAAATTTGGTAGTGGGTATAATTTTTCAAATAAAAGCCCCATTTTCTAATTTAACTGATTTTAAGTTTTTAATTCACATTTGTATCATTGTATGTGATAACTGAATCGATTGATTCAATATTCATCCTTTGTATTTTAAGTTATGATAATATTATTTTAGGGCGACAAAACCTTATTTCGCAAATGGTCTTGTAAAATTATGTATGTGGATATCCCATGGAAATTTCTTTGTAAAAGGTTAGATCATATCCGTATACAGAGGACGGTAATTTTAGTTAAAACAGCGCATTCCAGATCAACGCCATTTGGAGGACTTTTAAAACGCCGACACAACTTTTTTTCCGACAGAGGCCCTCTAACACGTAAAGGCAAAGCAGAGCTTTTGCGCAATCGCACCCGCTCGCCCATAACCAGGTGGTAAGTTGCTATCCCAGGGCGTAATGAGTTAATTTTTTAATTTCTAACGTCCTCCTAGAGGGTGTAATGTAACTCTTCCATTTTTTAGTATGTGCATGTTCTAATTTTGTAAATATTCCCCCTGTAAATTCTTCCCTGAAAAATCATAATAAATTATTTCATTTTCAAAGAGTCTCTCTCTTTAAATTATGTTGCCCATTTATTCAAATTTAACCCATACATCGTAAAAAAAAACCTAGACACGCCGCCATCAAAAATAATCCCGCTATCTGAAGAATCTAACTTTTTGGAAGATTTCAGTTAGATTCCCACATGTATGCAAAACTTTTTTCCCGATGTTGGAGGGCATGAAATGCATTTATAAAATTAGACTAAAAGAAGTAAATTATCGTAGCAGTTTGAAAAAACAGAAACATGAATGCTATATAGAGAGATGAAAGAATTCTAATAATTTCAAGTAAATTTTCATTTTTCTTTTTTCCCTGAAAGTTGGTTAAAAGTTAGTTTTCCCTGAAAGTCTGTATTAAAGTTGGTTTTAAAACTTAATCAATGAATTCGTGTTTATAAATTTTAACATGAGAATAAAAATTCAAAATGAAAATGATTAGTAAAACAATGAGGCATATTTCCTTATCAGTTGTAAGTGGAAATATTTAGTTACATTTGATATTGTAAGATAATTAGAGAGAGAGAGAGATATATTGTGTGTGCCACTTTTTTAATACTCAGTGCATTACATCTATAGAAAAATTAAAGTAACGTAGAAGTCCACATATAATTTGACAACTCAATTATGTGCAAGTATACTTTCTCTTAATTAGGTTATTCACGATTTGTATCGCAAACAGTAGAAATAATGTTAAAAAAAAGAATTGGGGTTACTCAGTCAACCCGCATGACCATTAACGTTAGTATCGAGTGCGTGCCTGCTCCCGGATCAATTACAATAATTTTTGATCATTAGATATAATAATGAAGACTTTAAAGCCATAAAATAGTTTCCGAGTGTCAGATCGGGAAAACTGTCCACTGTGCGTCACCTCCGTTTGGAGTGGAATCGCGCTCGAAAGGATTGGATTGCAACCTAATGGAATCAGATCATCTTTAAGGCCAGTGAGTATGCTAAAAGTCTACCTATTATTGATTTTGAGATTTTGATGCTTCTAAAATCTCCAATTCATGACCTTTCCTGTGATATAACATATATGCCTATTTATGAATAAGAAGTACATCAAAATGACTTGTAAAAAATAATCAGTTGTTTTGTCAAGCCCCTTTTTGACAGATAATAGTTCAAATATTTGCCATTTAAATTTGGGAAACAGTTATAAAGTCTATATATTGTTTCATTTAATTATACACAATTAACTGCAGATTAAATGTATCATAATTGCAAATATAACTGTTAGTTTGCTTACTTACTTTTGGAGTGAAGTTTGTAAACTTAATAAAATCACTGTAATTTTAATTTTTTTTTGAAATTGAGAACCTGGACGAATTTTGTTGAGGCGTATTGAAAAAGAAATTTCTCCTTCGACTTTTGTGCTTACGCTTTAGGGTTTTAAATAATGCAGAACTTGTTTGTAGAGGTGAATTGAAAATTAATCAAAATGTGATTATTGCAAAAATGATGTCAACACAATTATTTCAAGAGTAATATGAAGAGAAAAGAGGTTACACATCATTTAATGGTGCTCTCACTGCAACCGAACTATATTGGAAAGGCAGTAGTTGTGGAAATTCTGAAAAACCTGCTTTTTCATCAAAACAATAGTAAAAAATGCTTGTAACAACCAGTATTAGAAAAGGAGGTTGAAAAGGAATCAAGAATATACCAGCTTTCATTACGTTTTGGATAATAACTGCTGCCCACTTTTTTCAAGTTAAGATTTTGTCCAAGACTTACTGTTTTCTAAAATTTATATTTTTAAAAATGTGTAAATTTACTGTATGCATGTGATCTCCGTTATTTATATGTAATTGTGTATACTGAAGTGATATTTTTGTAATATTCTTAAGACATTTAGATATAAAGCAGATATTGTAACAAAAATGACAATTTTCAAAAAATTCATAGTGATTTTACTTAAAAGTATATTTTGAAAAAAGTAACTTCAGTATAAATACGAAAGTTTATTTAATGTACAGACAAGTTTTTAAGGTAACAGAACACCTTCGAAGAAAATTTTTTGAATTAACCTGAATTTTGCCTGTTAATGCATATTTTATGACCTTATGGGTCTTTAAAATCAGAAAAACACCCAAGTAAAGTCTTGTTAGTGCACATTTTTTCTGCGAAAGGGGTATTTTATGAAAAAATAAGCAAAAATAAGACTTTACGCAAAACATGATAACTGAAAATAAAATAAATATATTGACATTTTGTAAATTGAATAATATAGCATACAACCTTATCTAGGGAATAGACACTTATTTTGGTAATATAACAATTACGTGAGAAGCTATTGTGTTTCGAGCTTCTTAACGTTGAAATTTTCTTTAAAAGCTATTGTAATTTTCACTTTATTGCTGTATAAAAAAATTTCTACTCAACATAAAATCTTAAGAGAGGTCTATTCCCTGTATTAGTATTTAAAAAACATATATATAAAATTTTTATTTCATCCAAGCATAACTTTTTGAGATATTGTGTTTTGCGGTAAGAAAAAATGTAAAAAAACTCATTTTGAGAAAACGACAAAAATAACATTAAACTAATCTGATTACAAGAAAAGCACTTACTTTCTTATTAAAATGCACCAGATTTATAATTCTCTCCATCTTTAACTTCTAAAACAATATTTTTTTTCTTTTTAAGGGCTCTTAAAATTTTCCTATGTTTCTTTGTTTTGGGGTCTGCGTTATGAATCGATTCACGGATTCTGCATTTATCTAAATGTTTATATCCCCGTAAGGTAAACACCCCAGGATTTTCAATATTCATCTTATTAAAAACTTTGAGGCACCCATTTAATCCCTCATTGAAATGTATAACAGCATCATACGACCCAAATTTAATTGTTTTGAGCGAAACAAATACTTCTTTCGGAACTTTTTGCCAGACTATTCCGTTAAAACACTCATTTGCATTTTGCGTGCGTCCATGTAAGCACTTACTTAATATCTGTTTGTCGCATAGTTCTAAATATACTGGTTTAATTTTATTTAAAACATCATTTGATAAACCAGCATATTTTGTGGTACATTTTGTTCCATTTGCCACCCCCTGCTGAAAATAACACCAGCTGTCTTTCCCTATTGGGCACTGACCATGCATCGGTTTCTTATCACTTGATGCACAGTGATATAACGCAGCAATTACATTTTGCTACATGGCATTTAAGTTACCGACATTACTGCATACAGCAATTCCGTAGTAATTTTGAAGTCGGTCGATAAAATTATCAGTTAATTTGCCTTTACCAGACAGTCCTTTAGTTTTTGTTTTTAGCTTTCTTAGACGCGAGCCCACTCTCTTTTGTACATGGCCAATGCACTCAAACTTTGTCACACTGTTCATTCCATAAGTGTCTTTCACACTCATGAAAGCTTTTGAGTCACCATCGCCAAAATATTGCGTGTATTGAAGTCTGCGGTTTTTTCTGAACGAAGAAATATTCGTAAAGCCCCCACAATTTCCATTTTTGACGAAGATCCCGTGAAGTTACACTGACATATGTGGTCGGCTTTTGACGACTCATATTCAGAGTTTCTTGGCATAGTCTGAAGTCTCTTACATGTAGGACAGTAGGACGACATAACTTCTACGTCTAACACCTTACCAGTATCAACTGATATTGCAGCAACACAACCATTCATAGACGTATAGCCTCTACGCTGCCATGTGCCATCCACAGATATGCCACATTTTACAAAATCAGATGAAAAATTTTGTTTTATATCCGCAATTTCAGTAGCAGCTTTTTTCATGGATTCCTCAGCTACTTCCTGAACCACTTTTAAAAGCTTTGCTTCCTGATTTTTGAAAGCAGTTTTTGTCAGTCGAGGCAAATTTAATGTTGAGCATAATTTAAATGCACCCGCAAAACCCTTGCCTATCTGCCGCATACCATATACTAGCCTGGTATTTATGACTGGTGCATTTACAACTTTTTTTGATGAAGCAAATGCAAAGAAAAAGTCACAGCATTTACATTTTAGTGTAAAATGAGAGCATAATCCATACATGGAATCCTCAAAAAGCTCTACTTTTTCAGCAAAACATTTTGGGCAGCAAAGTTGAGAAAATGCATCCACAATAAGCTCAAGATCAATGATTCTGTTACCAAACAGAGGACCAGGCATTTCTTCTGCAGTTGACATACTCTCATTTCCCAATTTTGAATAACTAGCAGTGCATTCAGGAACAGGTGTTGAATTGCTGTTATTTTCAGAAATTTTTGTGTATTTATTTCCAAAAAATTGTCTCTTACGCTTTCTAGAAATACTTTTAACCATTTTCAAGCAAAAATAAAACAGAATAGAGTTATTTTTTAACTTTCTACGCTGTCGATTCTTTCAGTATGAAAATCAAACATATATGTAAACAAAGTCACTAAACAACAAATTTGATGCCAGATTTCATACATAAAAAAGGAAAAATGTATTTCTAAATACATTTATATTTATTCTCAAATATTCTATTTTAATTTCTGACAAAATATTTGTATATTAATTTTCATATTTCATGTCATATACCATGAAAGAGAAACGTAAACAAACAATTTGGGCCACTTCCGGTTAGCAGAAAGGCATTTCCGGTCAGAGAAATTCATGATCAAGTAATATTAAAAAAGCTGTAACTTGACTTCTAATTAAGCTAGAAACAAAATTTTTACAGATTTAGAAAGTTAAAAGATTGAATTTTAATATTTGATCAAAAACGAAAAATCGATATTTTGACCGAAAATTGAGTTGTAAAGGTGTTCTGTCACCTTAAGCTTTAGTATTGAAGAGTTTTTCATTAAAAGATACATGATTATAAATCGGATGTGTAGTGATTTTAGTCGTTGTGAGAAGCTTGTTATACATACATAAAAATATATAAATTCCATGTTTAACAATATATAATTAGTTTTATTTTGGCTACTCTAGAAATCATTTGTCTAGTTAAGAAAAAAAATTTGAAATTTAAAAGTTTAAAAACTGTGTTTACATGTTAACATACAAAATTCTAATGAAAACTTTCGAGATGTCGTAAAATTATGTTTTCCAAAATGCAGTCAAAAATTCATAACGAAACCATATTGATACATTTTCCACATTATATTTATGGTGCTTTATGGTAAACTTTGATGTTTGTAATGCATCAAAACATAATTGATGCAAATTTTAGAAAATTCATGTAAGTATTACAAAATATATCGCTAAACAAAAACTAAAAAATGGTATATATGTATTTTCTGGGCCTTTTAAGATGTTTTTGTTTCCAATTTTACTTAAAATAAATTGAGAAGATGCTAATGTTTAAGAAAATGGGACAAATACATGTTGTAATTAATAACTTACTTTCATAAAGTGACACTTTACAGAAAAAAAGGCAATTTTCTCAAAATAAGGCTTTTAAAATGCATGTACGTTTTTTTCTCAGAATCTATTTTATGAATACTCCTACACTTTTTACTGCATACTACTGATATGTAACTATATGTACTGAAGTAAGCATTTTTAGATATTCCCAAAAATATTTTGCTAAAAAGCAGTTATTGTATCAAGAAATTCATAGTGATAATTTTACGTTGCATGCTTTTGAAAAAACTAAAAAATATGCTTGCAAAATTTCACTTCTGTATAGTTATAAGTGTTTTTTATAGTACAGATAAATTTTTCAGCTTTAGGTTTCAAAAGGTTTCTCTATGAAAGATACATAGATAGTTGGTATACGATGATTTTTGTCGTTGCTTGTCAAGCCTTTCATAAACATAAAAACACATAAATTTAATGTTTAAAAACATAAAAACACTATTATTGTTGTTTCACAAATCATTTGCCCAGTTTAAAGAAACTTTTGAGATCTCTGATACTTTTAGAAATACTGTTTGCATGTGATATACAAATTCCTAATAAAAACTTTTGAAATGTCGTATAATCACATATTCCCAAATGCATACCAAAACCATATTAGTACATTCTTATAATATATTTATAATTATTTATGGTCAACTTTGATATCTGTTTTGCATCAAAGCTAAAAATTCTTCAAAAATTGATACATAGTTTGAGAAAAGGGATGTAAATGATGCAAAATACCTCGTTTGCGAAAAACTGAAAAATGATATGTATGTATTTTCTGGACAGTCTGAGTAAAATAGGAAACAAAAAATGTCTTAAAATAAATATAGAATACTCTAAGGTTTTATACAATGGGACAAATACATGTTGTAATTCCAGATTTTTGTGATAAAGTGACATTTCATGATAAAAATGCATGCTTTTAAAAATGTTTTAATACGGCTGGTACCGTTTTCTCAGAATTTACTGAATAAAGGTACCTATAAATTTACTGCATATTACTGGCATTTAACTATGTATACTAAAGTGATCTTTTATAAATATCCCCAAAATATTTTGCTGAAGAGCAGTTATCGTAACAAAAACTGACAATTTTCCAAAAAAGTTCATTGTGGCCCTTCTACGTTGCATGCTTTAGAAAAAAAAACTGAACAATACATTTGAAAAGCTCACTTCAGTATAAATATAAAAGTTCAATTTTTTACAAACAAAATCTGAAGTCTTTATATTTAATAGTTTCTGAGATAAGGGTGCACAAATAAGCTCAATTTAACATTAGCGGTATATGGGATACCGACTAAACTTAATGAGGAACCCAGATTCGGTGTTGACAGAGATGATAATCATTTACATGTGTGGTGGTTTCGAGATGAATGTCTCAATACTGCTTTCGCTGTACAGAGACGCACTGCTGGTGTGATGGTATGGGGTACATCACATACGACACACTGTCACTCCTATTATTGGACGAAGGTACCTTGAGAGCCAAGAGGTACGTTCATGGCATCCTTCAGCTGAATGTGTTGTCACTCAAGACAATGTTCATAGATGCCATTGTTCAGCAGGATAGAGTGTGCCCACATATAGCAAGGGTTTCACTGGACTGCCTCCACCAAATTTCCACCCTTCCTTGGAATGCTCAATCCCCATATTTATCACCGATCGAGAATATCTGGAATTATTTAGGACGACAAGTTAAATAACCTTCGTGTTTGAACGAAGTGAAGGTGCATTTACAACAATATTAATCAAGGTATCGCAGGACATCATACGGGGATTTTTTGCCTCAATGTTCGAACGTATCACTTCGTGAATTCGTGCTACAGGTGGTCTAACAAGGTAGTAAAATATCCTTTCATTTATAATTTTTTTCTACAATAAAGTACCATTTTACTTTCATTTTGTAATAACCTGCATCATCGTTGCACTTAGTATGCAAAATTTCCTTCTATTCTGACAAATCTTTCTTGTTTGTCAGATTTTTATGGTAATGACTCTATTATAATTTTGAGACACCATTAGTTTTTCCTTATGTTATTATTTTCAGAAAGAAATACTTGTTTAAGATATATTTATTAAAATAAAATCATTTCTTTTTTAAAATTCAGATAGTAGCAAAACCTGTGACATATGAAAAGGAACTAAATGCTTGTCAATGTTTTCCCAAAACGTTTGCCTAGTATTTGATCTGAAAAGCTAGCTTGCCATTTTAAAAAAAATGTTATTCTCTAAGATACTTGATCTGCAACATGAAAGAGAAAGGAATATTTGTTCGCGATTATTTATTCTGTACTGCTAAAATACTAAGAATACACTTTATTTTTCATAGTATCTGGGCACTGAGAGACTCAGCAGATTTGTTTGTCTCATAAATATAGATGATTTGACCAAGGGTGTGTTTTTTAAGTGTGTGCTAAAATGTGCTACTCGAATAAGTTTTTAACCTTCTACGGTTGCGAAATAGACTTAATAAATACCATTAAAGCTTAATTTAATCATTTTTCAAATGTTTTTATATATGTAACATGAACGTTTTTAAACTGTAATGAATTACTAAGTCTCTTGAAATAATAAGGCATATTTCTAGAAAATAAATTAAATAACTTTTACAAACTGTATAAAACCTTCAAATTTATTTTCCATCAAAATAATCTATTCACGCTTTTGCTGTTTACTCATAAGTTTTGATACATATTTTAATTTTTTTTTTCCAATTTTTTAGTTAATATGTCTCTAACATTTTAAGCAAGATAATTATATTAATTCATAGAAAATATTTATAGAATTTCTTAGGAATATTAAAATGTCTGCCATGAAATGTCCTTTTGACAAAGCAATAAATACATTAGGCTCGTAAGCATGTACCAAGCTGGCTTAAATCTCTTAAGAGAATTAAATCAGCTAGACTAATGCATGGAAATTACATAATTTTCCTGCATTATCCTGTAATAAAAATGTAGAGCATCCATAAGAGGTTGTATTTTTAATGTATATTGTAATTTTAAGTAAACGTTTAAGTTGTAATTTTAAAGAGCTGGCTGGTAAATTCTTAAAATAAACGTAATTTATTTCTCATAGAAGAATTCAATTCAGCTAATATTTTCAAATATATATCATAATATTTTTTTTCGCTGGCAATGTATTTAAACCTAAAATATTTTTCATTTGATTTCATGTCAGTTAAAAGAAATATTATATTTTTCGAATTAAATACCTATTTGTCCTAGAAATTACTTGCACTGACAATTTAACCAGCAACGTAATGCGATATTGAACCCAAAAAAAAACTCATTTGTATCTTTCCATTAGCCGGGTGCAACAGATAAATAGCCAGAGAGTGTTTCAATCACCGTCATTAACATAGTAACAATTTTTCGATAGCCAGAAGAAAGCGATAAATTGAAAAATATTGTTTCAAGTGCTGTTGTTGACGTAACAACCCTTTCGCATTTACTGGATTTAAACAATAAACCGACAAATATTGTGCAAACTGATATTGGTTACTGATATTGTATTAATTGATAAAGGCTACTTTTAAATATATTACTGGTGAAATTTGCGCCGTCTAAGGGAAATGAATGAACATTTTTAGTGAGAAAAGATATTCTTTTGTTAATTTTATCATGCAACTTATAGAAGAGCTGCTGCCTGCGTCGTGTTTCAGTCACTTGAATTCATAATTCGAGGCTACTTTTTTTCCTCTCAGTACACGAGAAATATTTTGATAAAAGTTTTTTTTTTATTTATGAACCAATTAAAAACCACTGGAAATGAGCCCGATGAGTAGGTGGGATGTTGATTAAGCTTCCTTGGGAGAAACTTTATGATCTGTATCAAGTAATGTGCAGTTCTTATATCAAGTAATGTGCAGACCATTGAGTTGAGTAACTTTCTCAACGCTATATATATCCCATTCCACATTTTTATTATAACAATATTATATCCCACTCCACATAAAGAAAATACTCCATAAACAATTGGAATAAATCTAATTGTCAATACACCTCTATCATATATCAACCCTTGTATAATAATTCTTTCAGAATAATTTAACAAAATAAAATGGGTACTTACGCAGTAACCCTATGTCATCAATGAGCTTTGATGTATTTCAACTGAGATTTGAGCAGTTATAGCTTGAAAAATAGTCTAAGGCTAATTAAAGTAGAAAATTAAAACGGTTTGACGTAAATCACAAATTCTAGGATTATAATCGCGCATGTGGAATTTAATATTTAAGTATGGCAAAAGTTTATTCATTTACTATTGAAAAAATCTGTTTTTCTTAAACCAGAAAGAGTACTAACATCAGTACTCTTCCTTTCACGGAGTTTAATTCTGTTACTGTACAAAAATATAAATAAATATTTTTAAAAATTATTTGTTTTATCTTTAAAGGCTATTTGGTTTGCACATGTCACTGTTTTTCTCAAATTCCTCCAATTTTCTTTTTAAAACATATTGAATATATTTTTATCTTCCATTAATATTATTATTTAATCGTACACATCCATATTAGCCCCTTAAAAGTTTTATTGCATAAACTTGAAGCAAAAAAAATGCAATTAGAGTTTTATTTGTTAGAACACATCAATTTCCTCTTAACTTGTATCTGATGCTTATAAACATTTCTGAATGGGATGCACTGCTAGCTTCACAAAATGCAACACCCTGAAGTAAGCATGAAAACTATGTGAAATTTATATCATGCGTTGGTGGCGATGAAATTTGCAATTCATCCAGATTAGAGCTAATCATATACCCATCAAGGGTGGCCGTAGAGAGGATAACAGATTTGGTTATTTATAAAGTAAGGCAATTGATTTTTCGTTGTGTTTTTTTCTGAGTAAGCTGCTGACCTATGCCTCATGGAAGACATGGAACGTCTTTTTACTGTGATTACCTCTGTGTGAAACCACTGTCTTCAGTGGTTTCTGAATTCGACTGAGGAATAATAGTAGCCTGTAGGGATTCAGGACTATCCTTCAGAGAAACCGATAAATGTGTTGGGCGAAACCAAGCAACTGTGATGCGAATCTGTCATCATTGGCAGCAGGAAGAAACGACGAATCAACAGGGCAGATTGCATCTACCTCGTTGCACCACTGACCATGATGGCGGGTCATGCACATGGCAGTGATGGATCACGCAGTCACATCGTGAATCATAACGCAAGAGATTCTGTTCCATTGCATATCTTTCGGTGTTCGATCGTACCATTCGACACCGTTTGCAACAGAGTGGAATGTCCGCAAGGCATCCATTGCTTCGTTTATTCTTGAGTGGAAACCACAGGCATGTGTGCCGCCACTGATGCGATGAACGGTAGGCATGGGCAACGGAATGGAACGACATTATGTTTACTGTGAAGAATCCTTCTTCTTCCAGCAACATTGCCATGGTCGGATTCGAGTTCGATGACACCGTGGTGAGAGGCTGCGGAACTGTTGCTTTAGTCATCACCACACTGGAACTGCACACAGTATCATGGATTGGGTTGTATTAGAGCCCATTGGCTTCTCGTACATTCAGCCCTTGCCATCAGCCATATCCTAACATAATAATGCGCGAATATACGTGACACACAATGTTCCAATGTTCTTATTTACACATCAAATGAATTACTTCCATAAACTGCTTGTTCTATAGATCTATCGCCAATCGAAAACGTGTGATCAATGTTTGCACAACGACAGACCGAGATACACCACCCGCTGCCTCGATAAATAAACTTTTGCAATATATGGAAGATTATGGATTTCTGTACCCCCAAGGATATATCCAAACCCTCTTTGTTTCAATGCCGAGGCATGTGGCAGAAGTTTTAGCCTAACTACTGATTTTGACATCATCCACACGTCACAAGAGTCTGCAATTGTAATCGTTTGATCTTTGTATATGCTATCCGTTAAATAAATTTTATTGTTGTATTTTGTGTGGCCAGCATTGTATCTACGTAAATGTACAATCACATTGAATAAAATATTGAAATTTCAAAAATATAAGAAAAAATTTTAAAAAATGTATTGCAAAAAAATAATATTATAAGCAATTGTTTGTAGGCGAGAAGAAATACTAAATATTAATATCGTCAATATTTTTAAGCAAACATTGATATTTTGTGTTAATGTCCTTCATTAAAATACCAGTAGTTTCAAAGAATAAAAACACAATGAAGAGGACTAGTGATTCATTTTCATATGAAAATTCTACTCCACTATTTGTTACTTAAAAGTATAACTTAATTTGTTACTAGGAAAAGATTCCTGTTGTAACAAATATTTTCCAATTTTTTTTTATATTGCAATTTAATGAATTTTTAAGAAAAAAAAGAACTTTTGAAGAAGTTCAACCAGGAAAGTGATCAAATAAATGTGTGATTCTCTCTCTCTTCTTAAAACAGATTGATTTTAAAAGATGATAATACTGCTTTAATAATTTCATTTATTTCGTAAAAGCAGATTTTATGTAACGTATAAAAATTTTAAGTGCATATAAAATATGTATCTTGGGGGAAATATTCTTTTTTGAAAATATTTCTTTTTGTTTGGTTTTGTATTAAAAAAATGTGATAAAACATAACATAAGCGATGTGAGTATCAAAATATAACTGCATGATTCTTTTTATGGCTGCGAAAAAGAATTCTCTACTTTCGATCCAAAACAAACCAGAATTTATGGAACGGAAATTCTTTCACTAAGAGAAAAACATTCTGTTCCGCAAGCAGTTTTTCAAGTCCAAAAGTTTCTTTTCATAAGAGACACTCACAACTACAATCTTTTCCTTTCACGGGAAATGAAATCAATATTTTTTCCCCTTTAAGCTCTTCCCTTGCATTGCAATCAAGATATTCTGCTGATCGTTATGAAAAGCTCGCAATACATACAATGAAATTTCATCTTTATGGTAACACTATTAATTGAGATTAAATACTTTGAATCGGTATATATCTAGTACATTATGTAATAAATATTTATTTAAACTATCTATTTTTAAGCAATTCCATATATAACGTAATACCTTTTTAGTAGAGATTATGTGTTTTGAATCGATAGCCCTAAGATATCGAATAATGAGTTTTAATTTAAAACTATTGTTCTTGAAGAGAAAAATGATGGTAATGAGAGACAAAAAGAATGAACTAAATAACCCGATTAATGGATTTTGTGTATCCATACGTTGAAGACAACAGTAGTATAAACATAAACGGGGTATAAACTATTTTGTATGAGTGTGATTTAGTTCGTATTAACGTTGCGAAAGAATTTGATACATTTTCGTCAAGTAATTGTTAATGAAATTAAAGCTACAAGAAGATAATAAAAGCGAAAAGTCCTTTCATCTAATCAGTGAGAGTTCCAAGTATGGTCAGATGAGATGAAGTTTGATCTCTACAGTCTAATTAAAATGTTTTCGTCGTAATATATATAGATAATATAAATTTTACATTAATTTGAATTCTTTTTTTTTTGCTTCCTTTTAAATTAAAATACCGGCTTTTTTTGCTGTACTTAATGCTCAGCTGTGTACTTTAGCTCATTTTATAAATAATTTTGTTAAACTTGGGCTTCCAATAACTCATATGCACTAATTTAAGATTTAAAAGAAATCTCTCTGATTATTTAAAAAATATTCTTTTTTAATTACTTCCGCTATAAGGCGTCTTGGAGCCAATATAAACCAGATGTTGCGCTAGCAGGAGGGAGAACTCCACAGTTGTCTTGCGAGAGAACATGAAGTAGAGCAGGGCAATCGGATAGATGCTCCCCAGTAATTTGCACGGATTTACAGAGAAGTCAGACCGCAGAATTAGCCAGTCCAATCTTAAACGGATGGGTCTGTAGGTAATCATGTCCAGTGAGATTAAATTATTATAAAAAAGTAGCTTAGAATTCTTATACAAAAATAATACAACGCTAAAAAATATCATTTCTTTAATGAGATAAATTAATTTGTTAATTATATGTATTTTTGGTCCATTAAAGTTAATAATATTTCACTACTTTGATAATAAAAGAATTGTAAAACATTTCAATGCTGTATTTTAAAACTATGAAGAAGAAGATACTGTATGTACTCGAATCTAAACAGCACTATTTTTTCAGTATTGATGCTACTGGAAATCACACAGGAGCGGTTTCGAGTCGAAAGCAAAACATTTGTTGAACGGACGAAATTGAGTTTCCTTCTCTTTCGAAAGGAAAAATGTAAACTGTCCAGTCCGGCCACTTACATCGATGGACTCCTCCAATTTCACAGTATTTTCAACAATCCTGCAGTATTCAATGTGTCAATCCTAAACATCGCGGTCTGATCGTTATTTAAGAAATGTTTTTGTATATAATTTCTTTTAATCATTTGAACTACAAAGGTATCAGTAATAGCCCCAAGACGAGTTCACGATGACGCAAATATGACAAAAAAGCAGCGACAGAAGAAACCACTGAAAATTTGACGTGGATGAAACAAATATACTTCGATGGCGTAAGTGAAATGGGAATTTTGCATATAAATGTTTAACAGTTTTTCAGTAGACCAAAAAATAAAAGATATTCTCAAGTAGATGATTGTGTTGCTCAATTTGTATGCGACGTTCGATCTAAAGAATTGTCAGTTACAATAAAAATGCTCCAATGTAAGACGAAAGAAGCGTTTCAAAAAGGGAAAGTGTTTCGAAAATTGCAGAATAGATATCTGTTGTCTGGAAAAAAATTCCAAAGAGACCATAATACACTGCTGGCCACCGTAAATGCAACACCAAGAAAGACAAGAGATAGCATAACAAAATTCATTTCATAGATAACATGTTGACCAAGTATCAAATGATTAAATTTATAGACTTCTGTGAAGTGTTGTTCCTGCCAGAATCAGTAGCCAGAATAGCCGCTGCCACACGCCTCGGCATTCATTCAAAGAGACTTTGGATGTGTTCTTGGGGTACAGCAGACCAAGCAGCTTCCACACGTTGCCAAAGTTGATCTGGTGGGGCAGCTGGAGGTGTATTCTGGGTCAATCGTTGAGCAACCATGAACCACATGTTTTCCATCGGCGAAAGATCCGGAGAGCGAGCCGGCTAGGGAAGCAATTCAATCTGGTGATTGACGAAGAACCTTTGGACAATGTGTGCCACGTCTGGTCACGCATTATCCTGTTGAAATATGGCTGTGCCAAACCCTGACGGTAGGAAGGACACTGGCTCCAACACCTCGGAGATGTAGCGCTGGCTGTTTAAAGTACCGGCAATGTGTACTAGAGGAGTGTGAGAGTGATATCCAATACCGACCCATAGCATAATACGCGGTGCAGGACCAGTGTGGCGGTGCATAACGCAGCTGTTCAGCATACTCTCTCCACAGTGTCTCCAGACTCGCATCCGACCATCGTGGTGTTGCAGACAGATGCGTGACTCGTCAGTAAAGACAACTTCATTCCATTCTGACGCCCACATCCTTCTTTCATCGCACTATTGGCGGCGGAGACGTCTGTGGTTCTGCGTCAAAGGTAGACCAAGCAATGGACGTTTTGGGGACAGACCACTTTGCTGCAAACGGCGTCGAATGGTACGTACAGACACTGAATCATGCGTTACAGACTCAATGTGCTGTGCTATGGTTCGTGATGTGACTGAGCGATCCGTCATTGCCAGGCGCACAATTTGCCTGTCCTCATGTGAAGTGGTGCACTGAGGAGGATGCGATCGACCACGTCGGTCGTCGTACCCTCCTGCATCCAACGGTCACATATCCGCATTACAGTTGCTTGGTTTCGTCCAACACGACTACCGATTTCCCTGAAAGATAATCCACAATCTCGGTAAACCACTATCATTCCGCTGTCGAACTCGGATACTAAATCAAAAGCTGATCGCTGATTTCAGCGAAACATAACTGATCGTTTTTTGAAAAAACCACAAGAAAAACACAATTGCCGAACTTGAAATCGTCAAAATCTCCAAGCCTTAAATAGCGCTTTGAAGTAGCGCCACAGGCGTGCGTGTATGTGTGTATGCGCTGAAATTCTAATCATTTGCATATCTCACCTCCACTAACGCATGTTGTAAATTTCATGTTATTTGCGTGCTTCTTCAGGGTGTTGCATTTACGGTGGCCAGCAGTGTAGAATCGTTTATAAAATTTTCTGCATAACAAATGCATTGGATGGCACGGGAAACCACACCATTAAGGAAAATGGCAATTCCCGCACTAGTTCCGAAATTAGCTGTGACAGTGGGAGTGACGAATCATTTTCGGAACATGATACTGATGGTTATAGTAATTATATGTTTGTGTTTGCATTTAAAGGATTTCAATAGTGGTAAAATAAATTAATTACCAAAATATTATTTGTTTTCATTTAAAATTTCTTTAAAAAATGTCTTCTGTATCGGATATTTATGAGCCTCTTATACGTGTTTTTTTTTAATTTTTCGCAAAAATGTGTCGAAAATTAAGAATGCGGCTTAGAATCGATGACAACATTTTTTCACAAAAACATCTTGAGAATTTGTGGTGTGGCTTGGAATCGCTGGTGGCTTAGGTTCGAGTAAACACGGTACGTTTACCTATTCTGTAAGAATACCATGAAGGAAAATTTATTTTTCACTTAAACATAGATATACATTTGTCCTTCACATTTTGAGTGTGGTCGGCTATCTACATATTTTTTGCACGCACGTCGTGACATCCTTTATTTTCCACTGGTTTGAAGGACGGCTTTCGAAGAGTGGTTTCTCACTGTCAGCCCGCATATTCAAAGCCTGCAATATAAGTAGTCAATATTTAAATGGCTTAAAACAAAAATGTACATTTTGCAGATAATACTATTTTTCATCCAGCTCAAAATATGACATTGATTACTTTACACACGAAAATAAAATAGAGAGTGTGTGAGAGTTATATTAACGTCGAACTATAAAGCTGCACGAGGGCTGTTAGCCCGCAATCACCCGCGCGGGCTGCTGTGCAACAAGAAACGCTTCCTAGAATTCCACAAAGAATACGCAGAACCACGATTTTTTCTATAGCTGCACATTTTGGGTCATTGAACCTTCACGCCTGATGCAATTACTCTCACTCGGACGATTGAAAAGTAATGACCTACAAAAGTTTATCTGGGGTACTGAGAGCACCCCGCGAGTGATTGAGTTATATTTTCGTACTCGAAGCATATCTAAAATAGGGTAAGTGTTTCACTCTTTCCGTTAATATTTTATTTTCAAATATATTAGTATGCATGCATATTTTATTTAGAATTTCAATAATTGTAGTATAAAAATAATATAAAACTTAAAAATAATTGTAAAATATTATTTTTTGTTAAAAAATTTTTAAACGTTTTTCAGAAATTATGGCAAAAATTCCATGGTAAATGGAGCAACAGGGACTCGGTCGTCTATTAGATACTGTATCGACAAATTCTGAGGATGAGCTAAGTGATTTCGAAGACTGTGTAATTTCAGAAGAGCACCATATTAAACAAACTGTTCATCTCATGGATACGGCTGAAGAATTGAAAGAAACTTTGAGCAAGAAACAACAAATAAATTCACGGAAACAAATAATTGACAAAAAAATCAAAAGAAGCCTTACTGACACAGAAGATGGTAAGAAGAGCATTAATTCACCAAAAAAGGGGCTCTGCACTGTTTGTCCACGGGTAAAAGATGTAAAAACCAATTGTGTTTGCCTTCAATGTAAAACAAATATGTGATTAAAGCATATGAATACAGTCTGCTCTGAATGTTTGGAAAATGATTAAAATATTTGTTTTCTACTTTCTACTATCCTTAACATTAATTACAAAGTAAGTTTTTTACTGAAAAAAAAGTTTTACTTGTGTTTTATGAAAAAAACATAAAGCTATATGTTTTAAAATGAAAATTTTGTAGGTTTAGTTTAAATTAATATTAGCCTTATTTGTGTGCAATAAATTTAATAATTTTATTTGCATAATACAAAAAACATCTTGTACTTTATAAATATGTATCATAATTGACTTAATTTTTTTCATCCTTTGATACACTTGTTAAAAGTTTGGGGTGTTCTCTACACCCCGCGAGTAACGAAGGTAGCAAAAACAGGTGCGAGTGACCGCGGGTTAGTGATAGATCTCATGAATTTGAATCTCTTACAAGTGATGGGGACGACACCAAAGCTGGCTCATCTTCCCCTAAATTCTACATCGCATCTATAGTAGGACTCTCGAGCTTCAATAGATTTACCGTGTATGAGGCGGGCTTGAGTAAAAGGCGGGTCTTCGGTAGTACCATGACTTGAATCCGCAATACGCCGGGCATGATTTCATAACCATAACCTCGAGACTACCACGACCAAAATAATAGAGAGAGAGAGAGATGTGTGCAAACAAATAAAGAACCGGAATTTAAATTTATTTTTTAAGACTTTTTTCTAAAAAAACAATTATTTTTCAGTAAAATAGCTTCTCGGACCATACAGTAATTAAAAATAAATTATTACTAAATGCATTTTTTTTCTTTTGCTATTGCTGCTTTGTTCCAACGGTACTTCAAAATGGATGTGAAAAATAAAGTAAAACGCTTCCATTTTTTTTTTCTTATACTGTGCAAAAAACAATATTTCTATAGGTTTTTGAAATAAAGAATAATATTCATACAGTGGACTAATTTGAGAGTATTGAGATGTTCTACGTAAAATTTAATATCACGTACCACAGAAGAAAATGGTGATGAAATGATCCACATTGCGAGAAATGTTTCCTTCTCAGGGAGTTTATGCGGGCGAAAGTACTAATGTCATCTGTCGATGATAGAAGGAACTGTTTAGCATTAACCCCAAAACGTGCCGTTGGTAATCGAAAAGTGGAATATTTTTAATACAAATACAATTCTAATGGTTATCTGAAGTACCACTGGAGCATAAAAGATAAATCTTGTCGACGGGATGATGTATGCGTTATATATGTAAAGACTCAGATTCTTAACATTGGCATCGTGTAATAATTGGATATTAAGATGTCAGTTCAAATATCACATGACAGAAGTTCAAAAGTAGGAATTTTTCAACAATATACTTAGTGTTACTTAAAAGCTTGACGCAAATAATTAATTAATCAAACTCTTGTATTTTTTATATTACATATTCAAAAATGGCATAGAACAATAGTAATTAGTTTGATTGTTCCGCATAAACAATTTCATTGAAAACATACTCATCATCTTTCAATACCGCAGAAGCTAAAACTACAAATTGTAAAAATAAAATATATAAAGAACTCAAAGCAGTTATAAAAACAAAGGAAATGTACTTTAATTTGAATAAATCATTTGGACACACAGAAAATGGCTACTTTGAATAAATTTATAAATACAGATATAAAAATTGTTACACATTGCAAAGAATGAACATTTCTTGAACACTGTCAAATATAATAAATATAATTTCATTCCATATTAAAAACTATCTTAATTTTCTTAAAGTAAAATAGTTTCTTTTGCAGATTATTTTGTTAGTTTTTTTTCCTTTTTTTTTTACACATAAATAAATCCCAAAACAATTATTTATTTTTGTATGTCTAGACTAATAAAACGTTTAAGCTTACAGTTTAAAAAATTATTTAAGTTTGGAAAAACTTTCCATTTCAAAAGAAAAAAAAACATCACATTTTTATAATAAATAGTAGAACAAAAACACACTTATTTTACCATTAATAAATAATATACCATTATTTGTATAGGAGTGTTTTAGCTCTATTTTATTTTAACATCTTGGAGGTCAAAGGACAATACTATTAAGTTGTGGGATTATTTCTTAACACATACAAACACATATCTTACTCAATGCTACGATATTCTTCTTTTTCTCCAGCTGTTTCATCAAATAATTTATCAATATGTGACTTAAATTACCCCTTTCAACAACTGAAAAAATTATAAATGTGTCAGTATTTTTTTTTTTTTTTTTTTGCTTTGATGAAATTATTTTCTTTTATTTTATTTTTGAGTGGTTTTATTATTTGAGTCAAGTATTTTAATTACTCCTTAAACATTTTTTTCTTCTTCGCAAAGGGCTGTGGATAGTTATTTACCGTTGCAGACCTTGTACGTTGCCTGGGATTTGGTATCATTTTTAGTAGGGCACCATAATCGTGGATACCAATTGCCGCAATGTAATTTTGACGCCAAGTTTCCTCCTCAAAGATAGGAATCTCAGTTCTGACGATGTGAAACTGTACAAGGATTTAATTTTGTCGAGAGCATTGAAGACAAACAGGCACTCTAGGGATCTTGAACATGCCTCTTAATCATACGGCATGATGCTGTAGATGTTTTGCGTCATGAAAATCTACCAATTTGGGGCAGGGATGAACTCGCAAACTTGAGCTACACGGAAAGGGCCACCAACTACGCCACCTGGTCGCCTATATTTTAAACTATCATCTTAGAACTTTATTTTAGTCTATTATAGTATCAAATCTCTTTTTAAAACTTTTCAAAAATAGGCATTACAAGGAAAATTGAAATTACGAAATTTGAGACTTATGATTTTCGAGCAGATTCTCAGATTCCAGTTTCGCTCCATTCATTGATATCTTATAAAATAACAGTGGATATTGTACGGAGAATAAGACTAATTATTATATTCTTTGTTCAGTTTCAAATTTCAAAAAGTAGTGCTCTATCAGCCACCGTCTTCTACTCACATCATATGGCTATAACTCAGAAATTCATCACAAAAAATAATCTTAATATGCAAGCTAAATAAATACAGCATGACATCATTAATCTGAACTAACTGGGCTGTAATTCTTCCGGAGCAATAAAATACCACATTAAATCAAATTATATATGAAATGAGTATTGACACATAATTGACACGTGCAAAGAACAAAAGGTAAATAGCTCAGCAAGAGAAAACTCAAACCAATACATTACTTGCACAATATTCAAAAAGCCAAAAAAAAAAAGCAACAGCTTAAAATAGTACAGTTTTAAGTTTACTAATTATGAATTGAATCTTAATAATGGTCCGCATCAAATGAAACATAGAAAAACAAGATAACATTTAATGAGAGTTTAAACAACAACATGCTAAAGTTAAGGAACAAAAACTAAGGAACCAATTCAAATGAAATAGGGGATGAAAATTTCTTAAACATTTTACCAAAAATATGATGGTAAAAATTAATGATACTCCCTCATGATCATAATTTATGCCCTTTAAAATATACTAGTCTAAAAATAATCTGGCTAGAGGCACTTGTGTTTAGCATAATATTGAATATTTTGCTTAACACTTGTAGGCGCTAATACAGCTCTAACAGGGACCTTTCATGTTAACAAAACTAATTAGTGAGTGCTTGGTCAATACATCCCAATCTTTCACCAAGATATTTCTTAATTCAGCGAGTGTTCTGAGAGAGCGGGAGAGGGTTGATAATACAAGTACACAATTGTTCTTCCAGGAATATCTCAGACATACTGCATGAGGCTCAGGTATAGAGATCTCTAGCTCAATATTTTTTCTCTGTATAATATGCCCTTAACAACACTAAATACAAAACTATCTTCTGATATTATTTTAAATCCAACTTATATTTCCTTTGCTTACATTAAGCAAATCGGATTGGTTAAGCATGATAAAACGATTTATATCTAAAGTAGCATTTATGAAGTAGATATAAATGGAAATAATGAGATATATATTATTGGGAAAAAATGATAATTTCAACAAGTTTTCCCCCCGTTTTCCTCTTTTTTTAATCATTTTATTCACTATCAATTTCGAAGGTGGCAAGAAAAATAAAATTTCAAGTGCGTGGGACTGGTTTTGATGATTGTTCTTTTTGTTAATCGAAATCATTGCCGGCCGCAAAATATGATGAGGGGAACCAACTATATTACTCAAAATTAATAATTCGGGATTACAATAAAGAAGTAAAAGCCAATGAAAGTAAATCAAAATTGAAAGAAAAAAATTACAAATGAAACAAACGAAAAGCACACAACGAACACGAGTCAAATCAAACATATGTATAATACATTGAAAAAATCGCTCAACTCGTCTGCTACGATTAACTTCGCACGAAACACCTTACGCAAGCACGACGCTCAATGGAATGGAATGGAGTTTTTGAAGATCATCCTATCTAGAACACAAATTCCTCTCACCATTCTTAGAACCGCACAAGAGTAGCTGTAGCTTTAGTTCGTTTTATTGCTGGTAGAAATGGTATAAGCCGGTTAATCATTTTAATTTTGGAGGGAAATTTCGTTGGAAATAAAACTTCGATTTTCTGTCTAACTTGAAATTTCCTATACGACGTAATTCCGACATTGAAGTGTAAGTGGATTGTTGTACTGTTCCGTGCCTAATTTGCAAAAGTTGAGAAGACAGCTTCCTTTTCCTTTGACATCGGTTACTCCCAAACTATATATATAGGCACGTGATCTGCTTTTCGAAAAAAATCGTTATTATGACTGAAAAGGCAATGCTTGCACGATTTTATAATATTTATTTTAAGAATTTAACTTCTTATAATAACATTAATAAAGCTAATGTTTAAAGTTTTTAAACTTTCATATATTCTTGAGTTTTGGCCTAAATGCCCATAGATTAATTTCACCTTGCACCAGTTTTAAGATTTAATTCGAATGCTGAAACATGTCCATGACGTCCTTACCATCCAAAACTTGCTCACAGCCCCCTACAGCCTAAATAATGATCACTGCTTCTCAACAACGTTCTATAATCCCGTTAAGAACCAGTGATTCAGTAGAATAGAATATATTTCAGATTGAGGCAAGGTAATTTGAACGAATTTATTTAAAACACTTATTTTTTTTTCATTGAATGGATTAAATTTAACACCATAACTTCCTATTTTTGGTATTTTGCATCACTTATGAAATTGAATCTTGTATCCATTTACTTTTTTATAATCCTTTAAGAGAAATGTTTTGGATTTTTTTAATTAACGAAATAATGATAAAAATGTAAATATGAGCAAAAAGTCTGACTTTTCCGTAAAAAAAAAAACTTCTGTTTTGACTATTTCTTCTCTACTATTAATACTACCCTAATAAAATAACTTAACAATAAAAAAAAAGAATTTTGGTAATAAAAATTGAAATAATCTCAATCAATCATATGTGATAACTGATTCCGTGGAGCTCCTAACTTAAACACAAGAACAAATGCTTTTTCCTTTTACAAGAATTACAATACAGTAATCACTGAAAAATCCTGAAGTTTTCTTTTATAAGAACTAACACACCTTTAGTGAATATTCAGTAGTTTGAAATCAATAATTTCTAGCTGTTTCCTGAAAGTCTCAATAACAAATAATTTATATTGTTTAAGTTTTACACAGTAACTTTATTCGTAAAAAACTTAAGGGAGTCACTTCACATACAGGAATCAATCCAAAACTAGCTTTCTCATAATGTGCTGAAAAAAATGACTCTTTCTAATTAAGCTTATATTTTTATTCTAACTTTTCAAAAAGTATTTTGTTAAAACAGCTATATTACTGATTTACATTAGCCCATGGTATTTTTTAGTAAAAATCTTTCTATCCACTATATATTTTGAAAAAAAGGAGTTTTAAACAACAACAGGAATATGAAAAACTCAGACTTATTTCAGAAAATTTGAACACATATATTGATGTTGTACAAATAAATATTGTAATTAGATATTTTTTTTCAAAAAAGTGATTCGAAAAATTGCATGTTGTAAAAAAATACATGACTCATACATCTTACGTTATCGTCAATAATCAACTCGTGGTTTAGTTACTAGAAAACATTGTAGCTAATTCATTACTGTAAGATCATTATAATATTTTTTCACCATAATAGATATGGATATTTGCCAACCGCCCACCTATTAAATACGTGTCTTTTCCCTATCATTAAAAATACTATTTTCCGTAATGTAAGAACCAAAATGGTATGTCATTACTGCTTGTGCATGAAATACTTAAGCAAATTGCAGGGTGGCTACACTTATGGTGAAATAGTTTCAATAACAACATTTTCCCTCTGTATTCATTCATTTAGTTTCTTCAGTAAAATATTTCAAATCAAAGAATTTTACTGTTTTTATTATAATACAATTGTTCAGTACAATTGTATTTCGTTGTTTGAGAGTTTTTTTAGTAAGGTTTAATTATTCAAGTCTCTCAAAACACCCATGACATTTAAAAATATATATGAAATATTACTTTAAAAAAGAGTAAATACCTAGATGTATCTTCAAAAAATGTCGAATTTTTAGAATGAAATTTTGAATTTTTAATTTAAAAACAGTTGATAGTAAATGTTATTGTTTTTTTTTAAAATTTCTCGGAGAGTTCAATATTTTCTTTTTTTCGTTTTAGCATATGTTCGTTATAGCAAAATTAGTTGGATATAATAATTTATAAAATGCGCTCAAAATTCTGAGAACGTTAATATATTTTAATTAAAAAAGTTCAAAATTGCTGCTTAGTGATTTGCGCATTTATTGTAATTTTTTTTTACATTCCCAACCATTTAAATTCGTTATATTTTTATAAAATATCAATACTTTTTTCATTTAACATAACATATAAGAATCATTAAACCCACTAATATTCTAACTTTATATCATTAGAAGGTATTTAAGCCAGTTTTAAATTCAGTATTTTTAATCTTGTATGTGTTTTCTAAATTTACAAAATACGTTTACACATGTAGCCTTAAATGTATGTCCTAAAAAAAGCGAAAATGAAAAAAAAAAATGAAAATATTTTCATTTACGTATTTTTTTTTTCTTTATTTTCTTTTTTTTTTAGAAAGAGACATTGTTCAGTATAAATTTTATTTTTATTTCCCTCTAAATTTTTACTAAACATAATATTTTTTCCATCACAATTCTTGTTCAATTAACGAAATAGTAATACCTGTTATGCGGCTTAACAGTGCTTTCTTTGCTTTTATTTTATAAAAGTTTATTGAAATTATTCAATTTTAAAAGATTAATTTAGTCAGTGTTCTCAAAAAAATAGTTCTTTAAATTAATTTATTAAGAAATTGTTGTTGTTACTAATCCTCCAAAGTTTGACGAAGTCAGACAAGATCAATAAATCCGTTGATACTGATGAGATCGAGCACAAGAAGTTGAGAAGTATAAATATCCTCTCGAGAAATTTTCAGACAGTCCAGAATGTGCTCGAGTGAACACTGTTGAACATTACATTTGTTACACATTTTAAAAATTGTAGTGTTCCATCAAAAATTTAGAATATTTATATGTCCATTAGCAAGACGTGCAATGGCAGAGGTGGAGCTTCTATCACAGGAGAGAGAAATAGAAAAACCAAGCATTTTACTTTGGTACTAGTAATGAGTAAGAGGTCCCTCCATTCCTTAATGAAATCTAATTTTCTTTAAAGTGAAGAATTCCAGAGAAATTAAGAACTGGGAATTACATAATGTAAATGTTTATACGATCCCTTACCTGTTTCATTGTGTGAGTAACAAAACTTTTTAATCCAGCAAGTTTATTTAAATGAATCTTCCGATTTTCCCCTTATTTACACTTTCTTGACTCGTGTGTAAAATGTAAAGCAAATTACTTTAATTCTTAAATCGAGTAAGCATGTAAGACATCTATTATTAGGTCAAAATGCCTTTAGATTAGTAAATTACCCATAAAGGAATCCACTTGATGTAATTAGATATACTACGAATCCCTTTAATCTTATATTTAACAAATGCAATGTCTGCATTTTAATTTTGAGTTCAAGTAAATATCTGTGAGATGAAAGACTGAGATATTCCCTTTCTGTTTTCATTTGACTATTTAATTTTAAAATAGTTTGAAGACAGCGTAACAAAATACATTAGATGAGACATTTAGCTTTGTAGTTCCATATTTTATCAAGTAACACATATAAAGTTGCGACGTGTTCTATCCGGAATCCTTCAACTAATCCTTTGAGGAAATTATACACTTTTTCAACCTTGGATTTTTTTTAAAAATTGGATTTTACAAAGAGAAAAATAAGTAATCGCATTATTGCTATATATAAAAAATTTGGTATTTCCATTGCAAAGATAAAATATTATTATATATCTTAACACCTAAATTCCATAGAAATCCTGTTAAATTTCGCACCGTAAGAAATAGTTTTAAAACATACAACACTACTGCAGGTAAAATGCAGCATAATATTCTACAAAATTTCATCAAGAAGCAAAATAATAAAGCTATAAATAAAAATAGTATAAATATATTATAGATTTGTTTTAGAACTAAAATATTTATTCAGTTCATAGACTTGATTTTAAAAATCTGTTCAATTCCATTGATATCTATGATAGTATTAAGGATATCTAATTGTTTTTGGTAAAAATAATTTCCACTCCAATATTAACTTTTATCCTGATTACTTACTAGATAAATTAACAATGAACCATTTAATACTACCAAACATGCATAGCAAAAATAACGTGCATAGAAATCAATTGACAATTTTTATTGTATTGATGGTTCACTATGTTGGCTATAAGGGCTTACACATAAAAGATAGATATAAGCTGTAGCGGACTTTTTGTAAACCTAATTTATATACTTGTAACTCTAACGGTTTTTGCAGCACACGCCAGAAGAGCTTGCAGATGGCAGAATTTTTTCCTACTACTTGATATTTATCGTTATATTTTCGACATTTTACGCAATATCTGTATAAATTATAGCTTGTGTGTTATTTTGATGTATAAGCTATATCAATGTAAAGTTTCATTAAAGTCCATTTAGTTGTTTTTTCGTGAAAAGAGTAAAAAATACCCATACATACACACTTTCGCCATTATAGTATTAATAAGTATTAATTAAAATAATAGTAAAATAAGCAATTTCAAAAATCATATAACTTGAAAAAAAGTTCAACGGCTTTTGCTCAATATTTCTGAAGCACACAGAAAGAAGAGACAGAATGTCAAAAACACAGGGGAAAAATGTAAAGTTTTGCCACAGCTACAACTGATCCTTTAACCAAGTAATTGATTGCTAATCAGCCAGACATTAAATATAATTACACATTGAATGGGATTAAATAAAGAATTTAATAAAAAAGAATGAAATTAAGTAAAGAATGTAATCAAAAATAATGAAGTTAAATAAAGAATGTAGCCAAAAGAATGAAATTAAATAAAGAATGTAATCAGAAAGAATGACATTAAATAAAGAATGTAATCAAAATAACGAAATTAAATAAAGAATGTAATTATGACGAATAAATTAATTATTACTGACATTTTTGGCAATTTTTTCGCTAAATTTTTTTAGCCCCTGGAAAGGAAAATGTAGATTCTTTTAAAGAATAGTTTTATGTATGAAAATTCACAAAAAAAGAGCATTTTTCAAAATTACAAAATTCCAAAACTATTTTAAAGGAATCCGCTTCAGCTCATAGCAAATAATTTAAGTGCTAAGAGAGCATAAAATCGAGAAATTCCCGTAATATTTCATCACCCAAAGCTACCCCATCCCCTTCCCATTTCTAAACGGAACCATGAACAGAGTGACCTTTGCTAATTTTCTCGCGCATGCGCAGAGCACTCAAAATTTTGCGAATGTTTTTTTTTTTAATTTTGATTATTTTTGAAGGCTTAATTTTTAAGTTGAAGTTTCGAAATTTCATACATCAATTGCAAACTACGGTAATTTTTGAACAAAAAAATGAAATAATAATACTACATAATTGCATTCTCTCAAAAACGGTATTAGACGAAAAACACAACTTTTTTTAATCCGTAATTTGTAAGCAATTTTTTTCAATTTTCGAAGTTTACGGATAATTTTCATCTACACATATATAAAAGGTTTCGTGCGATTTTCTCAATAAAAGACGAAGTTATTAAACGTTTTAAAATTTTGAGTATTTTTTTAAAAAATCGTAATCTTTTTTTTATTTCTTTTTTAAATGGCTGATTCTAAAAGAGAAAAGTGTAACATATTTTAGTGCTGCATATCAAATCATTAACGCAAAAAGAAATTCATACTGA
Organism: Trichonephila clavata; assembly: GCA_019973975.1. Classification (NCBI taxonomy): domain Eukaryota; kingdom Metazoa; phylum Arthropoda; class Arachnida; order Araneae; family Nephilidae; genus Trichonephila; species Trichonephila clavata. Next base: position 322,714 of record BMAO01002047.1, read on the forward strand.
ATAATTTAGAAATTATCATTATCAATTATCAATTTAGAATCATTATCATTAGAACGCAAAAATTTTGAATCATTTTTAAAAAAAATCTAAAAAATGCAAATATTATTATTTTGTAAAAAAAATTAATTAAACCGTATCGTGGGAAATAAATGATCTTTAACATTCTGTTATTATTTTTTGTCTGAGTTTGATAGAAACAATTAGATCGTTATTTAAAAACGTGGGAAAAGTTGGAACTTCACTCCGCTGAAATTGAAATGACGCTCGGAGGAATGAACATACAGGCGTAACACAATCACGCGTTTTTTTAAGTTTTATAATTAATATCTTTTTAACTAATTGCAATATCGGAACAAAATTATAACCTATTTGTTATTCTGATGTATAAGCTCTGTTATTGTACTGTATCACTTAAATCCATTCAGTTCTTTTGCAAGAAAGAGTAACAAACATCCATACAGACTTTCGCGTTTATAATATTGGTAAGGATATACAGTAAGATTCGGATTTTATGATAGTTATTTGGATCCATAGTTAGGAGTTATGAATTCTTTGTGTTAGAAGGTATACACTACTGGCGAATTATTACGCACCAGTTATTAAGAAATTTTAAACTACACTAATTGATGTTTGGCACTTTTTGATACCTGACTCGAAAGAGTTCTTTTACGACTTTATGCAGAGAAGAAAATACTGCTCCATTCCAATTAGCTGCATGAGGTATGTTTTCACATTTTCCAAAAAAGTGTAAAGCATAAGATAATATAGCTGTTTTCGTAGGAATTTCATTATCAATTTCTGTATTCAATAAATGTCTGCTATTCATAAACAAATTTTCAAAAACAAAATTTTCTGCAAAACCGTACGTATATAAAACTCACTTCTCTCAACGTTCAAAAATTGCATTAAGCAGATTGATGTATAAAATCTGTGAATGGAACCTTAATGATGCCGAGCAATATAATAATCTCTGCATATAAAAAAAAGCAAATAACTATCATTTTATAGATAAATCAGAAGTTTCAAATACTTTTATGCAACTTTCTTATTTTTGATTTAAAAGTCATCAGACAAACAAAAGACAAGAAATATAAAAAAATTACGTCAATTCCGAATTAGGTCAAAAAAAATTTTAGTTCATGTTACTTTATATAAAATAGTTGTAATTAATATAAATATACATTTACACACGTGTAAGAAATTAAAAGAATTTGCTGATTTGATCGATTATCTGCGAACCATTCAACTATTTCAATACACACGCATGATCGTGCGTAACATTCGTTCGAGTTGGAAGGTATAAAACAGCGTTTGCAGAATAAACAAAAGAAATATATTAATAGAGGCTATGGCCCTTTCTCACAGCTATACAGCCCTTGCAGTGTGATGTCATACTTGAAATAAGGTAGTTTATCAGTTCTTCTGACCATTAGCCCCACTAGTTTAGCAACGCTGCTTTCATTTCCTGGATGGTTCTCAGATTGCGAGTTGCAATTGCCCTTCCAGAGTGTCTCAGACATGCTCTATAGTGTTGAGGTCTAGAGACTTAGCTGACAAATATATAAGGCGAATATCCATAGGGTCCATCCATAATCCATATGGTTCCAAAACCTCATCCCTATACCTCGCACCAATCACACAGTATCTTTCAAAGACATGGAAAGGTGTACTGCCATCCAGCATGATACCTGCCCAGACCATTAAACCTCCTCTGTGATAATTGTCGTTTTCGAGGACATTGGAGGGTAGGTAGCGGGTCCCTAGTTCTCTCCATATGAACGTACGGCGAGAATAGGTGCTTAGGCTGAAACGGTACTCGTCTGTGTACAGAACTGTCGCCCATTGATCCATACTCCAATCTCTATACTGTCTGTACCATGCTAAACGAACTCTCCTGTTCGTATACAAGAGCGGGACTCAGACAGCAGGTCCTCTGGCAAACAAACCTCTCTCATGAAATCTTTTTGAAACAGTCACCCTTGATACACGGGTTCCTGTGGCTGCATACAAGTAATGAGAAGCTGTACGCTCTCTGTTACGCCTCGCTATAATCGACGAATGGTGATCTTCTCTGACTGTCGTGGCTCTTGGGCGATCTTGCCCAGGCTTTTTCTCGATGGATCCAGTATCCTCGAACTTTTTCCGTAAGTTACACACGACGCTGGACGTTAAATTGAACTCTCTACAAATCTGGGTTCGGCATTAGCCTGTTTCTACCCTCCCCACAATTTGCCGCCTCATTCCAGCATTTAAATGTTAGTGGTTACTCACTTTTACTGTTACAATTTGAGTTGAGCCAGAAAATTCGCCGAGGTGTGCTGGTGAACGAAATACGCCTTAACTACACGTGCTCTAGAACCTGTTTTTCAGCTGGCTCTGGTTACACACACGTGTAGTGTACGCTAACGTATTTGAAGTAGAAGATTTGCGTTTTTATCCCTGTAGCAGTGGTTTTTCTTTCCGTTCAGTTCTTTTCATGAAATTCGATAAAATATGTAAATTCTCTTATTTTTTTCCATCAGTGTATGTATGACAGAATCACAATATTAAGTGACAAAATAGAAAGCGATTTGCTTTGCAATTTTCCTTCCTATATATAGTGTAGGACTCTATATTTATTTTTGCTTGTTTGTTACTATTTATTCAGTAAATAAATTTAATTAAGTAAAAAAAAAAGAAATCACATTCTCAGAAATTAGGCCATCACAGGTGAGATTCCAACCCACGACCTATGGATTAGAAGTCAAAGGCGCTGTCTACTGCGCTACAGGAACACATCAAAGGATTTTCCTTTCTACATTGTTGCATTATTATTTTTGTTTGTTACTATTTATCCATTATTTTAAATTTAATTAATGAACTAATATTTGAAAGAACTGTATTAACATCAAGTGCCATCCACTACAAGTTCAAAGAAAGGTATTTGAACTTGAATGGGTGAATAGTAAGTATTTTATTAACGATTAAAAGTTTGAGCAAGATATACATACATATATACGTATATAGGGAGAGAGGGAATTAATAGTAGGAATTGAAAAATAGGGATAAGTCCTGTGTATCGAGTACAGAACTCGGGATGTAAGCATACAGTTTATTATAAATTATAATTCAATTGGATAAATTTTTTATTTATTTTTCCATTAAATTATTATTTTATTATTATTTTTTATTTATTTATTTATTATTTATTTTTGAAGAAAGTGTATCACATTTTTGTCCTTTTTTTCAGCATTGAGAATCAAGATTTAATTTTGATTGTGTTTGAAGACAATAAATACATTTTGAAGAAATTTGAATCTTTAGATGTAAATTCAAATAAATTGTGGCGCCATCTCTTGAGCATCTTATGCCCCTTTAATGAATATCTTATTTGTATTTATAGAAAATAAAGAATTTAAAAGTGGAATTCTGTCAAATTTCTGAAGCACTTAATCTTGTTATTATGAATGAATATTCAATTATACAATGGCAAAGCGTTTTAATTTTACGGGAATATTACCCTTGTATTATATGGCATGTTACTATTTATACTACATTTTCTGCAGTTTTAAAGATAAATATAATGAAGAATTTCATTAATTTTTAAAATGTTCATGGTCAATCTTTAAAAATGCATGATGTTATTTCGTTTGGGATAAGCAAGAATTTGTGTGCGTGCGTTATTTTATATAAAAGCAAGTATGTAACTTATTGAAATTATGTAAAATTTCAAAAATATATTTTTTTAATTTACTGTTTTACAATGGATAGAAAATTAAAAATAAGTGTTTGGGTTCATTTTAAAAAGGATTTAAATACACAATCTCAATTCAGAATAGAAACACAAAAAGGGGTTTTAAATTGTATTGTTTAACTTAATATATAGAGAATATTATTTTTTAGTTTTTAATAATGTTATCACACTATATGGATTTAGTATTAAAAATTCTTTGAAACATCTAATTTAGATTTATATATTTATGCAAAATAATTAATGTAACACAACGTTTTTTTATTTATTCTTAAAATGTTACATAATACTAGATAACTTTTGAAATTGATCCGAATAAGATTACAGCTTGTTTAAATAACTATAAATAGTAATATATTATTTATGTAACAAATAATATTCTAAGCAGTCTCAAGACCCTTAACAAATATTCATGCACTCGAAAAAGGCCTCCTTCTTCAAACCAATGTAACTGAACAACAAAATAAAATAATCATTTGAAATTTTTACCACATGATAATCATATATATTTACATAATTTCGCAATTTTCAGCGAATTTCAGAAAATATTAAAAAAGTTATTAAGAAATATAAATGGACAATTTTTCAAAAATATGAAAAGCATTGTTTTACACCACGCAGGACTCTGAAGTAGAAAATTAATTTTACTAGGCATAAAAATGTTCACTTTTGAAGTTATATTAAGAAATTTAGACAAAAAAAATATTTTTTAATGCAATTATAACGAAAATTTTAAAAATTTAAGAAAAAAATGAATTAAAATTCAAATAATTTTTTTTTTTTTAAATTTGTTGTATAAGTTATGAAGGGCCTTATTTTGAATAAGTGTATGAAATTTCAAATTGATATCATAAAGAGTTTCTGAGAAATCCTGCGCGCAAGCTAAAAATTTTTTTGAGAAAAATGAAGTTTAAGATAAGAAATAGATAGAAGTTTCACTAGTTATTTCTCAATAACTTCGGAAGTTTTCACAATATAAACAAAATTTTGATATCAAAATGCTCAGAATTGTTGAGGCTTTAACATATATTTTTTTTTAAAAAATTTAAATTTGCAATTTAAGAGTCCTTAGACCTTTAATGTACAGTTGCATATATTTTATTTACATGGTAATAAAAAATCTGAACAATAATTTAATATTTTTAAATTGGAAAGGTTTTTGTAATATCAGAATTTATAATTATATCCGAAGGCTTCTATTATTTAGTCATTACAATCTTGCTTAGTATATAAGAAATTTCGTAGTGATCATTGTTAAATAAAAACTAATGATAACATTGAAATATCTTCTTAAAATAAATAAGCGAAATGACAAAATAAATTTGAAATACATAGCTTACTATTTAATTAAATTGCAAGCTGTACATTGAAATATATTATTATAAAGGATGAATGATGAAATAGTAATAAAATACATATACTGTGACTTAAATAAATTGCCATTTGCTTATAAATATTCTCTTTTTTTTTTCTCGTTGTTTTTATTCTTAAAGAAAAGCTTTCATATTGTTTTGTCTGTTGCATCTCCTTTTCCATATGCTAAATGTTCACAATAAGGATATAGGTAGTCTATGTTCCCAATTTGTACATCTGGGTTTCGCTGAATTACAGAATCATTACATATTTTTATACCGAAGAAAACGTATTTGACGTAACACAAATACTTTGTATTATTATGATTTTGATGAACATTTCTAAACTTAAGATGGAATTGCTTTTATTAGGAGTAATTGATCTTAAGATTTTTTTTCTTGCTATGTTTACACATTTAAATATTAATAAATGTTCCAATCGATCGATTGTTTATCAGTTTCGAAATTAAAAACAACATGCACACTATCGGCGATATATCTCTCAATTTCGAACCTTGGCCGAATGATGTTTAAGAATGTGGTTATAACAGAAACAGATATTAAACATTCTTTAAAATACGTTTTTTGTAATACTGTAGTGGTTCATGGTATTATGTTATAGATTTTTTGAGGAAACAATTTCTCAGTTTCTAAAGTCTATTTTTAATGGCAAACATTTTTGAACAATTATCTAAATTTATATATATATATATATATATATATATATTTTAAAAAAGTTAAAATATTTTAGCCATTAAATGATTAATTATATATTATTTTGCTTATAAATGCACTATCACATTCAACATATTGAGGTTAACATAAACTTTTGCAATACAAAACTATATCTAATGCGTTCGCATCTATTAACAACATGCGAAATAATTTATTAAATCATAAGCCTACTATTATTTTACTGTTATGCAAAATAAATGTTTATGAGTGCAGAGATAAAAGTTAAGCATATATATTAGCTACTTTGAAGTAATAATTTAACCTAATTTTAAGATTAAAATATCAATAAAATAGAATAAACAAAGTGACAAATAATGAACATAAAGTCGCCCAATTGTCAAAAATAAAATAAAAATGTTATAAGTGCAGCAATTCTTCAATATTTTAAAATAGATTTGATAAGTTTTAACAGATGGCGACACTGCAGCAACTTAATAACATTTTGAGGCTGCAGTATATATTCATCAAAGATAATAAATGAGCTATAAATAGCATCACATATTATATCGATCAAAGAATTATTTTTAATTTACATAAATTAAAATGTACGTTAATATTTGTCTGATGTTTTTTTTTTTTTCTTTTAAATCTGTTCTCTTATTGTCATTTGTAAAATTTTAAAACTGAAATATGTAAAATTCAGTTCAATAATATTTAGAAAAAATTTTCTGTAGTTAAATCATTGTATCAAATGTATTATAAGTATTTTAAAGTATGTTTCTTTGCTTCAAGTGTTTACTTATTTTTTAATTATTACATTACATTTAAATTTACATTAACTTCTCCAGTACAAATAGGAATTCCAAATTTTAAAACGTAGTAAATATTTTACGAATAATTTCCACTTCAGGAAACTTTCGTTTCTTTAAGTTACAATGATTTCGATTTCAATTACAACTATGAAAAAAGTGTTAGAAGAAAGAAGTGTTAAGACATAATCTTTTCCCTCTAAAATTTCATGATAACTTTTAGTAATAATTTCTGAAGGATTCAAGGGTTAATTCTTCGTAAAAATAAATGATATTCAGTAAAATCCCATTTACCATTTACATCTTTACATTTTATAGCTTATACAACTTTATTCTGTATAACTTGATTATGTTAGTTCGTCAGACTAGATTTATTTTAAGAAAATCCCAAATTACGAAATTAAAAGAAAGATGAAAAGTCTATATAACGTTATATAATTCTAATTTATGTATAGACAGGAAACTCAACGTTTCTTGTTTCTTCTAGAGAGGTATAATGGATTTGTGATTGTAAACTTCTTAATTCATTAATATTTGATTAAGAAAAAATTATTAATCTTTGGTTATTTTAGTTTGCCAAATCTTAAAAAAATAATCATAAATTGTCATTAATAAAGAATTTTGTTACCATAAAGCACAAAATATAATCCTTCATATATTTTCAGTAAAATGTATTTTACCAGATCATGTTAACAGTTTCAAATAAGAGTATTCCTTTTCAATTTTTTTCAGATGCAATTTGCTTTCAACAGAAATTCTAATTTTTTTTTCTGTCAAAGAAAAAAAAAGAAAAAAACCCGAAAAAATTAAAAAGTTAATGTATGAAATTTAAGAAATTATAATTAAATATAATTGAATTATTTTTTTACTACAAAAAAAAATCGATCATATTCTCCTAACTTTATAATTCGCCTAAGAACTTGGATCAGAACAAACATTAAAATATTCATAGTAAGATAAATTTGATTAATGACTTTTTCACTGAATAAACGTAAAACATTTTTTTCATCAATGATGTTTTATCTATTGTTTATAGAAAAGTCCCCCCCCCCAAGATTTAATTCAATTTTTAGTGCTGCCATCTATAATGAAGGAAAAGAAACTTCTATGTCTTTCATTCTTTAACGTTTCTCGTGCTGCCATCTGTCTATTAATTTAGGTATGCTATGATCACTGTATCTTCAAAATTTAAACCAGAGCCAATGGAAATTTAGCTAATAATTTCAGGTCTAAGCATTTCATTAGAAAATTAAAAATATATTTGTTGAAGATGATCTGTATTTTCTGTATAAAATAAATGATGAACTCGAATCACTTTTTTGTCGTACTGTTGTCTCAACAATATATAATATTTGTGCCACATATAGTTCTGCATTTTAATGTCCAAAACTACTCTACAATAATGTTCTGGAAAATACTGAAGTGTAAGCTTGATAATTCAAAGTAATAGTAGGAATGGAAGTAAGCTTTAAGAAGTAAGCTTCATTGGAAGTATCCTTGGTAATTCAAAAAGTATTCTAAATTTTATATTCCTAAATGTATCTATTTTCATCATATTTCCCCAAACATATATATTAATTAATTATTTATTTGTGGAATTGAACATTAAAAAAACAATGTATGGGATATTACATAATTATTATACCATTATACTTTTAAGCAGAGCCCCATACCTCATTCTAGAAACAGAGTTTTCATTTAAATTTAAATATCATATTGGAATTACTTTTAAATTTTAATCGGAATCATTAATTTGAATACATTTATTTCACTTTTATGAATGCTTCGTAATACGGAAGTGTAAAAACTAACTATAGGATTTTATACAGAAACTTGAGCACAATACTTTCATTAAACATGATATTGTTAATTTATCGTTAACATATTTCTTTTTCAAAAAAAAATGTGAATATTATAGAAGTTTTAATGGATAATCATTGAAAAGTATATGCTTTCTAAAATGATATGTATGTGTTTTCACACATCACATTTAAATTAATTATAATCTTAAATATTTTAGAACCTTACACTCCGTTTTATTTAAAATGAGGCATACTGTTTTTGCGTAAAGAGAGAATGTTCTTTCAAATATATGTGGGATTTGAAGAAGGAAAGGAAGTATCACTCTTTTTCTTCTTTCTCGCCGGCCGAAATGATTGACACTCAAACTTTTCTTTTTATTCAAGGATTATTTATTTTTTCATTTCCGTTCGAAGCGCCTGTAGTGCGAGCCGCTGATTGGCTGTCTTTTTTTTTATGCAATTGCATGATTTCGAAATGAAATAGTTAAGTCAGTCTGTGTTCTTGCTCACGGCATGTAGCCGACGGCTGTGTTGTTTAGCTCTTTAAATGAATGTAAATTGTCCCCTAGATGTTAAAACCAAATAAAATGTTTTTGTTAAACATTTTTGAGAAGTTATTTCTCATGAACTCTCACAGATTGGGGTTCGTAGTCGGGATTGAATTTTAGGGAAATCCCCGCAGATTAGTTTGTCGGCTCTGAGATGCTTGCGTGAGAAATAAACAGCCAACTGTCTCTCGGCTTTTAGGAAGCCGTTACGATTTTGTTCCGGGCTCCAGTTTTGCGGATTCCAGTATTGTTCCGGGCTCCAGTTTTGCGGATTCCAGTATTGTTCCGGGCTCCAGTTTTGCGGATTCCAGTATTGTTCCGGGCTCCAGTTTTGTGGGTTCCAGTTAAGTTCCGGGCTCCAGTGTTGCTTATTCCAGTTTCGTTCGGGTTCCAGTTTCGTTCGGGTTCCAGTGTTCCGGATTCCAGTTTCGTTTCGGGCTTCATTCTCGCTCCGGCCCTGCAGTTTCCTCGTCTGGTTTTTTGTCCGGCACCGTTTCGCTTTTGTGTGTGTTCATCTATAGTCCTGCCTAGTGGACTCAAAAAGTTCAGTGATCTTGCTGTATTGCGTCAGTGACAGTCTCGTGTTTCGTCAGTGACAATCTCGTGTTTCGTTTTCACCAGTGTCCGGTGTATATTTCAAGAGTGGACTACCTGAAGAGTCAAGATAAGTACTGTTTTGATTTTCACCAAATTTTGATTTATGGTGCTATGCTTTTTTAGTTGTGAAAAGTGAATAATTTCAAATCGTTAACTTGATCAGTATTGTTGTTTCGATTATTGATATTTTTATTTGATCAATTTTAGAATAGATTTGGTAATAGTATTGATGTTTTTGAAAGTATTACATTACAGTGTTATATATTTTGTGATAATATGATATAATTCTTTTCATGCAAGTTTCGGTTGAATTTGATCAATTTTAGTATAGATTTAGTAATTTTATTGATATTTTTGGGGGTTTTTTTAAAGTATTACAGTACTGTGTAATGTTTTGTGCTAATAGGATTTAATTCCTTTTCAAGTGAGTTCAGTTATTCTTAATCATTGTGTGTGTTAAGAAATGCTTAGAATGCTAATTTCAGGTTATTTGATAACAGAAAAAAGTACATTTTCTTTCTTTTAAAAAACGAAAGTAGATTTTATTTCTTTTGAAAACGAAAGTAGATTTTATTTCTTTTGAAAACGAAAGTAGATTTTATTTCTTTTGAAAACGAAAGTAGATTTTCTTTTTTTTTAAACCGAAACTAGGTCCACAGTTGTGATTTAAAACCAGTGTTTATGAATAATTTATGATTTATCTTGTCAAATAAGAATGAAAAATCTTTATAGTAAGTGTTAGCTGTTGGTATAGTACCAGAGTTGAGTAAATCTTGTGATCCACACTGTTTGATAGTGCAGTACTAGGTAAGCATTGTGACTATTGTGTTGGTACTACATTGCACGTGCATATTGTTGAAAAGTGAACATAATCATATTACGTATAACATATTTGTGATTAATATCTCTTTAACGAGGTATGAGCCAATTAAATTCTAATTGTGTTTGAAAGGATAAAATTCACTGACTTGTGCATGAAGTCATTGCCTAACGCGCAGTCTAAATTTAACCTTGTTTTTTTTTTAAATCTTAAAAGTTGTTAGGGTGTAATTAAAAAGATTATAAACACCAGTGGTGTGCATAACAGTGCATAGTTCTTGTTTGTTATAGTAGATATTATTTTTCAATATAAAGGTAGTGTCTTTGAATGTTAGTATTGGATTTCTTTTTGTTTTTTTCCAATTATAAAAGTCAGTATTGATAATTTTTTAGAAGCTAATAATTACTAGTGCCTCATTAAGTACCGAACTCTTTCGTAATGGCATTTTTACCGAAAGGTAAAAAGGCGGATCTGGTGAACGTCTGTGAAGAACTCGGTGAAAATGTTCCATCGAACAGCAGAGTTCCCGACATTAAGCACATAATTCTTGAAAGTAAGAATTTTAACGAAGCGGCAGTCCAAATTATGTTGGATAGAATAATCGGAGAAAGACTTGAAGAAGCAGAAGCTGAGCGTCAGCAACTTGAACATGAAGCTGAGCGGCAACGACTTGAACGTGAAGCTGAGCAGCAACGACTTGAACGTGAAGCTGAGGCTGAGCAGCGGCAAATTGAATTACAACGTTTAGAGATCCGACGTTTAGAATTGCAGGCAGTCCCAGCAGCCACGACGCCCCCTGGAAGAACTGAGGAGGTTCATCATAAGATTCCTTTGGCACAAATCACGCCTAAGTTTGATGAGAAGAAAGATGAGATGAGTCTTTTTCTCGTCAACTTTGAGAGACGAGCTGAGATGGCCAGAGTACCAAGAGAAGAATGGGTAGTTTACCTACTCCATGTGATGCCTCCGGAGATCTCTAACATGTTGGCGAGGGAGACAGCTGAAAACGCGAATAACTACGACTATGTTAAGGAGCTGGTTTTGAAAAAGTACAAGTAAACCTACTTATTGCTGAGCGAATAAAGGCAAAAGCTCCTGAGGAAATTAAAGATCATTTTTTGGAGAGTGGCTCGAATTGAAACAGCCTGAAGAATTCGCCAATAAATTCGACGAATTTGAAAGCTTAAAAGATAGCTTAAGAAATAACCACCACGGTAGGAAACAGAATGAGAGTCGTCCCAGTCATAACGACAAATCAAGGTTCCAAGATAATCGCAGAAAACTTAGCGACAACCATGCAAGGTTTTGAGACAACCGTGGAAAATATAATGACAACCATGGTAGATCTACAGAGAATCACACGAGATTCTACGATAAACGTCAAACAAAGACTGAACCGGGAGGCAGAGGTTCCATGCCTGCCCAAAGCAAGACTTCTGGACAGAAGAATTTTCGTTGCTATGAGTGCGATTCTCCTGACCACCTAAGAAATGCATGTCCCGAATTAAGAAGAAGTCAAGGGAATGAGATCAACACGCACTCTGACACGCATCCTGTTCACATCGTCAATGAAGTACCAGAAGAAGCAATAGAATATCAAGATGTAGATTTGCAGAAGTTTACAAGACAGGTCAAGATAGGAGACTTTGTCGTCACAGCCTTATTGGATACAGGCAGTGTACGCAACCTCATACGTTTTGACGTCTACAAGAGGATGAATCCAAAAACTAAACTTTGGAGAGAATCAACGGTCCTGACCGGACTTGGTCAGGGACAAGTTAAAACACTTGGATCCTTCAGACATGTTGCGGAGATAGACGGACACGTTTGCCGTCTAGACTTTCAAGTTGTCCCCAGCGCAGCTCTTAAGTTTGAGGCAATCATTGGGTCAGCATTCCTCGCCATGCTCCCTGTCCTTTTCATGAAGAAAAGGTGAAACCAGAATCTCCAGATTGGATTATCAACATTTCGAAGAAAGAAGAGCAAGACGAGTTAGACCTGCGACACATTCAGAATGCTGAAATTGCCTGTCGCGTTGAAGACATGGTGTCTTCGTATCAACCAAAGAAGACGGAATCTACGGATGTATCAATTAAGATCATCCTTGAAGACGAAATACCAGTTTATCAAAGAGCTAGAAGACTCTCGTTTCCAGAACGACAAGAGGTCAATAAACAAATCGACGAATGGATCAGAGATGGAATCATTCGCCCTAGTTCGTCGGATTATGCTAGTCCGATAGTTTTAGTAAAGAAGAAAGACCACTCCACAAGACTCTGTGTGGACTATCGACAGTTGAACCGGAAGCTGGTAAAGGACAGATTTCCACTTCCTTTAATCGAGGATGTACTAGATAGACTTCAAGAGGCTCGAGTATTCACAACCCTTGATCTGAAGAATGGCTTTTTCCACGTAAATGTTGACGAAGACAGCAAAAAATATACATCTTTCATTGTACCTGATGGGCAGTACGAATTTAATAAAGTCCCGTTTGGCCTAAGTACAAGCCCAGGAGTTTTCCAGGGATATGTAAATAGCATTTATAGACAACTAATAAGTGAAGGTACAGTAAATAACTTATATGGATGACCTAATAATACCTTCTTTGGATGAAGCAGATGGTCTTAGAAAGCTAAAGAAAGTATTTGATTTGGCAGTGAAATATGGATTTGAATTCAAGTTTAAAAAGTGTCAGTTCCTGAAAAAAGAAGTTGAGTTTCTTGGGTACGTTGTGAAGGAAGGAACCATACGACCTTCAGATTCGAAGACTCAAGCAGTTAAGAATTACCCTACTCCTAAGACAGTTAAACAAGTACAAAGTTTTTTGGGTTTAACTAGTTACTTCCGGAAATTCATCCCAGGATATGCCGGTATCGCCAAACCATTGCGTGATCTACTTAGAAAAGATCATCCGTTTACGTTTGAAGCCGTACAGAAAGAAGCTTTTGAGAGACTTAAGGAGACGCTGTCTGAAAGCCCTGTCCTAAGGATATTCAGGCAAGGTACAAGAACTGAGTTGCACACTGATGCGAGTAAATACGGCTACGGTGCCGTACTACTTCAAGAAGCTGATGACGGAATGTTGCATCCTGTCTATTATATGTCCCGAAAGACTAGCCCAACCGAAGAAAAATACAGTAGTTATGAGCTGGAGGTCTTAGCCATTGTGCAAGCCCTCAAGAAGTTTAGGGTCTACCTATTCGGCAATAAGTTCAAGATTGTGACAGACTGCTCCACTTTTCAGATGACGATGAGCAAAAAAAACCTGGTTACACGTATCGCAAGATGGGCCTTCCTCTTAGAGGAATTCGAATACGAAATAGAACATAGAGCAGGACAAAAGATGCGACATGTTGATGCATTGAGCAGGTATCCTATAATGATAATTATCGATACTATCACAGCAAAATTAAGGATATCCCAAGAAAAGGACGACTACATCACCACTCTTAAGTCCTTATTGAACGAGGGCCAAGATCAAGAGTACTTCATGAAGAATAAGATCCTGTATAAGTACGAAAATGGCCGAGAATTAGTCGTAGTACCAAAAGGAATGCAGACAGAGCTGATCAAAATGGCTCACGAGAAAGGACATTTTGCAGTCGCCAAAACAACAGATATTGTGAAGCAAGAGTTTTACATTCCGAAATTGCAGTCTAAAGTGGAAAACACAATAGCGCATTGTATACCATGCATCCTTGCAAACAAGAAAACCGGCAAGAAAGAGGGGATGTTGCATCCAATTCCCAAAGAAGATACCCCTCTCCACACCTACCATGTAGACTTCATAGGACCAATGCCCTCGACAAACAAGAATTATCAGCATATTCTGACTGTCATAGATGCGTTTTCGAAATTCGTGTGGCTCTATCCTACGAATTCCGTATCCGCTGAAGACGCGTTGGAGAAACTTAGACTCCAACAGAAAACATTTGGAAACCCAGTCCGGATAATCACCGACAGAGGAGCAGCGTTCACATCGAACAGCTTCAAAGAGTACTGTGAAAAGAAAATATCCTGCATCTGCAAATTGCAACAGGAGTACCACGTGGAATGGTCAAGTCGAACGAGTTCATGAACCCTAATTCCAGCACTGACCAAGATTACCCTTGAAGACCCCACGAAATGGTTCAAGCACGTGCCAGAAGCACAAAGAATTTTGAATGACACCATCTGTCGTAGCACTAAGTTTACACCATTCGAACTTCTGACAGGTGTAAAGATGAGAAGCAGCGAAGACATCGCCATAAGAGAAATCCTTATCGAAGAGGTGTTCAAAGAATTCAACGATCAAAGAAACAAGCTTAGATCAGAAGCTGTTAAAAACATTCTCAAAATCCAAGACGAAAATAGGAAGCAGCACAACAAGAAGTGTAAGGAAGCTACCGAATACAAGATCGGTGACATCGTGGCCATCCAACGAACTCAGTTTGGAACTGGTCTAAAGCTTAGACCCAAATTTTTCGGACCATATGAAGTGACTCAGGTCAACGGCAAAGGAAGATACGAGGTATCCAAGATAGGGAATCATGCAGGCCCAAACCAAACGACAACAGCTGTCGACCTAATGAAACCTTTTGGATAGGCATTTTTTTTTGTTCCCTTAGTAATTTTCCTTTGGCATTTTTCTACGTGTGTTATTTTTATGGCTCATACTTCCACATACTTCTACTGTGCATTTATTTTTAAGTGTTTAATTTGTGAACTTTTTTTTTTTTTATAATTTGAAGTGTTTATCATTTGTGATTTATTGTATTTCTTTTCAAATTGCTTCATAGTGTATTTTTATGTCAGTGTTATTTTTGAATGTAATTTGATTGTAAGCATTACAGGATGCTTCCGTTCTAAATTGTTTTTATACTCGCGTTCGCTGAGGACAGCGACATGTCAGGACGGCCGAGTTGTGGGATTTGAAGAAGGAAAGGAAGTATCACTCTTTTTCTTCTTTCCCGCCGGCCGAAATGATTGACACTCAAACTTTTCTTTTTATTCAAGGATTATTTATTTTTTCATATCCGTTCGAAGCGCCTGTAGTGCGAGCCGCTGATTGGCTGTCTTTTTTTTTATGCAATTGCATGATTTCGAAATGAAATAGTTAAGTCAGTCTGTGTTCTGGCTCACGGCATGTAGCCGACGGCTGTGTTGTTTAGCTCTTTAAATGAATGTAAATTGTCCCCTAGATGTTAAAACCAAATAAAATGTTTTTGTTAAACATTTTTGAGAAGTTATTTCTCATGAACTCTCACATATATGAGCCCTCAAACTAAATAAAAGACTGGATTTTTTTTGGAGTAAATCATAATTTCTTCTGCCTCGCTGTGGCTTATCTACATCGCACTTAATAGGATGGCGAGACATTTGTAATGGCTTCTCTCCAATTGTGTTACATTATCACCTTAGACTTTTTCTGCATATACTAAACCCGTCGCCAAGTTGGTTGCCTAGGTCATTTCTATTCATTTGCTTCTATTAAAAGAATAATATCAGTTGTCTCGCAAACGATTTTTCATGCCGCAACACCGTATCACCAGAGAAGCAAATATAATTCAAAATTTTGGTAATACTTCCATTAAATTATGCTTAAAATGATCTATATTTTAAGCGTAATTTAATGGACATTTAACATTTAGTTTCTTTTTGAATATACTATCAACTTTTTTGTAACTTATAATATTATTAAGTAAATATTTTTCCACGCAAAAAAAAGTTATTTCAAACTTAACAAGTATGAATAGTAACTACTTTTTGCAATGCTTTTGTTGGTTTTTTGTAATATATCAGTTTTCTGCTATCGGATACACATGTATTTCTATTTAAAGTAGTTAGCATTTCCATGATTTTTCTCATCTCAATTAAAATATCTGGGTACAATAATTCAACTGTGGAATATAAAAAAAAGTTAAATTGATGGTGTTTAAAATTTAGGATCTTTTGGAATCCGAACTAAAAACATTTATTTTAATTTATGCGTTTGAAAATATTGAAATTTAAATAAAAATGGATTATTATGCTTTTTTAATTAATTTTTTTCTAATATTTGTACGGTTTTTTCTTTTTCTTTGGTTTTCTGTTTCTTTTTCTTTTGCTATTTGTAATAAGAGTTTAAGATTACAAGAATGTCGAAATACATAAGGCCTCTGATACATCTGACTTTAGTTTTTTTATTTCGACAGTCTAAAATAAAGAAACTACTTTAATACATTACAGAGATGGGCTTATTTATTAAACGTCTGTTAGATTTTAAAGAAGGCATTTAAAAATCGTGTATATATGATTTCCGTTTCTTTCAACCTTGATAGAGATTTACGAAATATTTAGACACGAGATCTTGGTTTTCAGCTTAGAGAAACAAATATTATATTTGTTATAAAAGTTTATATAAAATATGTTTACGTTATGTACAAAATATAGGAATGTTTTAAAATTATTTACGTCCTGAAGCTTCATAATTCTTTCCGCATCCTCATTTGAAAATATCAACACATAGATAAAATTGGCTTCAGAATACCAATATTATTCAGAAGAAGTTAAGCAATTACATGAACAAAACTTCACTTTAAGAAATGAAAAGTATTCTGAATAAGGCTTTTTAATATTCTGATGAGGAAATTGTACAGCATATATTATATGGTATAATCTGAAGCATTACATTAAACATGCTTAAATTATCTTTGAAAATAATGCGACTATTTAGAATCATGTAATTTATTATTATCACATTTTTAACACCTCCTTTAGATAATAATTCATTAACAATTTTCCTTAATTCAGTATTAAATGGCTTTCGAAATCAGATGAAATATTGTATAATATTCACACATTTAATTTACATAGAAAATTTATATTTGCGTAAAAATATTTCTACTATTAAAGTATCTATCCATATTACTGAAATATTGAGATACTTGTGACTTTATTTTCTAATAATTAGATTCATAAAAAGATTGCAGTTTGAGAAGTTCATTGTATTTTGGTAGATTAGCAGTACACGCAAATAGTGTCTACTTATCGCAAGTAATAAATTAAATAAAGTTAATTATTAATATTATAAAATAATATAAAAATAGTAATTTTTAAATAAAGGAACTATAGAAGTTACTGAAACTTGAGCTAAAATTAATTTTCTCCCTCAAAGTAGATAAATAACTTGACTGCATGTATCAAAGCTAAAGCCTTGTCATTACTATTATAATATTATTTCTGGTAGGACTAGAAAATTTATAGTATTAATTTCTTTTTCATTTTTTGCATAGGACTAGAAGGATAATTATCAGATTTTTTAAGGTGTAGCTATAAAATAACGAGACTGACGCTGCTACAGAAAAATTAACCATGCGCCAAACGCCAGTGACATACAGCTATTTAGCGCAAAGCATTCTATTTTGAATGCAGCGCCTCTCATTTCCGTAAGCAAAATCGATTAGTCACAGACTTCTATAACATTAGAGTTATTTTCTTATGATCAGAAAAGGATAATTGTAAAGATACAGCAAAGAAAGAGTTGTGAAATTTTACATGAATAAATAACTGCAGTGAAAGTTATAATTTAAGGAGAGAAGTATACTGTAATACAGGTTTATTGCGTGCACTTGTATTTGAAAAGTTTAAGCGTTTTCTCTCAAAATGGCTGAGAAGACATTGGAGATGATTCATATCCGGATCGTTCTTTCACGTCAAAAACGGATAACAGTATCGAAAAAATTGGTTATCTGGTCCAAATTGACAGTATCTTAAGTATACGTGAAATTGCTGGATTTGACCACAAAAAAAAAACGCGCAACAAATTTTACATAACAATTTTTGCATGCGAAAATTGTGTGCTAAAATAATGCCTATAACTCTCACGTTTGAACAACAAGAAGCTCTAAAAAATTTTGCACTGACACTTTGAATGCCATTGAAAACGACCTCAATTTATTGTAAATAATTAAAACGTGTGAGAAATCGTAGCTTTTTACTTATGATTCTGAAATAAAGTGCTGGTTTATGCAGTGTAAGGTCCTATTTTCCCATAGACCCAAAAATTATTGAATGAGCAAATCAAAACTCAAAGCAATGATGACTATTTTTCCCGTGTGATTCATAAGATCACTTACTTTCACTGGCATCCTGAAGGTCAAGCTATTAATAAGCACTACTACTTTCCCATTCTTGCTGAACTCCATGAAAAAATGAGTAAGAAATGCCCCGTATTGTGGAAGAACTAGTCAAGGGGTTCTCTATTAAAACAATGCGCTGTCTCATTCCGCATTAACTTTCAAGCGATTTCTTGCCAAGTTCAGCTTCCAAGTGTTAGAAAAACTATTTTATTTGTCGAATCTTGCACCATGTGGCTTCTGTCTGCTTCCTAAGGTGAAATCTGCTTTAAAAGGAACACGACTTTAGCCCGTTGACATTGTTAAAGAGAACACGGCACGGATCTATAGGAGCTGACACAAGACTTCCGGCATTGTTCCAAACAATGGAAAACTCGCATGGAGCGTTGTAGGGATAGAGGAGTATAGTATATAGAAGGCGATAATAGGTAAATATGTATGAAATCAAAATAAAAAAATATATAGATCTGTCTAATTATTTAATAACCAATGTATATGCCATAGAATAATTATCTACAGTATATATTCTTAGGCTAATAAGTGCGGCCGCGGTAGCCAAGTGGTCTAGACATCGGATCATGGCTAGCGTGTCATGAGTTCGATCCCAGTACCACTAAAGACCCGCCGTGTAGGGGAGTGATGCACGTTAAATCCGTCGAGAGCTCAAACGTTATTATGTTGGTGTGGTAGTTAGGATAGGCGGGTGCCATCTTAGGCGTCGTCCGCGTCACTTGGCCATGGTTCAAAATTACGCGGACCGTCGCCAAAAGCCCTCGTGTTGCTAAGCAGTGCGACGTTAATATTCACTCAGGCTAAATAGAAAGTATTTAATTAATATGATTAGATGACAAAAATAAATTAAAATCATATATATATATATATATATATATATATATAGAATTATTTACATCAAATTAAAATGCACATAGGAGGTAACGAGTTGGATTCACATATTAATTATTACAGAAAGTAAATTAAAATAAATTATCAAAACTCTGCAACTATTTTCCTCAAGTACAAGAAGAGTTTCCTAAAGCAGATTTTTACAAACAATTGTAAATATATTTAATACTAAAAATTTAATATTTTTTGTGATTATCATGCACACATGCATTTTCTTTTAAAATCTATCAAATTAGAAAAGGAGTTTTTAATTTTTTTAAAAGTGATTAATTACTTTTCTCTCTATCTTTATTTACAGATTCATTTACATTCAAGATACCTTTAAGTGAACAGAATATGATTCAACTGACAAAAATCGGTCAACAATTCAAATAAAATGTTTTTAATCTTAATAATTATTTGTATAATTTTCTATAATCTTACAAAATATGAAAGCTTTAAGTTAAAAAAACCCACATTTTATGTTCATTTTTATTCACATCCTAAAGAGAGAGAGAGGCAAATAAAAACTTTTATACTTAGTTTTCTCAGAAAGAAAAGTAGTTAGTATATCTTCATTTAAAGTACTAAAATTTTTTTTTGTCTATTGTTCCAAATTTTTTTCTACCTTTTGCTATTAGTGTATGTAACAGAAGATGGTTATGCCTTTTTGAATGAAAGAAATAATAATATTTAAAAAAATAGTTAGATTTAGAAATTATACATTTTTTTTAAAAAAAAGTTCAATACACATTCACAAAAGGAAAAAAAAACCTATGTATATCAACCATGTAAGCAGGAAATCCATTTCAACTTGTCGCGACTCGTCGATCGCGTGTGTGAGAGGGTTCAAGGAAGATACAGACATGATATTGAAATTACTAATTTTATTCAACTTTTAACACTACGTGAAGGCACTTTAATAACTAAACCTGTGGAGCTGCAGGAATTTTTAATGCGAAGTTATTTATCAAATATATGGAGGCACTTATCTGGCTTAATTTCTTGTACGATCCGGCTTTCAACCTGCAAACCCGTTCAGCCATAAAGTGGACGTCTTCCACTGTTCCGTGGATCCCTCATTTAGATTGAATCTTATTAGGTGTACAACTTTACTTCCACCGTTTTGCAATAGATGGCTGTAGCGGTAAGTGGTAGTCGAAATAAATAGATGGTAGATGTCATACAATAAGCTTAGGTATTTGTAAACATAACGCCATCGAAATATCAGTCGATTTGTGTCTGCATCATAAAGTTATTCTCGATTAAACATATGTCAGCTTACGAGCCAAATTCTCGTCATTTGTGGGAGGTTTTAATTTCCTGCTTTAAAATGAAGAAATCTGTGGCCGAGGCTCATCAAATGCTCTCAAATACCTATGGTGAGGCCGTTATTAGTGAAAGAACGTGCGAGAGTGGTTTCAACGCTTCAAGAACAGCAATTTTGACGTCGAAGACCAGCATGGCGGTGGAAGAGAGAAGGTTTTCAAAGATGCAGAATTGGAGGCATTACTTGATCAAGACTCGTGTCAAACACAACAAGAATTGGCAGGATCATTGGGAGTGACGCAACAAGCTATTTCAAAACGTCTGAAAGTCATGGGAATGATTCAGAAAACAAGGAAATTGGGTGCTGTACGAGTTGAAGCCGAGAGATGTCGAACGGCGTTTGTTTGCTTGTGAACAGCTGCTTGCAAGGCAAAGACGGAAGAGATTTCTGCATCGCATTGTGACTGGGGACGAAAAAAGGGTTCCTTACGATAATACCAAGCGCAGAAAATCATGGGGATATCCGGCCATGCTTCCACGTCGACGGCCAAACCAAATATTCAAGGTTCCAAGGTCATACTCAGTATTTGGTGGGATCAGCTCGGCGTAGTGTATTATGAGTTGTTAAAACCGACTGAAACAATCACAGGCGATCGTTATCGAACGCAATTAATGCGTTTGAGCCGAGCATTGAAAGACAAACGGCCGCAATACAACGAGAGACATGATAAAGTGATTTTACAGCATGACAATGGTTCGACCCATGTTGCGAAAGTGGTCAAGGCATACTTGAAACGTTGAAATGGGAAGTCCAACCCCACCCGCCGTATTCTCCAGACGTTGCTCCCTCGGACTATCACTTGTTTCGATCAATGGCACACGGCCTGGCTGACCAGCACTTCCGGTCTTATGAAGAAGTAAAAAATTGGATCGATTCGTGGATCGCTTCAAAAGATGACCAGTTTTTTCAACGCGGGATTCGTTCGCTGCCTGATAGATGGGAGAAAGTAGTGGTTAGTAGTATAACCCGATAGTAGCTGCCCGATAGATGGGAGTAGTAGTATAACCAGTTTTTTACAATAAAGCCTCGAATTTCGGTAAAAAACGGCGGAAGAAAAGTTGTACGCCTAATATGAAGTACGACCTCCAGTCGCTAACTTTGGGATTTCCGCTAAGAGAGGATGGATTCTTAACTATTATCTCGCCTACTCAATGACTGGAACTTAAATAGAAATTGCATTTGCATAAAACAAAGTCTTCTCAACGGAAAGCTTTTTTTAGACTAATATCACATTTAAAAACAGTGTTTCCTCAGAGACAATTAGTAGAAGCCCAAATAGAACCTGTTACAAATGTTCGTTATGTTTAGTTTGATGTACTTGTAAATCGCATATTTAATGTGTGTATGCTAATTTTAGACCGATGAGTAACATTTTAAAATCCTTCATAAATTTCTAACTTTGTCTTTAAAACATTAAGTTGTTAGTTTTTTATAGTATTTTGAGCACGGAATATATATATGCATAGGGGGGCAACTAAATAAATTGTAAAAACCATTAAATCAATGATTTTTTTGATAAATTCTACCATGTCATTTTAATAATACAAAACAATAAAAAATGTATAAAGAATAAAATATCTATTACAATTTTTGTGTCTTCTAATTTGCTAAACCTTTAATGAGGCACCAAGAAGAAAATTAACCACATTAATTATTAAAAATCTCTAGTTTTATTACAATTTTTTTAATTTTACAAGTAAATATTTATTTATTCAGAAACTAATTTAATTTTTTTTATTTATAAAGGCAAGCAGTACTTTCTTTCAAATTCTTCTAGTGTCATTTCCCGATGTTCCCAAAATAAAATATCCCTTATAATCTTACTTTTAATTAAATAATAAAAACACAAAATACTCTGAATCAAAAAAAAAAATAGAAGAAAAGATAAAAGAAGGAACATTTTAAATAATTTAGATACATAAGTAACACATTTTAGAAAGATCTATGATCTAGGAGCCAAGTAGTTTATCTTCCCTTAGAAAAGACGTTTCTATTATTGAAGTTAATATTTTAAATATGTTAGCAGTGGGAATAAAATAACAAGTTTGGCCAATCAAAAATTAGAGAAGAAACAAAATTTTCAGAAATTTTTAAAGAAAAGCTAAATTAATATTAAAAATTTAAAGCGGAAATGAATTAGTCATAGTAGAATTACGTAGTTGTAATTTTATTTAACATTATTGTATTCAAGGAAGGAAGCTCGCTTTTTAATTTGCCGTTGGTTTCTTGGAATAGAAATAATTGAATTAAAAATTATTTGTTAATTATTGCAATATTTATAAATCCTTGTATAATATCTTTCATTATAGAAAATAAAAGTATTGAAGGTGTTTGTTTATTAAGTAAAATAAATTTTTGAAAAAAAAATCAGTTGAAATATGTATTGTTCATTTTTGTATTTATATTTTAGAGTAAGATAATACGTTTATGTGTAAAGTATTTTTTTTTTCTCATTAATTGCAGTTTCATATTTTATTTATTTTAATTTTATCGTATTACTCACGTTGAAAGAATTCTCTGAAATTTATGCAACGTCTTATTTATTTAAATACAACTAATACTATTTAATGCAGTAAATATATATGTGAATAATACATGTAAATTAATGATTCTTACAAAATAGAAACTTCTATTGCCATTTTTTTTCAGTAAGATTCTTAATAACTAAGAATCTAACTTTTAATCCTACGCCTTATAGATAAAACATAAGAATTATTTAAAATTATAAATATGCTTATGTCTTTATGTATAAGTCTTTTTTTGTAGAAAAAAAATGTTTTAAAAATATTAATTGATGCATGTAATTAAAGTATAATTATTTGAAAAATTATTCCGAATTTCTAAACTTTAAGGTCTTAAGAATCCTTAGTTCTTAATAACGAAGCTTAATGCCAATGAATATATAATTTGAATTTTAAAAAACAAATTTTTAAGTAGATTAAAGCTAAAATGCAAATTAGTGTGATATGTTTTCCTTTTAGATAATATCCTAAAACTTTAGTTCATATACTCAATGGTACGCATGTGTGTGTGTATGTGTGACTGCAATTAAAATAAAACTGTCAAAACAATGTTTTTTTTAAAATAAATTGCAATATATGTAGAATTATAAAAAAAACGGTATTTTTTTCATGATAGAAAAAGATTAATTATTGAATCTCTCCTTACTTAATACTGAAATTATTAAACATTTACCACTAGTCTTAAAGTTAAAATTTCTTATGTTTTAATGCATAACACAAAAGGTTGCGGTGATGAAAAAATACTAAATATTTTAAATTTATCATTAAATTTCACATATTTGAGGTAAAATTCTTAAGTTACTGTAATGCAAAAGGATATTAAACGGCTCGCATCTTTAAATTGAGCAGCTTTCACATTTTTTTTCTGAGCAATTAGTTTCCTATACATTAAACTGTAATATATATGTATATATATATATATATATATATATATATATATATATAATGATTGATTAAAAAATGTGACCTTTTTCAGAACATCATAAATGTTTATTGAATGAAGTTATTTAGTTGAAATTCTCAGTATGGCTTCCTTTAGCATAGTACTCTTTAAGTAAACGTTTAGTTAACCCAAAAGAGCTTTCTGGAAAATTTTTGGAAAGGGGGATTTTTTTCTAACTTCATCTTTGATTGCTTTTTGAAACCCTTGAAGTGTTCTTACTTTACATCTATTTAGTAGCCCATAAAAATATTCACAAAGAGTTTAGTTGGGGAGATGGAGGTAGCCATAAAACTCAGGATGCAGAAACGTTTTCTTTAATATTTCAGTCGTTTCATAGATGATTTTGCAGTATGACTTTGTGCAGAATCTTGGTGAAAAACAAAGTTTCCTGAAAGATAAAAACTTTCTTTTTTTTTGATCAAGTGTTTCAAACTTTATTTTAATAGTACTTAGCATCATTTTTAGCCTTTGGTTCTACAAAGTGGTTTTGTAAAATTTTAGAGGACATTTTCATTCATACCATAACATCTTACGGCCAACTTGCTTTTTGCAAAACAGCCGCGTCTTTGTGACGCTTTTTTAGTGAAATGCATTGTATCTTCTTTTTGCCAGTTGTGAATGAAAGATGAAACAGTGCTTCACCCAAAGTTATCCATGCTTTTTGAATCTACCATTGCATAACATCAAATATGGATTCCAAGAACATTTTCTTCGTTTTTTATGGCCTTTACAGATATTTGAAGACATACTGATTTATTTACTTTTCTACATCCAATTTTCTTTAACTGACGGCAAATTGTTGACTGTGATACATGTGTTTTCATTGCTAAAGTTCTTGGAAGCAGAAGACTTTCTACAGTGATGTCTTTTAAGCTTTTTTTCTTCTTTTTCTCCAAGGACTTCCTTTCTTCTACACTTTTTTCCTGTCCCTTTTGATTGTCAGCCAATTTTTTTTTCTTTTTACAGTTTAGATAGTAATCCATCAGCAAAATGTCCTTTCTGATTTTTAAATGCTTTATTTATAACAGAATTTAAGCAAACATCTTTCAAAAGCTTTAAAATTTCATTTCGGGTTGAGGATCTAACTCTACCATTAATATAAATAGTTAATTCGGTAACTTTTTATTTGCTTCATTTTTAAAATTTAACTGGAATCAAAGCGATAACAATTTACCATTCATAGTTATATGCTTTTAGAATTGATCTCACTAATTTTGAATCAACTGGTTTAATAAATATTATACCTATCCGTGTTTTTTTTTCTGATTCAAACAGCTCATATCTCCTCCAAAGACTATTTTAAACATGCTAACTTCCCCAAATTTAAAAGAATAATATTTAGAACATTTTATCCCTCCACAGAAATGAACTTCACCGTCTATCTTTCAAGATATTTCAAGTACAAAAGCATTAAATTGAATAAAAGGAAGATAAAACATCCCTATTGCAGGTGACAGGTTAAAAAGGAGATAAATGCTTCAAAATCCCGTGATTTATCGTCGCGTGCCACATCGGTACGTATTTGACTGCTGCGCGTAAGCAGAGTAGCTTCGGTTACGCAGCCATCCATCACTTCAGTTGTCGAAAAGGAAGACACAACTTTGGTATCTTCTACAGGTTTGGGACACATGCCGTTGACATTAGACGAATCCTAGGATATTTGTCAAGCTTTGTGTTGAAGATGTTGCATTTTATTTTATCCATTTCTGTAGAAAATTATGAGTTGGTGGAAGATTAATGAATGAATAGTCTGCATAGGTTGAGATAACATGTTAAATCGTTTGCAGTTCACTCAAAACAAAGTTCCTAACCAAAGAATTTGAGATAAGAGACACATAAATTTAAGAAATGTATTTTAGGTGTCTTATAATTGATTCAAATACTTGCACAGGATTTAAATGCTCTGAGCTTTTATAATGAGAAATCTATAGTACTATATTCCATAACATATTTCTGGTAGATGTGTATTTTCTATAAATTATGAATAGTAAATGACTAAATTCATTTGTGAAAACTATCTGATTTCTATGCGCAAATGTTTTGTAATTATTAACATATTTAAAGTATATTGTTTTATAATGTTTTTATACTACGCAAGATAAAATTGTATTCAAAATATAACGTACTTAAATATATAATAGGGGCTCATTGTTATAATTTTAATATTTTGTTATAATAATTTGAAATATACATGAATATAAAGGAACATATGAAAGTCTGTAAGTTAAATAAGTAGAAAATGTTTGCATTCAGATTATTTCACATGTAATTTCCAACTATTAGTGTTAACAATTACATCCAATGTATCAGATGCTACATTTTTGCTATTTTAGAATGAATTATATTTTTCAAGCTCAAACTTTACGTAGAGATATTACTCAATAACTATTATTTAATTATTTAATGTAGCATTTTCAGTTTTGTATTTAAATCTTATATCACATTAAGTCTTTAAGACATAATAAATATAGAGAAAGAGAAATTTTGTAACGGATATAAGGATATGGCTGGAAAACATGCAATTAGAATAAACATTCGCTTTAACAAAGAAATTTCTATCCATACACATTTATTTAAAACATAGCGTTTTGAGATAGGTTATAAAGCTTTATGGAGAGCTGGATGTAAGGTAAGATAACCACACGATTCAAATTTTAGTTTTTACTGTGAAAAACGTTTAAGAACTTTTTTCGCAAACTATCTGGTGTTTTACTATTCTGATGTACATTTTTAGTCTACTTATATGTTTGTCAGGAGAATACTTTAGACGAAAATTGCTGTATTTGGATTTGAAGTACATTTTTTTATACTCACAAATATTACTTTTCAAATTAGACCAGTAATAATGTTGACAATATTTCAGAAAATTTTTGATTTAATGTCTAAATCATAATGATAAATAATAAATATTTCTAAAAATTCATTTAAACGGCTGCAATCAATTAGAACTTCGCAGATGGTATAAAATTTATTATGATTTTTGTATGAAGAACTTCAATTCAATACAGGAATAAATATTGTGGAAATGGAATTTTGTTTCTTAAACATGTATATGAACTCAATTACAAAATTTAAAAAAGCAATGCCAAATGCTTGACTTATTTTTATCGATCAATATATTTTATTACTTTCATCAATATTTAAGTCTGCATGTAAAGAATATTGATTAATCTACAGTTATATGCGCATAGCTCCTATGAGAAGCGAATTATATCGATAGCATCGAATATGCTCGGATATATACATTTAATCTATGAATTACATGTAGGGAATAACACATCATAATTATTTAGTAAATCATTTGGATCTATTAGCATCGTTGACAACAAAATTGAATGGAGGAACTCAGAACAAAAAAAAAAGTGTAGTGGGGAATATTTTGCTAATCCACAGTAATAAAATGAAGTGAAACAAGAGTCTGATTCTTTCTCAAAAACTAAGATAAATGGAAATAAAATGCTGAAATGTTTTAAAGAGACTTGTGAAAAGAGTTATATAATTTTATTTATGAAATCTAACAGAGAAAGATAAAGGGGAAAATAGGGAAAGGAAAGGTAAAAAATGAAGGTGTAAAAGACAATAGATGTAGCGTTTAAAATAATCCTTTCACAGACTGGTAAAAAACTTAGATGCTTAAACTGGACACTGTTTAGGTAACAAATAATTAAGTGTTTTGTAGATAGTCACTATGAAAAAATATCATTGTAGTGTATATGTATTCTAAGTGTTCACAATAAACTTAAAAAACGATTAATTATTCATTTTAATAGGATTGAACAATAAATTTGTGAATTACAAAAAGGAAGAAAATGTTTGTTGTGTTCAATAACGATTGCACAGACAATAAATAAATTTTAGCGAAAGAAAGCAATTTTACCTGTTGTAGCAAAGGTATTTTATACAAAAAATGTGCTTTAATCAAAACCAATAGTTCTCAGAATTGTTTTTTTATAATAAGTCTATTAACAGAGATTGCTCTTACTTGCGACGAATTTAAGAACTTTTTTTAATTTTAGTAATAACTTTTCGTCAACAAATGGGACTCTAAAACGTTGTATGTTTCAATATATATATATATATATATATTATATATATTAATATATATATATTATTTATATATATATATATGCATATATATGTATATATATATATGCATATATATGTATATATATGCATATATATGCATATATATGTATATATATATATGGTCTTGTTCAAATTTTCAATCATTGATAAAGTACATTTTAATCATCCATTCAAGTTCAATACACTTTTTAAACTTGTTACGGATGACACTTGATGTTGTTAATACAGTTTTTGCAAATATTAATTAATTAATTGAATTTCATTTTTTTAAATTTTAAATTTATGCTGCATTACTTCTGACGAAGTTAGATTTATCTTCAACAGATGGTGGCAATAAGTTTTTCTATCGAAGTAGGAATTGACTTTAAAAAAATTGTATACTTTGTTCTTCTCCATTTTTGTATTATCTTTTTTAAATGATTTCATAATCGTAATTCTTGCTTGTCTCCCATTTTACTTTCGTTAATTGTTTAATATTAAAACAGTTGATGAATAAACTGAATATAAAGTAGTAATCATAAAGATAATTACGAAGTGAGGAAATAGAAGATATATTTCAAGTTAATGATTTTTCAAGTAGAATTGAAGAGAAAAACTAAAGGAAGAAGATACATTCATAAAAGTAAATGGAAGTACACACACAAAAAATGTAAAATAGATTTCTTTTAATTCTAAACAATTTTCAAAAAATTCTTTTACGCTTGATTTCAGAGATTTATAAGAGAAAGAAATAATCTTAATGATTAATCAAACATATCTGTTAGAGAGCGAAAAATTGCTTTCCTAACATTGCTATTCATTTAATGCATTATTTAAAATAGCTGGGAAGCTTAAGATTATTGCAGCAGTACGATATAAAATAATTCAACCTATACTCGGAAGGAATATTAATACCTGAACAAAAGATTAATGGACAGTTTGAACCCTCACATTCCTAGTATATAACATTGAAATTATTTTATTGATAATTTTAATGAGGTCATTAATTAGAATAGATTTTCGATGCTTAGCACAATTTTAAATTTTAATAAAACTCAAAAGATAAGCCTTAACATTTTGTCCAAGAGAAAAGGCAATGTGTAATTGATATATGGTACTATATTCCTCTCGTCAGTTAAATACATTTTTCACTACATAATAAACCTCTAGGGGTATAACTAAATCCATATTCATATCTTTAATTTATAATCAGTTTTAAAAGTAAATCTCTAAGAGTGTTTTACAGAGTTAACAATACTTTCTGTTCGAACAAAAGAGGCTCCTATTAAGATAGAAATGTATTTAATATTCATTCAACTCTGTCCATTTCTCAATTACTTTCAAATACTTAAGGGAGAATAGCATTAATTCCTTTCACATCTGACGAGTGTTTAATATTAACCAGAAAAGTAGCAATGTTATTATGCTTAATCGGGACTTGTACAGTTATCCCTCTTTGGTGTTATACTTGCTACTTAAACAACTTTTCAGAATCTGTCTAAAATTGTAAGTACTTTTCCGATAAAGTGGATTTAGTTTTAATTGCCCGTGTTCTAAAGAAACCCAAAAGTTTTAACACACACAAAGTTACACGACAGCTGATTTCTTTATGTTTTATTGATGTTACGCTCTCACTCACTTCAGTGGGTGTTTATTACAACCTAAAATAGTTATAGTCTCTTATTTTCTTTTGAATTTATAGAAAACTCTTTGTTTCGAAGAGAATAACCCTTTCTATGGATGTTTCGAAGAAAAAAACCTAGCGAAGCTTTAATTATGGGGAAGATAGTGCGATGCATGCATTGAAGTGATTTAACACTTCAATTATTGTAATTTAAAAAGTTTTGTAAATTGCTTTATATTTGTCTTGTCATAAGGAATAGGGGTAATATTTCATGGGATTGGAAGCCTGACTCATTTTAAGAATTTTTTTTCCTTGCATTTTTGTGGTTTTCGCATGTACTGTGAAACACGCAGATTTCAAGAAAAATGGTAATGCTTATGATTTCTCAGGAAGTACTTTGGCTTAGAAACCTAACATAACTTATGGATATGTATTGATTACCCATAATTTGGATCATTTAAATTTAGCATTATCTCGGTATAACGTAAAGGTTATTTTCTGATGCTTAGATTGAAAATTTGAGAAGAAGAATTCACATGCTTCAAAAGTGAAATTTTATATCATCTTGCGGTCATTTGATTTACAAATTTGAAATATTTGTAAGGAGTAATTGCTTTTTTCGTTTGGAATTATATTTCCAATCACTATGTATTGAAGTTCATACAACAAATGCATTGTACGCAGAAGTATCAAGCATGTTATAGAACACTATCACGGGCCAGCTATTTGTTTTTCTTTTAAAAGTGTATATGTTTAGAAGCTCATCAAGAGCTTCAAGAGAAGCTCACAGCCCCTTTAGTTGAATTATAATATAAGATAATTAATGAATTTTGCCAGTTCTGTTGCTAACTTCTGTACCACGATGCTAAGTTCTCATAAGAATAACATTCTTGTTCTTTTTGGGATGTGGTTTACAACTGTTGTGTCGTCTGCAAAATAAAATAATGAACTGTGAACATCTTTATTTGGCATTTCTTCAGGAAGTTCTGGTTTATTTTTTCTGATGGTGCCAAGCATAGTCATTTTCCCTTTTAGTAGAAATTGCCCTAAGTTGTAAGATGTGAAAAAATTATCGCATCTCCAATTGTGCCCCAAAATTTCCCTAAATGAGATCACACACCACTAGCATTCCTTGATTTTACTCTGGCTTTGACACTTAATCTTTTCTAGAGTAAATTTATATTTTCCGTACTTACGAAGTTTTACTGTCACATAAAGTCCATATTGTAATCCCATATTTAGATGGCTTACTTGATATATTCTGTTTGAAAGGATATCGACCACGAAACCCTACTAATTGTCATCTACAGTAATATTTTCATTCGGATTATACAGTTTTGGTAGAATTTCTATCCACTTTTCCCAGATATCTTGTACTGCTACTAATTTATTTAGTTTTCTTCTTTCTTGAGAAGAGTGGACTTTTTATAAAAAAAATAACTCTGGATATGGTAAAAAATGTTTCGCTGGACATTGTCGCACGAAATATGTTTCTGCCAGTTTCTTTAACCTATAAGCTTTTTGTTGATATCCCATATGATTTAGAAACACCAATTAACAACACCAACCCAATATATGCTTAAAAAGTTTTAAATTCGATATTTTTCCATAATTTTTTTCTCATTCAATATTACATATTTTATAATTTCGTTTTCAATTGTAGAATTGAATTCTGCCTCAAATGCACTTTTTGCGTTTGCTACCCTTGCCGTTGCATATGTTGTGACCTCTGGAGTACTTTTTATAATATTATCAGCTGTTGACTAAGGAAAATGTTCCTTCGAAATACAAATAACATTAATCCTACTAGGAGTATATATTTATATTGTTTATCTACGATGTCAAGAAGTTTCATGAAAATATCCCTGTACTATATTTTTTTAAGAAAAGTATTAATTTTTTATTTCATGTCATATAGACCCTAACAGAATAGCGGGGTTAAGTCATCTGCTGCAAAATTACATAATTTTACATTTACTTTGGTTTGATATTTTCCTGTCAATGCCTTAACCCTTCGTCGGTTTCAACTTTTTGTGACTTCGATCGATCGCAATGTGTGAAAAATGCACCTTATTTCAAATTGTCATATCCCCTCCCCTCCTTTTTTTTTTATCTAGGTGATGTTCCTTAAAACCTAACTTTTTTAGGATCTAGATCGTGATATTAAAAATAATTTTTTTTTTTGAAAACGTAAGGTTTTTTATTATTCGAAACACATGATTTCCAAAATAAATTTTTTTTTAACTCTCCAGTAATTTTGATTCTAAATTTGAACTGTGTGATTGGTGCCCTAAGCATAAAAAAAATACATTCAAGGTATCCGACTACTTGCGACAACCTTCCTTAAAAAAATGGAGATAAGAATTTTTTTGTGATTTTTAGTTTTATTTAGTAAATTTTAAGAAAAAAGAATGCTGAAATTAGAAGACAAAAATAAATTATTTTTCTAAAAAATGGCACAAAACTGGTAAAAATTTACAAAAAATTACATAATTTTTACATACCCTGTTCAAAACTTTTATGAATAAATTCTCAATTTTTCAATTTTGATGTGTTACTTTGGTATTCATTTTTGAAATGATCTTCAGAATAAGAGATATTTTAGTTTTACAAAAACTGGAGCCTTTTTTTTCATATAAAACTTAGTTATTATATGAAATTGCTTAAAAAACAGTGATTGTTTTTACATAAGGAACTGTGAATTTTTTAATAAATCAGTGATTGACAAATTTGAAGTTTAAATCACTTCTACTATTATACAGAACACACACAAAAAATTTAAGTTAATTATTCTTAGTGGGGACAGTGTTTTTGAGCAAACACTGTCCCCGTTTGAGTTTTTCGAAGAAAAAAACACATTTCGAGTAAAACGTTTTTTAAAGTGTGACATTTTGTTTAAATTTTTGCATCTGCTTTACCAAAACACTTGCAGTTTTTGTTCTAGTGAATGGGAAATGAAAAAATTGGTATTTTTACAAAGCTCATAAGACTTCTGTAAAATAAAATCATAAAAAATTATCAATTTTTAAAAAAATATGAATAGTCAAATACCTTAAAAACATGTACTGCAGAAAACTACAGCTGTTCTTTTTTGGACAGTTGCGACAGACAGAGGGTTAAAGGATGCAGTTTTTAGTAAAATGTAACAAATGTTCTACACGAGCTTTTCATATACGTTTGTTATTTCATACAATAATAATCAGTGATATTTTCAAGTGTTGTTTGATTTCAAAACTTGCTTAAATTAAAATTAACTTAATAATTTATATCGAATTACGTGTTTTGGATAGTATATTCAAATAAATAAATAAAATAACTTTAAAAGCTCCCCAATTCATAAGAAATACCATCCCTCAATTTAAGCATGAATGCAACTTTTTTTTTCTATAATTTCCTGTTTCACATATTATATGAAAATGGATTCCTTTGAAAATAATCCTAGTTTTTCAGTTTATTATTCAATACCAGTGAAAAGTTTTCAATTTGTTCGCAAAAAGTTTTATTTAGAATCAAATAATGAGTCAAAACAAATTGAAATAGTATTTTCTCCGATTCAATTCACTGTTTGAAAAGGATAGGTTCTTAAGAGCTTTATGTGTATTTCTAGTATTTCCCAAAGCTTCATAGATACGCCTCATCCATCACAGCTCTAGTATTGGTGTCAAAACAAGGCGTAAATACCAAACACATCTTGTTTTCGAACCATGCTACAATGTTATTAAAGTTCTAACAAGATATGTAATTTGTTTCCATTCTTTGGAATTATCTTTGCAGTTCGGCAGACACACCTACATTCGAATGAGTGATTTCCTAGCATCTGCTTTTGAAATTGATATGAAAGTTAACAAGAGAGATTATTATTTTGTTAAATACTCTTTCCAATACATCATATAAAATATTTAGTGATACTTGTATAGATTAATAAACGTCAACATTCACAACTGCATTTCTCTGTTTACATATTGTACGATATTGCTTGAATAATATTCTTAAACTTTAAATATGTTTAAGAAAAATTTCTATTATATTTATTTTAATCAGCTTATACTTATTCAATGATTAATGGCTTCCATGAATCTCATAAATAATATTAAGATATTTTAATATTTTAAATGCGTACCATAAATAATTTTTAATGGCATTTATCATATTCCTTATGACAAATTAGTCGTAACATACGAAAAGCGAAACATGAGTAAACAGTTCCAATAAGCCAGTATTTTTTAACTAGCTGCCTAACAAAATTCAAACTGATTTTTTGCACTGCATTAAATAACTTGAATGAAAAAAAATTAGCTGTGTAACGCACGGTATAGTTCCAAGACCGAAATGTAGGTGCCGCCATTACAGTATTGTCTTGGACCGGAAGTGTGACTGTACGAAACACTGTAGTATCGTCAGAGAGAGTTTGGATCTGGACAAGCGTGTGTCCCCATTTCGATGTCCAGTCCTGGACTATGTAAACTTTACTTATTTTCACTTATTCTCACTAAATGTTTGTCTTGTAATTGTCTAAGTGTCTGTTCTTTGTAACTGTGCTAACTTATGTCATTAAATATATTAATTTACCCCGAGATTCTATTAATTACTTTTGGTTACCCCAAGTAATGACGTAAGCGGCAGTTACAGCTGTGTATTTTTAAATTACTGATCTAATAAATTTCGTGATTATAGCACGCTTATACTTGAAAACATTCCTTGATGACGCATGAATGCTGTTTTTTCGGCACACTCATGTGCATATTTTCAAGTACAGGAAACATTTTCTTAAAAAAAAGTATTGGAGTTAATATATTTAATTTTTTATGTATTTCCTAAATAAGAATATTCTGTATCACAATTTGTTTAATGAGACTTCTTAAAAGAGACACATGTTTAAAGGGAAACACTACGATTCAATAGGCACAAATCATTCAAATTCGGGAATAAAAATTGCCTAAATTACTCCTTAGATAATGTTCTATAATCACCCGAAATTAGAAACTCTAAGTATAAAAAAGTCCGAGTTATGGTAAATGTTATGTTCGTTTTATTTACATCCAACTGGCAAATAAAAACATTAAAAATGGATTTATCTCATAAAGAAAAAATAACTCATTGATCATCATTTAAAATGCTAAGTCTTTTTTTTCTATTGTCTTTCTATTGGGAAACGTTTTTTCCTGTTGTTCATAGTGAATGTAACAAAAGTTGGTTTGTATTTTTGAATAAATGCAATGTTTATTTATTTTTATATTAAGTTGAATTTAAATTTACAAATTTTTTAGGAATTTTCAATTAGCATTCAGAAAAATGTATTTTACGAATATCAATCATGCTAGTAAAAAACACATACCAGCTTCTGTAATACATATGTTGACGTATTTATAAATCTAATTTCATGTATATACGTCAATTATTGCAGGTGGAGTAACCCACTTCACAATTACAACTCAATTGACACAATGTGTTTGCATACATATTCGATTTGATTCAATATTTTCTTTTATGAAAATAGACAGACAAAACTTAAAAATTTGTTGATTTTGCAGACGAATGCACAATAATGTACCATAGTTTTTCTTATTGATTGAGACCAAATAATAAGATCATTATTTGGCCTCAGTCAAAAAGAACAGAAACAAGATCTCAGTCATAAAAATTAGCTTAGATATAATTTATTGTAATGAAAGTATATCCAAACAAACTTGAAAATATTGAGATGACTTAAATATTATCAAATTGCCTGTACTTACATGCAATACTAAAGACGAATATGAAATAAAATATTTAAAAGGAAAACGACTTGTAAATTTTTTGAATTGAAAACAGTTTTGTATTTTCAGATTCTTTATATTTTTCTCTTCATTTTCTAGCACATCATTAGCTAAGTTTATTTTTAATTTCGGTTTATTTTATGCTAAATAAATTAAGCATTTTTTCTAGCACCTGTACTTTTTGTGCAAAAACTAACAAATAAATTCCAAACAACTCTTATTTTTCTCAGATAATCTTTAAGCGAAAAAAAAATTAGATCACCCCCAGGAAAAAGTCTTTGGTTCCATTTCAAATAAGGAAACGCCAACAAAAAGTAGAGCATCATAGACAGATAGGTCTTCCAAATCGCCTCTTAATGGGAGACATCGAATCGAAGTAATCCGATTTTGGCGTCGCAAGTGAAAAGTGATCGACTTTAGGAAGTGCTTTTAAGAGAGACCAACAACTACAAAACAAATTTTTTCCCCCAGCTAGGTGGAAAACGCTAGGGTAAGACTTGTTTTCAGTGCTTTGTATTTATTTCTTAGGAATTTCCCCTGTTCTAGACAAGAACCATGGTTTCGATTCAATTTAATATATAGTGTGAATGGAATGCGGAATCAGGACAAAGGGAAAATTATTGATCTTTTAATTGGAACCAAAACAGTACTCACTTGTTTCCTGATTCATACGAAGGATCAATTCCTCTGAATATTAAATACTACATAAATTCAAATCAAGTTTCTTTATCTCTTTTTTTACATGAAATACCGTGTAAGTCAAAAACAATTAAAATACTTATTGTCTAGCTATTAAATTTACTTATTTCACAATTTTTAAAATAAAAATTAGCTTGAGATATATTAAAATTAAATCCATTTATTGGTACTAACATTGGTTTATATTTTCATAAGTTTTCAATGTCCAAAAAAACTTGCCCATGTTTTTTTTCTTCTTAGAAACTTATCTTTTTTCAATGAATATAGGATTTTAGTTCCGAGGAACCGAACGATCTTTTCTCTTTATTACGCTGAACTTATTTTATTATTTTTAGTTTTAGGTAAATACGGATAATACACATTTGAACACCCTTGTTATCTCTTTTTCCATTTCCACACACACACACAATCCTCCTTATCAAACTATATGTATCTTCTTCATTTCTTCTCTTTAACTTCTAGATCAAGGTAAACATTTCTAACCACTATTTGTACGATATACTGGGTACCAGTACATTAATGAATGCTTGGCTAAACTTGGCACAATATGGCCTTTATTGCAATTAAACCGATCACACAATCATTTTTCTATTGTGTACACACTCATATAAGTTCCGGCTTCTCTTTTTCCAATAAACTTTGTCTTTCTTTATTATGAACCCGTTACCGAACTATAGTAAAACAAAATATGGTCTTGTAGCCTTATTATATAAAAAATAATTTTAGCATCAAGAAACATAATTTCCTTCATATTTTATAAGTCGCTTCAGAAAACATTAAAAATTTCTAAATTTTTATTGAGTTGTAAAAATGCAAATAAATAAATACATAAATAAAATAAAATAAAAATGCTATGGCGTATTATCCATCAGTAAATATGGTTTGCTGGAATTTTTGATCAGAAAAAGCACAACACGTACCTTTCTGCTGGTAAAGTTTTAATGAGAATTATTTTATAAATTACTATGAATATTTTTGGGAGCATACAAAAAGGAGGAATTCCTTTTTCTTTTAGATTTCAAGTTAGCTTACTTTATTCCATACCTTAAAAGCACATTCTGTAGAAAGGAGTTTTCAAGGAAAATGATTCTTTTTTAGAAGGATTTTCCTTAAAATTCTATGCTTTGGAAACTTCACAAAAGAGAAACCCCATAATTATATAATTAAATAAAATAAATATGAAGTGATTTATATGATATAATTATAATATAAAATTGTAATAGCATGTAAGACATTTTTATTCATTTGAAATATAGGCGTTTTCAAGAATTGCATCCTCAATAGACATGTTTAAGCTTAAAATCCTGTTGAAAGCAATAATTTTTTACTTAAGTCTTAAATTTAGTAAGCAATTAGTCAAATTTTGGGAGATTATAATTTCTGAGATAATCAATATTTATAAACTTGCTCATTGCAGCTATAAAGTAATACATTTATTGCAACAAAAATCTAAAACGAATTAATTTAGTTAACTGACAATTCTTTCTATAGTAGCATTTGTGTGAGACGTACTTCCTCAAAATTGAGAAAGTGAAAATAAATATAACGTTATAAAACACAAAAGTTTTTGACTTTTTTCCAACTTCTTTCCTGTCATAAGTTCTTTTAAAGTACTTGTTAAATGTGTGAGAAGAGTTCGTTAAAAACGGATTAATTTTGAACAACAAATTATCCAGCTTAAAGCAGAATCTTGTTTCAAAAAAGTAATAGTTGTTAGGCTTACCTAATAGATGTTAGTCTTCTATTTGACCCAAACACATAAAAAAGACGGTGACAAATTGACTTTGGGTATGTGACAAGTAATTAGGATTGTTGTTAGTAACAAATGTTTGCATCAATCAACACTTAATTGAAACTATTTACTACAGTATTGTAATAATATTATGCAATTGAATCTGAGGAAAATAATTCTAAGACTTCAGCTTAGTGAATATATTAGTCCTTATATTAAAACAGATACTTGAATTGAACAAAAACATCCTTATTCAAGATGGCGGGAAACACTTGCACTTTGGAGCAGTATTTGTTTAAAATTACAATTAAA
The DNA here is from genome assembly GCA_019973975.1 of Trichonephila clavata. Lineage (NCBI taxonomy): Eukaryota > Metazoa > Arthropoda > Arachnida > Araneae > Nephilidae > Trichonephila > Trichonephila clavata. The sequence continues at coordinate 361,008 of BMAO01002047.1, forward strand.
ATTACATAAATTTACACATTATTTTCCATTTACAATACCTGGTATTATACACTCATGCCCATAAATTAAGGATAATTCAGAATCGTACAGAAATTGAACTCTAAAATAAAAAATTTCACCTGTAGAATTATCACACACATCTTGAAGAAGAATATGCAAATTACAGGAAACCTCCAGATGGCGCGGATAGTACGTCACAATGACGAGATTGTAAGAGAGGGGTATATAAGGAATGGTGTCAAATAAGTAAAATTGTTCACAAGCGCTTTAAAAGCCTTTCAGTGCAATAACCGCATAGTTATGGCACAAAGGAAGCATTTGGATGATTTTTTACGTGGTAGAATTATCGGACGACTGGAATGTGGACGTACCCAGCTGGAAGTATCCGAGAAACTTGGAATCGCCCAGAGTGTCATCTCCAGGCTTTGGCAACGATTCCAAGATGATGGTAATGTGAGTAGATGTTACAGCACAGGTCGGCCCCGAGTTACAACGCCGAATGAGGACCGGTATTTGGCAGTTACTGCCAAAAGAAACAGACGGAGCACAGAATCAGACCTATCTCGTCAGCTCTCTTCAGCTACCGGTACGACAGTTTCAAGGCAGACCGTGTACAGACGCTTAGGGCACATTGGTCTATATGCTCGTATGCCTGTCACATGTGTTCCCCTTACGGCAACACTGTCGCCTGCGATTAACCTGGAGTAGAGAGCATGCATTGTGGACACCGAAGCAGTGGTCTTGTGTGATGTTTTCCGACGAGTCCAGGTTTAGTTTGCAGTCTGATTCTCGCCGACTTTCATATGGAGAGCGCCAGGTACCCGTTACCACCAAGAGAACACCATTGAACGACACCGTTACGGTGGTGCAGGATGGCTCGTTTGGGGAGGAATTATTCTTGGTTCCAGAACTGACCTGCATGTTCAGAGTGTAACGATGACAGGCCACATCTATCGGGATGTCATTCTGGAACAACATGTACGTTTGTTTCGGGGTGCCATGGGGGCTGAATTTCTGTTTATGGATGACAACGCCCGTCCTCACCGTGCAAACATTGTAGACGAATGCCTTCAATCGGAGGATATCACCCGTATGGATTGGCCAGCATACTCACCGGACTTGAATCCAATAGAGCATGTGTGGGATATGCTTGGCCGACGAATTGCAGCCCGTTAACCCCCTCCCACCTGTCTACCGGAAATTCGGAGGGCATTGCTTGATGAGTGGTGTAATATTCCCCAAGATCAGATTGATAATTTGATACTCAGCATGCGTAGGCGTTATAATGCCTGTATTGCATCGTCCGGGAGACAAACTCCGTATTAACCATCATACTAACCATGTTATACTGTTTTTTGTAAATAGGTTATTTTTTGAAATTTGCTCCAGGGAGTAAAAATCGCAATTTTTATTAATTATGTCAAACATACAGCATCTTTTTTGCTCTTTACCTTTGTTTAATAAATATATTTTACAAATAAGTCAAATTTGTTTTGCTTCTGTCTCTTTCTTTGCCTGAATTTCATTATCCTTAATTTATGGACATGAGTGTATATAAATAATCTATGTTGAGCAACATTTGTGAGTTTATTGTAGTTCAATTTTTCTAATAATAATAAGATATAAACTAGTATTACTAGTAGTAAAATAAGTAACTTGTTTTAAATAACTAATATAATAAAAACTATGATTAAATTAAAATATTCACCCTTTATTAATTAGCAAATAAATAAAACATTTACGAAAAAAATAACTATGTTTATATTTCTGTTTAAATTTTAGTGTTGCTATACATATGCAATAAAACAAATATGCATTTTATACACACTCATGGGGGAAAAAATTAGCTCACCAAGAAATAATTGCGGGATTTTGACGAAACCTGGCATAAAGGTACATGTCGGGGAGATATACAAATGATTAGAAATGCCGCGTGATTGTGCATTACGTATAGCCGGTAGAGGGCATTTAACGTCGTTCTCCGTGGAGTATAAAACATGTAACCAAAGCTTGTTTGAGTATGCTGAATCGTTTACAAAGGAAGAGCTGAGGTACACATGTCATTACAACGTTTTCGAAGACAATATGAGCAGCTGTCGCATTTTGAGAGGGAGAGAATCATCGTCTCGATAGAAGCTGGATGGTCATCTAGACGAGTAGCTCGTCAATTAGACTACTCTGATTGTGTTATAAGGAAGTGTTGGGACCAGTAGATCCAAGAGATGTCATTTACACTAAGACCAGGTCAGGACACCCTCGACAGACCAGTCGTTGAAAAAACCGCAAATCGTAAGAAATGCACGCTTACAGCCAACTGCTTCATCTGCCGCCATCCAGGCACAGGTAGCACCTTCAAAAAGGGCCCCTTTTTCTTCTCGAACCATACGAAGGCGCCTGGGTGAGGACATTTGGGATCGAGGCACCCACCCATCGACTCCTCTGTTTGGAGTGGTGCCGTGCAGAAGTAAAGTCGACTGCAGCGGAATGGAACCAGGTCGTTTTTAGCGACGAATCCAGATTCAATCTCAGCAGTGATGACAATGGTGTTCATGTGTGGAGACGGTGAACCCCTTAATCCTGCCTTTGCTTTACAGCAACACACCGCTCCCAAAGCTGGTGTAATGGTATGGGGTGCAATTGCCCACAATACACGTTCGCCCATAGTATTGATCTGTGGCACCATGGCAGCCCAGCAGTTTGTCCATGACATTCTGCAACCACTTGTGTTGCCACTCATGCAACGGCTCCCAGGAGCCATTTTTCAATAAGACAATGCTCAGCCTCACACGGCAAGGGTGTCACAAGAGTGTCTCTGCACTGTTACTACCCTTCCTTGGCCTGCCCGATCCCCAGATTTTTTTCAAATCGAGCATATCTGGGATTATTTGGGACGGCGAGATCGACATCTCACGAGTTTGAACGAACTAGAGGAAGTTAATATGGAACGAAATGTCTCTTGACATCATACAGAACTTGTATGCATCAATGCCCGATCGTATCACATCGTGCATTCTCGCTAGATGGGGTTCAACAGGGTATTAAATCCTGCGTTCTTTTGCCTTTTTCTCTGAAATAAATTATCCTTTTTCTTTGAGTTTCTCATCAATTACTCATAACAATATAGTCATTACGCATGTAAAATTTCTTTTCATTTTGACGACTCCTTCTTGGTGCGCTAATTTTTTTTGTCCATGAGTGTATATACAAACAAATTATTTTCTGTAGAATATGTTTCACAATGACATAAGGACATTCAACTGCTAAAAATATCTGGATAACGAATTATACTAGGACAAATTTTATCATTATTAGGCATTTCTTGAGTTCTTACGACTTAAAATAATACGACATAAAACATTTATTAGAAATTTATATACAGAAGTATAAGAACTTTAAAATAAAGAATGATAATCGATTTCATATCCTTTTATTATCCATTATTTCAGATCTTTATATGCAGTTGATTTATGTCGTAAAGGAGAATATGATACAGTAAATGCACGATTATTGATTATGCCATCCATCATTCAAGACCTATTATTAGCATTGATGATAACAAAAATGTCCAAGAGGAAAATTTGAAATCTCCGGATTATATTTACTAATTCTGAAAGATGGTTCAAAGATGAAGTAAAATTTGTTTTATCTTCCACTCGTAAAAATCAAGTAATAAAATTACAAATATTTTAATTTTCTCAATTCAATTTAAAATTTTTAGTCATAGAAGTTTGTAAAGAAAACACATAATAAATGGTGTTAGAAAATTCACGTCTAATATTTCTTATTAAAACTGGTGTATAAAAAAAAGTACAACTTCATTATAAAATTACTCTCTGAGGTGTAATGTTTTCGATGAAATCAAAGACATGAAAGCAAAGAATCTTATTTCACTAACTAGTTGGTTTTCCTTCAAGGAAATGATAATGTGCTTTGTCACAGTCGCCAAAATACACAAGATCTACTACGCTTTCTAAAATAAAAAAAAATAAAAAAATTAATTTATTTTATAAGTAAAAGACAATTATCCATACTACTTAAAAATAAGAAAAGGAGGTGAACCTTTTGAATGCCAAATTTTATCAGTTTATATTATTGTTATTTATATACAATTCTAAGGTTTGGAAGACGCATTGCTAAGTTTGTTTCCCCGATAAAGTGATCAATTCAATTATATTTTTTAATGCGAAAGTTTTTTTTTTGAATATTGTACAAAATGTTTGAAAAAATTTAATTGTGTTTATATTTTAAAAATAATACATTGGAAGGAAATGATATTTATCGTTTTGCTCCTTTTTAATTGCATCACTTCTTCATATGGATACAAATAATGATTTTCCAATTAGTATTAAACATTATTTTTTGATAGTGTGTGCAAAGGGCTCATTATTATTGAAATTAACCGGGAAAACACAATTAATAATATTTTAATGATTTGACGATTCATTTCTTACTTTTGATGATAAAATTGTATATTTCCTGGTCTTATTTATGAAATAATATAGAAAAATCTATATATGGATGAATGTTAGTTTTAATAACAATTTATAACATTTTTTTTTATTTCCCAAACATTGTTTTACACTTGCAAAGAAAAGAAAACCAAACAATATTGTTATGGTGCAAATATATATTTCCTGATAATTATGCAATTTTAATGTTTTTAATGATTGTTTATTTTCTGAAAAAAGATTAACTCAAAATTTCAATACATTAATTAGAAACTTATTTAAAATGCGGAAATTATTAGAATGTAAGTTTACTGTTCTGCAAATAAGTTGCTACCGTTTATCAAGAAATAAAAATCTATTTAAACGTGTGATTTTAATGTATTAAAAAGGAATTTTCCATGTTAAATTATGTATTAGACTCTTTTATCTATAACATAAGTGAAATAATTTACTAAACATTTAAATTTTAATATTATGTTTCATACCTTTCACTTACATCATCTTTCATTTATAGCGTATCATTTTGCCAATATATCTTAAATTATAATCTTCTCTTCAAAGATACTAAGTTATAATAAATTCAGCAGATGGTAAATTCATACTGATATTCTTAAAATGATTTCCAACTATACAAATTAAATTAGATGTACAGCCCAAAGAATTATTGTATATTGTACTACAAAAAAAATCTTAACGAATTAAAGGGATCACTAGGATAATCATTTTTCCTTTATTTACATCCATATAATATTTACATTCAAAATATACTTAGATGAAATGCTCATCCATAAAATGATAAATTTTAATGAGAAAGCTGTACAAAATATTTCTCCCACAAATATACACATTTTCTTGTCAGTTTTGTGCAGTTATGAAGGCAAGTAAAATTTTTCACTAAGTATTCGGCCTAGTGCCATAAATAACTTTATAAATTAATTGGGCCTTTTGTAATAATAATTCCTTTTCATACATATCAACGACATTATACTGACATCAATAATTACCTTATATCCCGGTGTATTACGCGCACCTATACTTTCAGGTGTACTCGCAACGTAACTCGCATCATTTTTTGCAAAGGAATCTGAAATATACCTGTGCAATGATCATATCTTTTGAAGTTCAGAAATAGTGTGTAAATAGATAAAAAAACGTTGAATGAGAAATTAAACTAGACATTGTTAAAAAAATTATTTAACATGCAATTTATCAAACACCCTCAAAGGAACAATAGATAATTTTTTATTTCAGAATTAGAGTAGTGATGGTGAAAAAGTGAAACAGGACACAATGATGCAAAAGAAGATATAACGGAAGACAGATATGACGAACTTTTGATGTATCACCAAATATTTATTTTTCAGGGTCGTACGGAATGCACGTGTACGTATATAGTAATAAAATTTTTAACCGATATATAAATTTCATATATAATTCATGCAACACATTTTTAAAAATGTATTTTATTCACCTTTAAATATAGGTTTTAGTTTTTTTAAAAAATGTATTTTATATTGAAATAAAATATATTATAATGCATATGTTTTCCTTCTTTAAAATAAATTCCGATGCAATATAAAAGATTTAAATCTTGAAAATAAATTATAACTATCATAAACTGTAATACATTTTATTTTATTTTACTTATTTATTATAAAAAAAACAATTTGTCTTAGGCATTTCGAACTAGTACCATTAAATTTTTATGTATGAATTTTTTTTTTCAATTTATGCCAATTTTTACATTCCCTATAACAGAAGAAAAAGCAAAATTTTTAAAAATTAATTTTCATTTATTTGTTAATATTGCAAAAATAATACATTACGTATATTTTTAAGATTTGCGAATTTTTTCTAAAAATATAAAAAATAGAAATATAATAATAGAAATAGAAATAAATAGAAAATATAGAGAATTCTATATTTAAATTTATAAATATAAATATAGAAAACAAAGTTCTATTTTTAAAAATAGAAACTCCTTTAAAAATAGAGCAAACTATTTGAAAATAACTATTGAAAATTTTTATTTGAAACTAACTATTTGAAAATAATTTTCAAATAATATGTTCAATCTATTTGAAAATTAGCGAGGTTCATTTAAAACAAAAACAGTTTACAATTTTCATAAAGCAACATTAAATTTTCAGAACAATAAAGCATGCAAACAGTTCTTTTTTTAATATTATGTTCTGCAATACAGTAAAATTTTGAAGGCGAAAGAATGTGCAATAATTTCAGTGATCTACTAAATGTCATATACATTGTATTTTTAGTTTCATCTAAGATGCCTTTGAACATCTATCAATGGGTAAAAATGTTCGGAAATGCCAATAAAATGCTACATTTTAAATAAAGCTATTTTATGTTTTTGCTTAACAGAAACAAGCTCTTTCAGTGGAATATAACTAAATGATTATCATAAGTATGAAACTTCTTTTTTTTTTCAATAAAAAGAAAACATCACGTTTTAAAATACTTGATTTTTTTAATTGAAATACTAATAATCGATATATTGCTAAAGGTAATATAAAAGTAAAAACGTAGACTTATAAATATTTATAACTTAGAAACATTGAAATTGTCTTGGTGCAAATAACTAAACACATGTGTTAAAATTCGATTATCTATAAAAATCATGAACGAAATAATAATCAGCAAGGAAGAGATTGCAACATAGTTCTGAAGAAGTACATTTAAGTTATACAGCAGTGTAACGTAAACTATAAGACAGAAAAAATTACATTATTCGTTAAAATATAACACAAGCACATATATAGTTTATTGATTGGTAACGTTAACCATGGTTTTTCTTATTTAAATTAAATAACTTATACAGGTCTATTATTTTGGAAAATGCTGCTGGAGTTAACATGTAAACATATTTGTTTTACAATTTTTAAGCATAGTTTTAATAATACTTTCGTATATTGACTTTAACAACATTTTTAAAGAAACCAGTCTACGCATTTTATCCGATACACCTTTCATAACAGTTATGCAGAATTTACTTTTGGTTATCAGTGGAAAATCTAATAAAGTTTTGGTATAAAAATATGTTTTTGGAGGAAAATTTTTATTTTTGATTTTTACTGCGTTTGCTATATCCGAAATATAAGTACGTAAAAAAATTTCATTTTGAAACAGATGATTCTTATTCATCGTTTGCTGTAAACATTTCGGGAGGTTAAACATCAAGATCGAATTTACACAATAATGATAAATAAAGTGGTTTCTAAAAGCGAATTTTGTGTTTTGAATACATAAAAGAATCCTTTTTATTTCTGCATTCGATTGGTGTGAACACATTTGTATATTATTTAAAAAAAGGAATTTTTATTGATTTAATATTCCACCTTTTTACACATGTGAAGATGTTTCCGGTGAGTGAATTTTATCTGTGCATTGTATTTTAAATAGTTGTTTCCTTCCTTTTTCCTAAAAAAAAGAAGAAAATAAATAGTCTGACAATTAATAAAAACTATGGAAACTTAGCTACATTCATGATCATGAATTCTAAATATTTACATATTAAAGAAAACAATGAAAGGAAGAAATATTTCTGATTTTTAGTTACTGTTATTAAAAGTATAAATAATTTGTAAACATTTAATTCGTTTCTTTTAGTTCAGAACAAAGAGCATAATTGAGAAGTTTTAATGTATCTAAAATGTAATTAACTTTGATGCTAAATATACAACGATTGATTACTTTTTTGAAAATAATTGCAATAGTATACACATATTTCGGACATTATTAATTTCTCATAGAAAAGAACCATTAGCTTTAAAGTTAATCACTTCAGATGTATATTCTAGTAGATTACTTAAAGGTTGTTAATGCATGCATACTACAAGCTTACACCAATAATCAAACCTTAGTAAGTGAATAAGAGGGCATTAAGAAGACTAATTACACCTATAAAAATACTTTAACCGTAATAACCTACAAATCTTACTATAAACTAATCACAAACTGATGCTGAAAAAACGTCTATTATTTAATTTAAAGTATATCTTAAAATAAACTACAGATTAATAATCATAGAAAGTAAAAATAAATAAAAAATAATGCGATAAAATGGCATAAACTATAAATGAATAACTTAATACTTAATACGACGTAAAACATATGCGAAACGCGTACATACGTAAATACGTAATGTGATTAAATGAACATTGTCAAACAGGATTGAAAACTCTATACTCTGAGGCAATGGTGATTTTAATAGCTCAGAGTTCCTGTTGGGTGAGATTCTGGCTATTCAGTATATCGTCATATGCATCGAGAAAGGTTGAAACGGCACAAGGTGCGTTAAGTCATCAATGGTCTCAAGTCACGGCGGTCATATGATAAAGGCAATCACATGTTATCTATTTAATTCAAAACTGACATTAAATTTACGTGGTATTCTAATTGTAAAATTTAGATAATTTTTCAAATTTTATAATTGGGTTAAGATTTTCAAATATTATCGTAAAAGTTCCATGAAAAAGGTTTTAAGATTTTAAAAAAAAATCTTAATTTTATACAGATAATTTTAAAACAAGTGTAATTTATGTACGTTATTATTGTTGGCAAACATGTACTTTTTAAAAGAAAGTTTCTGGAAAAAGTAGAGAATGGCAACAACAAAGCATATGAACTGATTAGCTGGAAACACATGATGGCATATTTCATTTGCATATGACGTCACATGAATATATGAACTGATTGGTTGGAACCACGTGAATGTAATTTTCATTTGACTATGACGTCACATATAGGCATGACTATGAACCTTAACACATTTGAAATGTTGCTACTACTGTCCAAAGTATAAGCTAAGTTAACAAGATCTGACTATATACGTACCCAATGGTATTCCTGTCACCATTCTAGGTGTTTTTTCCATATGATAATCATTATTCTTTGTTCCTTCACGGGAAGATTTGTCCAGCTTGATGATGCACACACAAAAAAGTAACTATTACACACCTTTTGTCTCTTTGGTGGTCACTGATTTTCTGTTGCAGAGTCAAGAAAAGCCTTAATAATATTTGCAGTTTTAATAATTCGTATTGCGATATAAGTCTTTGTTCTTCTCGAATACTTATTGTCTCTGCAAATGGACTAAGTTCCTAACTCATGATAGGTTGAAGTTACTGGTTAATCTTGTAAAGCCACTAGAAGAACATGTCTCGGGCAATAGTGGCTAGAGACCTTGTTGTATTTTGTAGAATCAATTTGGAACTTATTTTTAGTACTTGCCTAAACGCCATTAGATCACGATCAAGACGAGCAGCAACATCAGGGAATCATAAACTTAGGTTTCGGTAGTCTCCGAATCATTCGTGCAAAATTTTGCAATTGCTTGTTAAATTTTTTTATGTACACACGGGCCTTTCAAGAAAACATTCAATGCTTGAAGTTATTACTAAATTAAAAACTAGGTGCACAACAGCTCATTCAAACAGCTAAAAATGGTCGTATTCTTGCTTGTATTTGTATTAAAATATTAATGATTTGATTAATCCATCTTGCTGAGCTTGTTGCGCAAGTTTTGCGTTTGTTGAGAGCTGCTTTCAGGAGGTGGAAGTTTTATTAGCTACTACACTTCATAAATAATTTATATTGCATTTTTATTTATTTTTTTATTCATTGCGAAAAGATGCTATTTTAACAATGAAAAGAATTTTAAATAAATTCAATCTTTTCCCCAATTTACAACCAACATATACCTGTTCCATTTAAGTTTGCCAATAAATGAATGTGGATCCCAGCCTGATGAAACCTTTCTCTGTCAAAGGATTTATTTAATGTGTGCCATATCTTTTGAGGATTGAGACAAACTTCAGAGAATAATTCCTAGACAATTCAGTTACGGTTTTTGTAATGGAAACCACTCACAATGTCAAACTGATGTTAAGGAATGAACGGGTGATGCGTGCAATGCAACTTCACTGTCGCATTCTTATCTGATTGAAACTCTTCAACTCATTGTGTAACAATTACATTTGGTTATGCGTTTTCGACAGAGGTTCCACATAATCTTTTAGAATGTGGAAATACATTTTTGCCTTGCATATCCTAAATTTTCATCTACGACCGCTAATCAATCTCTATAAATAAGATTAAATGTTGTAGAAAGGGAAGTGTTGGCCTTAAATCTACTTTGTAACTATTCTATTTTTGACCGGATTGACTATTCTATGCACTCTGAACATCAAGAACAGTTGAACTTCAATGATTCCATATCACATCTGAGTATGGTTTATGTTCTGAGACTTTTCTGGGTATATTGCCACTAATTTATTTAGAACAGATTTTTTTCTCGATATCTTTATGAACTTTAGAAAAATGTATTAAAAAATTCAGCATAATGCAGTTTTTTTAAATTTTATATGAATTTCTTGGGATAGAATTATGTACGTATTACAAAAAAGTGTGCTGTGCAAATAGTGTACTTCCAATTTTTTAGCAATACATAAAATATGTATGTATAATTATATATATATTCAGATGCGAATAAAATCGTTGAAGATTTCTTTCCTCGAAATGTAAACATGTCGTGGAAAATAACCTCAAACACACTTCCATTAACAACAAATGGGTGGAACATTGAAAGTAAAACCACCAATTCAACAAAACAACTTTTTATCTCTGCAAAAAGAAAATTTAAAAAAATCTTCGAATTGCATTTCAACCTAAGAGACATTAACAATAAGAGACACATCGAGACAGACAGCTCTTCTAAAAAGCCTCCTAATGTTAGACTCTGAATACAGAACACTAATTCAATTTTGGCATCGCAAGTGAAAAGGGAGCAATAAAAAGAAATGCTTTTAAGAAAGGCCAAAAAATAACCAGCAACCATGTCTGATGAGGCAAAAAACTTGTGCGAAAATCCAGATTTTGTGTTTCTTTTCCTTTAAAAAAAATCCCTCTCTCTCAGTAAAGAAGTAAGATTTAGATTAATTGTGAAATATGGTTGGTAAGTGGGACACGATTAGAGCTGAAATCAATATTTGGTAAATGTAATTTATATGCTTATTTTTGGAACACATTAATACATTTTATAACACTTTTGAAACATAAGTTGTACTGTTCTTTCAGTTTATGAAGATTAGTAAATCACAAGATTTTGAATTTATCGTATTAATTCAATTTTTGATTAGATATTGTTTAATCAATACGAGTTTGGTTCTTGCAGTTAAAAGATCACATTTGTTTTCATTTTACTAAAATAATTTATCCATATAATTCAAGTTAGAAACATAGATTTATTTGCACACACGTAAACGTTTTCTGTGCAGATAACATTTAAACTATACTTATACACACATTTCGTTTCTGATAAACATTAACTACGATGAAGGAAATGGAAAAATAACCAATACATATTACTTGGAAAGTGCAAAAGTTACGATAGACGTTAATTCACATTTATAACTTGTGGTGTTAAAATGTTTCGAGAGCACAAATATGAACACTTTTCGACTAGAAATAATTTTTGAGGTTAAATGAAATAATTTGATTCTTTACACATTTTTATAAAGGAATAAAGTTTCAAAAAGTATAAATGTCTAAAATATAATCATAATTTAAAATAATACAATAAATATAAGAAAATTCTGTAAGAAAACAATAGTAAGTTTCACACGCATGATATTTTCTGAAATAATAATTTAATTACTAGCACAAGTTGATTTATAAAGTCAAATATATCCTTATTAGATGGTAGCGATTAGATATAAAGAATAAAATAATATTTTTAAAATAAAAGTACATTTAAAATTTTTCAAAATTTAATTTTTGAAATTTTTCAAAAATTACAAATATGTAATACTATAAATAGCTAGGGATTCAAAGATTTAGATAGAGTTTATAATTTGTAAAGTTTTATGCATCAAAGTATGATAGTTTTGAAACGCAATGCGCGTAAGTGAAAAACGACAACTGGAGAAAAAGGCTTTAAAGTTTAAATTGAATTTGAGGAAAATAAATTTAAAATTTACATGCTAAAATGCTCCAGGATCATAGGATATGCTCTTCCTGTTGCTCAAATGCTCAATTTCTGTAATTCTTTTTAATTTTTATCTCCAAGCTTCAAACGATGACGTTGAGCTCTTCTGACGTAAAGATTCGACGATTGTCACGTTCAGCCAGGGACACAAACATTTTGTTAATTTAAGCCAAAATTTCTAAATAGTAATAGTATTTGATTTACTCATTAAATGTTATTGCTAGATTTGCAGCACCCTGTAATCTGAAGGCTAGAATCAATCGTCTTCGAACAAACTTCCAGATTAATGAATTTAAACTTATTAGATTCTGTGTCTTACCTCCTAAGCATTTCTTCGGGAGTGCCAGATGAGATGTCTGCAAATACAGGCTTAATTACATCTCGAACAGCTTTCGCAACTGAGGGTTTACTATAATTTGTAAATTATTATTAATTGCGGCATTATACTACATGTATTTGGATTTGTAGGAAAATTAGTGCATCGGTTCATCATCGTGCTGCAAGAATGACCCCAAACAGCCCAAATGGCTTTCCGCATTTCCTTTACACTAGTAGAATTGCATCGAATAGCATTACCATAGTAATGCGCAAGTTTATCAATAAACTATCAGTTAACCCACTTTACCGCCCAGTTTTACCCATCAGATAATTTCTTCTTACCATATACCACTGCTTCAAGCCTTGTAAATTCATTCTCTTTGCACATGGCTCACATTCTATTTCTGGAATAAGATGGCATCGCCGTATGGATTGTTTTCAGAAAGGCATTGAATGTTTTTGTGTCGCCATCTCCTATGTAGTTCGAATATTTCAGGTTGCAGTTTTCTGATCGATTAAAATCCTCAACATCCCGTCAACCCCCATCTTACTAAAGCAGAGCCATCACTTTTTCTACGTGAAATCTTATGCGCTTTTTCCATTTATTGTACTTGATACCACAACTTACCCTTTTTGTACTGTCGCTTCATTTGGTAAAATGAGGACAACACTTCTATCCAAAACCTTACCTGTTTCGGCCCCATTAGAGTGCATAATTCAATCAACGATGAATCCTCTCGTCTTCCAGGTCCCATCACCACTTACCGTTAAATACACAGGTAACGAAGAATTTTCTTCGACAGCTGCCCTGTTCATGCTTTCTTCGCGACTTCCTTCATAACAAGTGAAAGTTTATTATTAATAACATCATATGATTTTTGTTCAACAGACTAGGGAAGACCATTACAGAACAAAGGTTTAATGACTCTAACCTTGACCTATGCATCCTATTGTTAAAATAGATCTTCGTTAATTCCTGAGCATTATTTTTATTCCCAATGTTTTCACACAGCTTGAAAAAGTACAAATACTCCACAGTTTTTACAATGTATTTGCACTGAACATAAACCACAAGTGGATTTTTCATTAATTGTTGTTATTTATATTATTTTAAACAGCATGATACTGACAAAATATTTCAAAGGGTTGAAATAAAATCAAAAATACGATAATTTTGAAGTTTTCACTTACTCTAACAACAAGATTTCACTTTAATGAAGTCTGAATTCCTGAAAGTTTTTACTAGGAAACATTTTCATTTCGGCACACTTACTTGTACTTTTCAATTTGCACACTTCGTATCTTCATATCTGTAACATGTGAGTCACTACCTTTAAATATTTATTTCCTTTAAATCTTTGTTGTAAGGATTGCCCAACGATTTTTCGTAGAATAAACAACACATATATTCGATTTAGATAATACTTAAAACGTACTAAAGTAAACACAACAGAATCAAAACACGGCAGAATGAATGTGTTGAGTTGCAGGCTTCCTCTGATCAACTCAAGCGCTTAAAATATTTCATATGAGGCTTATTAAAACAGAAAATGAAAGGTATGCATAATTTAAAATAAATGGCGTGGTATCTGTCCATTTGCAAAGTTGTTATGACTAAATTGTTGTTTGTAATTTTGAATAACTCGAAGTTTTTAGATATTGTCACGTGGCATCAAATGTTCAGAAAATGAAGAACAAGATATATTTTTCGAAAATTCGAAAATTGTTAACACCCCTTAGACCCCTTAACACAGAAATCCGTCGGTGTTGATTGGACATCGGAGCCTGTTTTGTTTGTTCTCCTATCCGCATTTTTGCAAGGGGTTTGAAAATTGATCTTGACTTTTAAATCATTTTTCATGATAATAACTCAGAAGAAGTTTTGCTATTCTAGGACAATCACCAGAGATTTTGCAACTAAATATATTTAGAATGCCCACTGGTGTCATTTCGACACCAAAGAAAGCTATCATTATAAATAGCTGTCGTTCAGCAAAATATAGCTTGCCAAACATATGCCATTAGAAAAACAAACTCCCCTGAAGAAATATCACACATTTATTTGACCTTGAATGCAGTGTTACTAGGTTTACAGTGGAAATGTCAGTTACTCTAAAATCGTAGAGTCTCAGTTTTGTGATCCATAACATTTGTTTATCTGCTTTTACGTTCAAATCACGTAAGAGCAAGAAATTTGAAAATCTGTTCAATACAGAGTTTAAAGGATTAGAAAATTCACATTAAACGCAAAAGTGTGGTAATGAAATGCAACTAAAAATTGTGTACTTGTATGAAGCCTGGATGCGGAAAATGAATATGAAAAATTGAATATCACTGGATTACTGCAAATGCGAAAATAAAAATTGAGAAACATGTAAAAAGATAAATTATGATGAAAAATCTCAAATTCTCACAAAAATTACTATTTTGCTTGTTATATTAATATTTATGAATATTATTGTGTTTTATTCCATTTTACAAGATAATGTATTTTTGGTAGAGTTTTTTATGATATAAAGGATCATAATATATGATAATTATGTGAAATAATATTAAAAAATCTTAACGCTAACACCTACTGAATATTAGGACCAGCAATTATTTCAGTATTACAATATTTATATTTTATATCACGGTGTCGAAACGACATAGGTGGACGTTTAAAGTTAATGAAATCATGGACGAATACGTGAAACAGATTTTCCTTTCAAAAGATAATCTTTATTATAACTAACTATCCAAACACATAAGATAATTAGTATTTCTAAAGGTAACATTTAAAATACTTAAAATAAGAGCTATTTATTATTTATTAATAATTGTTACTAGGATTAATCCAGACTTTCAGTTATAATAAATCATTTGTATATAATGAGAATTATAAATTATGCAAGTTTAAAATGAAAGGAATTTCATGGAATTTTATTTTACCATTTAGTGATATCAATTTTAAAAATATTTATATGTTTTAAAATTTTATACGTATGTATATTTATACAGTAAACATGCTTTCAAGTTTTTAATAATTGTAAGACCAAACGTTTCTCAGACAAAAATTCTGTATCATATATATATCATAGGGTTTGTGTAAATTAGTTGACATCTACCATACCATTGCTCATTTATTTTTACCATATAATTCATAAATCCAGATCCTCAGAAAATCGTCCCAAATTATCTTATTCTAAAACATTTGTCTAGTATTTATTGCTGGTTCTTTAGACCTAGAATTTCTGACAGATTTATTGAGGAATCCAAGGAACACCAGATCTTTAATTGTTTTCATACGCCTTTCTAACAGAGATTAATTTTCTTAAACCAATGATGTTATTTCTTTTAATAACTTATTATCCTTCTAAACACGTGTAATGTTTTAAAAACCATTTTCCTTGTTTTTACTGTTTTAAAACTTGATATTTGAATAATTCCCTATTTCGTACCTTGGCACTGTACAAGAAACATGCGCAAACAAAATATGTGATCACGAATAGGCCTGTTTAATTTTTCGTGAACAAATATATTGCATATATATATTTATTCTAATAACATAAACCCAAACAGAAGGACACACGTAATATATTTTAAAGAATCCAGAAATTCAGTCTTAAGTCTGCGCATGTTAAGTGAAATGCTACAAACACATTAACTCACTTTCCTTACATGAACATATTGTTGGAACCTCTACTTCACCTTCCTGCTAAACCGCGAACTGAACTGTGACATTGTGTGTTTACCTTTTACGACCTGGAATGTAAAATCGAAGCCAGAACACATCAAGAATATTTATTGTAGAATTTGATTAAACTCTGTACTATCTATACTGCTTTTCTATTTAATCATAATATGTAACATTTAAATGGCTTTTAATTTATAACAGAGACTCGTCAACTCGTGGACCCGAACGACCATTAGAATCTAGCTGCGATGAAAAAATAAGCTTTTACATTTATTAATTGAATTACGACTTGTAGCTAGATATATAACTTTTAATATGCATAATATACATAATTTGGGTTTCATCTTTATAAATTTATTTAATAATGTATGCATATTCTTTTAATTTGTAAGCAATATTTTCTTAAAAATAAAGTTTATATATTAAAAGTAGTAAATACGGAAAAGTAAATAAATTTGTGTGACTTGACGAATTAAAAATCTGAAAGAATTGGGAATCTCCGCTTATCATAATCATGAAAATCTATATAAATTCCCACTTCATTTCTTCATTTTATTATTGCTTCATCTTATTATAGCATCTTATAAAGATTATATGCAATTTCATTGAGGGCTAAATATAATCGAATGTTATACTTTTTTGAGTTGTATTTTTGCATTGTAAATAATCCCATAATTATAGCATTATTGTGCTAAGGAAGAAAATACAAGAAATGAAAAGCATCTTTTGATCGTAATATATACGAGACTTTTCACAACTTTTGTCATTTTAAATCTACAAAAATGTCACTTTTATAGATTCTAACGAAAATAACACATTAAGAAAGTCGAATGTGATCATGCAGAAAAAAAAAATAGGGATCAAAAATAAGATATTACGGTAGGTGAAGAAGCTGTTTTTTATGGAGCAGTGAAGATTAATGTGCACATAAAAACAATCCTAAATGTGAATATGTAGAAACTAAGAGGAAAGTCTTATAAAAAACTATCTCGTATACTAACATACACAGCTCAATGAAGATTAGATGTTTTTTTTTCATTTCTTATTTTAGTATCTAAGAAGGTAGTATTTCTTTTCTGACTGACTTTTCTCTTAGTTTTCAGAGTATAAGTTTTTGCAGTGGCATTTCAGGAATAAAGGTGAATTCTTGAAAAATTCCATAAATTGAAATTTTTGAGTAAGTTGTAATATATCATTTTACAAAATGTATACAATAACAGAAAAGCTAGCGAAAGATCATTGGGCTAATAAAAATTAATGAAAGTAATTATGTAGAAGAAACATCATCTATCGTAAGAATGACAATTACATTTATTTAAACAATTTCAAAATATAACTGAAATCCGTTGATGTTTTGTGGACAAGAAACACCTAGTTTGATGTATTCTTCTCCTAAATTATCTCCGTTATGCCAAATTCAACAAAATGTTTTATTTTAATAGGATTTATATAATATAGGAAAATAATAACATTTTATATTAATTTCTTCTGTTTAGATGTGTATGCGTATGCTGTTTTCCTTTCAAAATGTTCTTTTCTGTTTTTTTAATTTTTTTTAGCACTTGAAGCTATAATCTTATTTTATTTTACTCATTTATAAATGTTTACTTTTACGCATTGTTGTTCTATGATAGATAGATCTGGCTAGAGGTAAGTTAGATTAACTATGTGTTGCGGTGATTTTTTTTCCTAATGGGGCTGCGTATTGGTATGTTGCGGTGATGTTGTTTAAAGTACTATATATATTCATATGTATTAGCATTGTTAATTTATTTTTAGTATACTTAAATGTTAATTAAACTTTATAGATTTTTGAAGTGTAAAGACAGCACGAAAACGAGCCAGTGACACATAGAACGGAGAAAAACTATCTCCTACCTCAGCTTTTATTCAACTTTCTTTAACCATGAGAATGTATAGAATGTTCTCAACTATTACAATATTTAATGAATCTCTCTGATTGGTCAGTTTCGGTAGATGATACAGCATTCAGACTATATTTATGAAATTTGAGGTTGTGTATCCCATCGAGAATTAAAGTTGCATCTAATTCATTACTTCCTTTACGGGAATATTTTTTAAAAAAATAAGACAACTGAATGTGTTTAGAGAGCCCAGAAGCAAAATGAGCTAAAACCTCTCCGGAAAACTGGAACAGATAAATCAATACATACGGTTCTTAGAAAAACTAAATGTGCTTTCTTAGCATGTACTGTCATTCAACCTTATATAATCTGTGCCAACAATTCAAAAATGTTAGCACGTGAAAAAAGATTTTTGTTAAACTTTGAGGTCTAAGTGTGCTCATAACACTCTATATAGGATATCGAAATGTCTTTTTAAATTAAAATATGCAATAATGTTTTTCAATACGAATGAAAGTTTAATGATTAGTCTAATATATCAGTAAATTAAAAAACACACAGCATACAGTCAGTTTTTCTTCATTAGCTAAACAACATTTTGCAGTCCAAGACTGACTCGCTGATCCTCCTACAGTTGACCCTATCAGTCACAATTGCCTTCCATGGGTTGTTTCCCATTCGTTTGAGGTCCTGTTCAACATCGTCTAAACATCGTGTTGGTGGTCGTCTTTTACGTCTGGAATTTCGAAAAAGTTACTTTTTTGGTAGAAAAATCATCGGCGTATCTTTACATACAGTCAGATAACATTTTTAAACACCAAGACTAATGGGCTGGTAATACTAGTAAATAAGCATTTAAGTACTGCATATTTAGTTACTTGTTAAATTAAATTTTTAATTATTAAAGTAATATTTTAAGTAATCAAAATTATTTGCTTTATTAATTTTGCATATTTTTAAATGTTTTATTAAATAATAAACTTAACACTATTTTTTTTCTTAAAGCCCTTCGCTTTAGAATCTGTCATTAGACTGATTTATTCAAAAACTTTTTATTTCATCTAAATTAGACATAAAAAGCATGACCAGCGAATATTTGCTCAAATTACTTAAATTATTTGCGAATGCACAAATTAAAAGGATTCTGAGTTATCCACCGATCAGTTTAAACAAGTTTGAATTTTTCCTCCAATTGTTGTATTCTTTTTTGTAAAAAAAGAGAAAAAAAACAGCTTTTTATATACGTATAAGTTTATAGTATTTATAATTTTTTTTATTTAATTCAAAACCAAAAACATACCGGAGTTTGAGAAGAGCCATTTCAGATAAAAACTGCTTCTTTGTCCGTTTGAATTCATTTGGCACAGTACATGATTTATCGGTAGCGACGTTTCAAATAATCTGGTTACCGATTTAGGTTTAGTTGGCGTAAAAGCCATCGATTGCTGACTTTGGAGGACTAAAACTGCTTTGTCTTGGTTTTCAGATAATTGCCGGAAACTTTGATTCACACAGTGTAAATAATTAGGGGCCAGATATATCCGGAATCACTTGATGAGAGTACATTTATCTCTTTTCTGTTTGTATTGATCTTTTTTAAGTACGGCATATCTTTTTGTTTTTTTCATTCACATTTTTTGCATCAAGTAGGTTACATCCGAATATCGAATGTGCACGAACATGCAATTTTGGAGATGGAATTTTTTTTATCACATTTTTTTCAATGCATTTTTATCTCATTATTCATTGTAATTAAACGGATGAATGTTTCCATTTTTGAACATTTCATTGAAATTCATCGCTGCTACAGTGGTTATTTAATTAATGGAAAAGGAAATTATGGAAAATGTTTTTGAAAATCCCTGATTGAAATATTTCCGTTTTTAAAAGTGTAATTACTTTTTCTTAAATGGCTATGAAATCAATATAATAACTTCTAAACTACGGGCAATAAAAACATATTCGTTTTTATTTTAAACACATGAAATACTTAAATACATGCTTCATATTATTTGTGATATACTGCTTGTTTTCACAATGAACAATTTTATTACTTTATTTGAAATCAAGTAAACAAAGCTTACGTCACACTTTTGCTTAATTCTAGTTTAAAGCAATTCCTTTGCATAATTGTTCAGATGAAATAAAACGAGTATTAATTTCGATGAAGGGAACAAAAAAATAAAATAAACATTTTTATAAGAATAGGAAATCCATTAAGAATTGAAATTCCAGTCCTTATCCATTGATTTATCTGTTCTAGTGAAAATTGTTGATTTTTAATAATCATTGAAGAACCAGTTAAACACATTGTTATATCTTACTTTTTTTAACTTAAAACGTAATTTAATGCTACCTCCTTGAATCTTGGATATGTTCAAATTTATTTTAAAATAATTTTAGCATGACATATATATATATATATATATATATATATATATATAAAGAATTTACGTTTAAACGAAATGTTACGCTGCAATATTATAATGGGTTTAGTTTAAACCACAAAAGAAAGTTAAATATATTATAGAAAATATGTTTATTATAATAATCTTAAAATTTATGAGATATTTTAAGTAATGTTTCCTTAAAATATCTCATTTAAGTGTTGCACATATTATTTTAGGATTTCTTATCCACTAATAATTCAACAGTTTCTCTTTAGATTATTTTTATAAAAATATCTATGTTAATACATTTTTTGAAGTTTTACAAATTCCCTTTATAAGGTGGTGACCCAATGTAATAAAGAAACTTGCGGGGAAAGAGTTCTTATAACTAAGTCCACTAGTTAATTAAAACTTGTTTATTAGGCAAAACATATATTTACATACAAAACTAAAGAACTAACATTTAGAATAGAATTAAGAAGGGATCGGAGCGCATGCTAGCACGTCCTTACAGTTCCGAAGCTTGGCCATCACTGAAGATTGTTCTACCCGCTAGAGGGCGTAAAAGTCTTCCTACTCTTAATATGGGAGGAGTCTAAGCAACGGGGGGGGGGGGGTCATACCTTTAATATGATAAAGAAAATACCAATGAAATAAGATTTTAAGCCTTTGTGTCATTTATAACCTAGTGGAAAGATATAATGCACTAAATTTTGCTTCATTTTTTATTGTAAGAATAATATAATTCCTGAAGTATTTCAATACTGTAAAAAAGATATTCTAAAAATTGCATGGAATTTAGTGCAGCAGTACTTATAGCAAAACAAAATATACCATTCTTCCGAAAAAATAGACGCCTAAAAAAGTCTAAATTTTTAATAATAAAGATTTTAAATTCGTGGGGGATGACAAAACTTACTATTCCTATTAGAGTAATTCCTAACTAGTTTGATATTTCACAAAAACCATGTTACTCATTGACTTAGACAACACGATTGAAATATACTGTATCGATATGCGATGAAGAAATCTTTTTGCTTAATTTTTATTTGCACAGTTATCCAACTTTTATTTTTTTAAAACTAAAATATTATTGGACGTGTTTATTAGAATGGATAATACATTACGAAGTACACGTGATATGTTGTATTATTACTATACCAATATTATAAATGATGAAATTATGATTAAATTTTTCAAAATGATACTCAGTTTTTTCCAAGATATAAATGACTATATGTGTTAAAACAAATACCTTTTATAAAAAATTAGTTGTAGCTTTGCCACACATTATGTTTGAATTTAGATAACTTCACATAATACAAAATTTGTCAAAATATAATTTTAAAAAGATTTAATTTATGGAGTGCAACGAAGTTTATTTTATCTTAAGCCTCTTTTCTTCAGCAAATATTTTTAAAAAGTAACTTACATTTTTAACATATAATACATAAAACGATCAATAAACTGAATTCTGAAAACACACCTTAAACATGTATACTTTTTTTACATTTTCCAGTAGCTATACAAATATTATTATAATTAATATTGGTAAATTGCAAAACTCTGTAAAATTTACGAATGTTAAATATATGTAGCTTACATTTTCGAAATAAATTACGCTGTCTTATCTCTAAAGTAATATATGTAATACAGAATAATGCATTATGATCAAAACGTGTGTGAATAACAGGTTTTTATTTTTCAGAGACTGATCACGTGTATTTTCTTAATTTCTTAATTTGAATTCGGACACTATTATAATGCGTAACATTAGTCACGCTTTGAGTAAAGTTTCCCATTGATTGTAAAATTAGTAAAAAAATAAGTGTTTCAAGAATAAGATTTCTAAGATCAAGAAGAATTGATTATGAGTTTAGAGGATTGAAACTGTTTATATTGTTTTTCAGATAATTGCTGCAATATAAGTAATTATAGGTTAGGTATTCAGTATTTGTGTGTGTGTGCGTGCGTGTGTGTGTGTGTGCGTTGATGGTATATATATAAAACCAGTTTTCTTCTTTCTCTATTGATTGATTTGTATTTGGATGCATTTCGTTTTCCGTGAAAGTGATTGTATCAGAGCTATTAAAACAATCACGTAATTTTAAAAATATACTACATTCGACATTTTTGCTTCAATTTTAATAAAAAAGAATATTTTCATGTGTTATATATAAATATATCTGAATGTGAATAGTATTGAGTCATTAAATTAAATTAATTTTTTCGAAAATCAAATGTTTCATCAATGGAAGCTAAAATAAGGAGTATAATTTATGGCCTTTTATTTTATAAAGCAAATGCATATTTTGTAACTAAAATATGTTCATCTTTAGAGAGTAAAAATAAACTAAAATATTTTCCCCTTTGACATTTGGAAGTTTGGAAGTACAACATATATTTTTTTCTGTATACTTATGTCTTCACTCAAATACAACATGTTCTGTCTGTGTTCATAAAGTTTTATAAAGTAGAAAATGAAATTAAATAATATTTTTTTTCCGAGTTTGTTAACTTTTTTTTTTTTTTTACGTAATCGTTTTAAATGTTTAAGAAAAAATAAATATCCGATAGGATACATTGTTAAAATAATTTTTAATTAAAGCAACACTGATTTCCTCAAAGTACTGAATTTTTTTAGTTATTTTGAAATAGAAGAATAGTTCTATCTGCACTTTTTAGCTTTAGCCTTTTATAGAGAAACAGTTGTAAGTAACAAAAATAAATTGTTCTTCCTTAACTTATGCTTGTGAGACTGATTTAAACCTTTTAACTCCACATTTATTTTTCTTTATCAAAAATTACTTACCTTTTAAGCAAAACATATATTTCTTAGAGAGAGAAAAAAGTTATGCACAGAATAATAACAATAATAATAGAATTTATATAGAACCAACTAGACGTTCTATAGTCTAAATTATACACTAGTTTGCACTTAATTATTCATATAGAGAACTTATCTAACATTTATTAAACAGATAATTAGTTATTGCATGTTCGAACTCAAATTTTCTCCTGTAATTCTATAACTTGTTCTATGTTTTTATATAAATTAATGAATAAATAACATATAGCGCACGTGGAATCTCTAATTCAGTCTTTTAAATAAAGTGCGTGAGACTTGCAAGATCGTTATATTTAAAAACAATAGTCGCTATGAAAGCATTATTGATACTTTTATATTCATTTAGATATTAATGTTTTTCGCTGCTTAATCTTGTTCTTGTAATATAAACGTATTCAGTTTATAGATCAAAGACTTTTTTTTACGTATCCTGTAAAAAGTAAACACATTTATTCAATAAAACACATTGAAATATGAAACATATTTATTTTAAAAAGTGTGAAACGTAAAATTTGAAATTTTACTACGGCTTCAATATATGATTCATAAAAAATTGCATTTTATATGTTACTAAATTAATAAATAAATTTTTAGTTGCCACACTAGTCAACTAATTTCATGTATTTTGAAGCTATAGACAGAGGCCAGCGAAAGTGTTGTCGGGCCTCATGGTAAGGGCTTGATGATAATTTTGCGGGACACATACGATTGAAAATTCTTGTGAGAAGACGTAGAAAATTATGAAACTCCTGAAATTCAAACAAACATGTATCTGATCTCTAACCAATACATTATTTATATTCCAGTCGTTACGCAATATCAGGCAACATGATTCAAATGACTAATTAATTAAAGTTCGTTGATCAAAGATAAATTTATTTTCAGCGTGTCTTCCATCGTCATAGTGGGCAAGCAATCGGACCACCGTTCAAATAATCAAATATATATATAATACACCATTCTAATGGAATAAAATTCTGTGTGATTTATTAAATAAATGTTACTCATGAGGCTATCACGATATTGACGGATAATTTAAGCTAAAAACAAAACTTTTGCGTTCGATGCCAGGCTAGCATGTAATACATTACAAAGATGGATAAATTCCTTCTCCTAGATAAATTCAAGCTATTCATAAATAGAACAATATTACAAGGAATTATTTTTCAAATAAAATTGGAATATAATCAAAGCATCAATTAATTATGGTAACATCTATCAGAAAACAATTCCCTTACATTGTACTAAACAACTCTCCTCGAATTTACCTTCGAATTAGTGGTGGATACTAATTTGTTTTATACTAAATGTTTGTATATATCCTTAATTCTCTCAACGGTAAAAAATCAAGATGTTTTCGTATTTGCTTTCAAAATCTATATACTAATTTAGAATGGCATTTATTAATTTTCAAAGCTATACAAATTGCGCTTTAATTTAAAAAAAAAAAAATGTAATGTTCTTAAATTCTAATAAATGAGTAGATGCCATTTCGGAGATTGGGTAGTGAATCAATCTTAATTACTTAGACAGTGGTTTCCCTACAGGAGTTTACTTTCTGTAACTAAGTAGGATAAGTTTTGCTGTGTTAGGTAAACACGATTGCTGCACCCTCGTACAGTACTACCTCATCCACAGTGAATATTTTTCTTTATTTTGGAAGCTCTGGCTTGTCGTTCCAAAACCTTCCTTTCATTAGCGTCTTCCTGTTACAAGGTTTTGTTCATGTCATAAATTCATATAAGTTGGCAAATGCTAAAAGCAGCCCTACTGAATATGGATCAGTGTTTGCTATAAAATAAAAATAATATAAATAGAAAGTGATTACAATTAAAGTTCGGCTTTCGAAATGCTGTCAAAAAAGCTACTGACCAGATTGAACTGAATAAACTTGAAAAAGGATGAAATGTGTAGCGAAAGTGGACTAGACGATAAGTGACTGCTTGAATTGAATTATAATGTCTTTGGCATGATGTGCTCATTACACTAATTGTATTTTTGAATGTGCTCCGCTTTTTTGCCTTAAAAATGTTTTTCAAGTCATTCAACTCTTTTGCACTATTAGTGTAAAGCCCATAACACTATGATAAGGTTGTGTGACATTGGGTTAGGAAAATCCGTTTTTAATAGTCTTTGTGCAAAGGACGATATACAAAACTACAATAAAAGCACAAATTTTATGCCCCACTATTTCCACTTTCTTCAAGTATATTAAGTTCAAATTAGAAGTCATTTTGAGTAGTGGTTCTCTTTTTACAGCATTTTGAATGTAGAACTTTAAATAGAAAAACACTGTATGTAAAATATTTTTTACTAAAGGAGCATGTACAGAAATACAATAAAACGTAGTTTTCACTTCCTTCCTGAAATTATATGCTGAGAAATATGTTGTATATATATATATATATATATAGATAGATAGATAGATAAATAGTAAATAGATAGACATATAGATAGATGGATAGATAGATAGATATTCGTGACAGCCTCTAAATCTACCTAAAAGGAATATCAGTCACATTTTTAAAAATAATTCAAGCTTTATTTTCTTATCATCAACCTTTTCCAATACATTCACCCATTGTCACCTAAATCATTCGAACAAAGGACACTGAAGCGGCGAGGAGACACTAACTCACGACGTTCGATCATTTTCTTCCTAAACTTGGCGCGTTCTGCCTTCAAATAGTCTGACTCACTCTAAAATTCCTACACGCTATTCCAAAGTTCGCTCCATCTTTACTTATTACCTCCTTAGCATTTAAGTTAAATTTACAGTATTCACACAAACACACACACACGCATATGTATATATATATACAGCTAGAGAGAGAGAGAGCAATGGCTCTGTTATATGGTTTAAAAACCATTTAAAACACATTAAATCATGATGTTTGTTCAGTCTGTAACGGATTTTGTTACCAGCATGTTATCCACTGACTGTATCCCTACCAATACTTGACAACAGTTACTAATTTTCAGTGTAGTTTATTCTTGTAATAGAATGCTTGTAGACATACCTTGTAAATCAAGTTATAGTCCATTGTAGTTATTATTCTTTGATTACAAAGAGCCAATGCTGAGCAAACATTTGTCAAAACGTCATCTTGATCATCATGTAGTTTTCATTCCAAAAGTGTTTACTATATGAGATATAATTTCCAAATAAAAAAGAAGCTTAAAGGGTTATTTTTCTGTTTTAACCACAGATGGACAAAATGAGTATATAACTTCATCTTCAACAAACATTCTTCAGCTAATATACTATACTGTTCGAATTAATTGGGACAAATATATTTTCTTGTCTGAGTTGGTTTGAGGTGTACCAGTTATGTCCCAAACCACTTCAAACCGGTTATATCTGCCTAGAAGTAATGTGACGGATCAATCTTGACTATAATTTACACGTTTGATTGGTTTCAGTACTTTAGTAGTTCAGTTTTGAGCCTTTCAGCATGGTATCTTTTGGCTATAATTTTTCCTTCCACGTAACACGGGTTACTTTTGCTTGTTCAGAGACTGATATTACTCCGAAGAAGCGTTCTAAAATAATCTCTCTTATTGAACATACTTTTATGAATGTTAGATATAGCTACGTTAGTTGGTGTGGGCAAATCAAGTGCTTCAAGAATTTTAAGTACATTTAAAAAAATTCTGGAATATTCTCTCTAAAAAAATAAAATGTGGGAACAAACAGAAAATTACTCCATGAACTGATAAAATTCTAATAAGAACTAGCAAAATAAATGAAAGTAAGACATTCACAGGTCTTCGAAGGGATTTATTGGATTATCGTGTTGAAGTGAGTACCTCAAATCTACAGAAAAGGGTTCTGGATGTTAGCCGTAAAACCGAAGAACAAGCAATTTTTAATTTAGAAAACGATGAAAGATTGCTCAGTATAGACAGGAAACATAGATCATGGACTGTTAACGACTTAAAAAACGTGATCTTCAATGATTAAACACATTTATTTGTGCAGGGATACAAATCAAGTGCAGTTAGACGAAGTGAAGTTGAAACTCTGTTGCCACATCATATACAACAGAGGGTAAAACACCCTTCTAAACAGATGTTTTGGGGTTTTTTCACAACAAATGGCACACATGAAATTTAGTTTCTCTTAAAAGCATGATGAATTCTGTCAAATACATAAAAGTATTAAGTAGTAGGATTGTTCAATTCATGAAAACATTAGACGGAGCATTTCAACAGGACTTGACTTTTTCTCACGATTCGATATTAGTCCAAATTTTTATGCGGGGAAATAAAATAGGAGTTGTGTTTGGCCTGGTAATGCATCCCACCTAAATCTTATGGAGTATTCACAAGAATTATTTTAGCTAAGATGAATTGCACGACAACAGAACAGGCTATAAACATGTGTAGCCCCTCGATGATAAAGTCTATATCATGCGTCATACACTGGTGAATTTAAGGCTAAAACGTGTTCAAAAAGGTTATTTCTGCTGAAAGAGGACATTGTTCATACTAATATACATATTTCCCAATTTACTTAAAATATGCAATGATTAAAAGCTAAGGTTTTAGATGAAATCGTTTTTCCCGTTTGTCCCAATTAATTCGAACGGTATAGTATATTTTTTACTCTATATCCTACAAAAATTCTTTTAATATACTGTGAGGAAATAATGAATTCTGAGATATAACATAATAGTCAAATACGTTTGAAATTTGAACGAAAATGGTCCCCATTCAGTTTAAGTAAGAAAAAGAAATAAATTTAATAACGTCTTAATGAGGTTAGGAAGCTTATAAAACTGCTTTATTACAAAAATTACAGGTTCATGATAATAATGTGTCAAGAAAAAGCTAAAAACAGTTCAGTTATGTATGAAATTAAATTTTACTTTTAAATGCCATGTCTCTGATTCAAAAACTGTTTCAAATTTTGAACAGTAGTCTTATCTACATAACATATTAGCAAACGCGAATTACTTTGTTGCCTTTCATCGAAATGACTTGTGAATGTGATATAGATCCGAAAATGAATACTTTCAATAAGATTCACTAGAATTTTGCTTATAAATTGTTTCGGAACATGATTTTACTGATAAGGAGCACCACCAGACAAAAAGTTCTTTAAATTTAAGGAAACTGGTTGATGCTCATGACATCATGAATTTTATTGAATGAGGAAAGTATCTGCAAATAGTTGTTATTCAGAAACTTTTTTTTATGATTAAATAAATAAAATGTACGAGTAAAACTTTTGTTTGATAACTATTGACAAAAACGGGAACTCTTGGATATTTTAACTTTAAAAAAAAAGCTCTATTTGTATAAGTAAATGTTAAAATATATTTCCCAACTGATTATTTTAAAAGAAAAGTATCAAGATTTATACTAAAGAAAAATTATTCAGCAGGTCTCTGTGTTTTTGTACATTGAAACCTGTCCTAAATACTAGAAGTAGCATACAATTATTAAAATTACGACATGACATATTTAAATATATTAAGGGAACGATCGATTCTGAAGATCAGTTCAGTTTCTCGTTTAGTTCTGGATAAGTATTATATTCACTATATCTGTATTACAAAGCATGATTAAATTACTAGTTTTTCTGGAAAAGAAACATTAGATAAAAGCGATCTATTTAATTACTAACAGTAAAAAATTGCTTTAACCTTGTACGAAATTACCAGACATTTAAAAAAGAAAAGTTTTTTTTCTTCATTTGTTAAGTGACATACTAGCATGAAGATATGTTACTGTGATAGCCAAAATTTATTACTCCGAAGATGCACTGCCAAAAATATAATATTTAGCAAAGCCCTCATATGAACATTCAAATACATTCGTTAAAATCAACATGAAGGAATGGACTTATTGAGAACATAAATACACACAAAAACTTTTGTTTTGAAATTAGTATAATTTGATAATTTTGCAGCGTATATTTATGAACTAGTGCAAAAAGTAGTTTAATGTTAACTTTGTAATGGTTGGTTTATTACCTACAAAATATGTAATATTTTTATAAACATACTATAATTCAATTATAACTTCTTTTTTCATAGTTGCATTCAATTGCTAGCCTTTTCAAAATCTTATGTAAATTAAATACTTTGAATAAAATTACATATTTGATCATTTGAAATAATTTACAGATAAAATGAGAACTTATTAATGTTTACCATTGTATTAGAAATATTTAATTCCAATTTTTTTCTTAAACTTACATTTGGCCCTTTGAATTAATAAAAACATATCTGAAATCCTTGCTGTTGTTTTTTAGAACATAACGAAATTATCTCACCAAAAAGACAGCTATATATTGATAAAGGTGTTGAAACTGTAGAATTTTTTTTCCCCAAAAATATTCATGTTTGTGAAATTTATAACATTATAATTTATTTTAATCTCTTATTTGTATATTTTAAAGGGTTAGTACCAATATTAATTTTCACATGATAAGTAATTCACATTTTTATTTTATCGAAAAAATTACATTATTCACATATTTTCTTACGAATAAATATTTACTATATATACGCTTGTCATACAAATATAATGCATACAATTATTTAAAACATTACAAAATACCAAGTGCATCCAATTTTGTAACTGATCTCAGAACACTTACATATATTTCTTAAAAAATTTCGTCTGACATTACAATTCAAAAGGCTTTCTCAAAATTATTTCAATTCAACAAATTCAAATTTTCTATGATTTGAAACTCAAGAGGATGCACCTATTCAAGACAAAAACTAATTCTTATTCTAATTCTCATTTTACTCAGTGAACTTTGCAGTTATAATTTTCTTTCTTCCGTTAATTTATTAAAAATATTTTTAATTAAGATCTTTTTTTCTTTAAAATGTTTAATAATTCTTACAGCACTATTTTTGCAGCAATGCATCTATTTGATTAAAGTTAACTGGCTTCAAATCTGAATCCAAAATAAGATAGAAAAAAAAAATATGTCAAGCAAACTAAATCGTAATATTAAATAGAATTGCTCCTTTTAGATGATAAGTCGCATAAAATAATAATAAGCACATTCTTAAATTAAATACATTTATTGCAAATTTATCAAGAATTTTCGAAATATTTTCTATCTGAATAAGTCCCAAATCAGTTTTACAAAAATGTTATTCGTTCCCAGTTGAAAATTTTTTCGAACATTCTGCTGCTTTGGAGACTATCCATGTATTTGATATTCAAGAAAAACTTCGCCGAATTTTTATTTATGAAAGTCTAGACATCCATTTTACGCATCATTTTCTGCACAGAACATCTGCATTTTGTTTTACATAGATAAGGCACGTTCTGTATCTGAAAATTCTTTGAAAAACACATTCTACTCAGTAATAATGAATACCGAAACTGCTTTATGATGCGTTATTAAATTACGTGTGCTTAACATATTTTCACATACGAGTATATTTGTTCTAATAATTGAATATAGCTTTGATATTAATAAAAAGGAGAATTTATATACTTATATATATGTGTCGCATAGCTCAAAAATATAAAGGCCCAGACACATCATATTCAGTACTTTGAAACTATGGGTGATGTGCGTATGCACATTGATGCAGATTTTCTGAAATTCGCTTTAAACTCATTATTATTTTACTTTGCAAACCATTTTTGGAAAATTTTGTGATCAAACTTTTGAATGAAATGTTGCAAAATAATTAATTTAGTCCCATCTAATATATTAAAAATTTATTTTTAAAAGAAAAAAAACCGTATTTGCTTCAAGCGTAAAAAGTAAGCCCATTTTTAGCAAATTGTTGAAAGTAGCTCAAAAACGCATTGATTTCTCCGACAGGTATAATCGTTTTATACGTATTCAAGATACATGATATCCATACGATTTATGTATGTATGAATATTTCACTCTCTCTTTTTTTTTGAAAAATCAACCAGTTATAAAAGTATCATTTGCAATTTTTTATTCAATTAGTTTTCAAAATTTTTGTAACTTTTTATTTACACATATAATTTTGCCTCATACTATGTCACATAATGTCACATATAGTGTTACTTTGTAACATGAGTGCATTGGCAGATAATTTTCAAAACACTTACATCACAATTATTAAAATTTCATGTTTAATAGCTGGACTTTTTAGACAGCTGGATTGTATATTAATAAATGTTACAACTGGTATTCAGTGATTATAAAAGTAAGATTATCGTGAAATAATTACCTTTATGTTTTACTTTTGAAATTAGTAAATTTCTTTTAACGTTAGTTATAACTTTATGAAAAATGAAATATATTTGGATGCTTTATTAATCCATAGAATTATTTATTATAATATTAAAAGTAATACATTATTTTTGGAAAAGAAAACATTTATTACAAATTTTCAAGAAAAAAACAACAACTGAATATTAAAAAGCGTTTAGGGAATCACCTACATGGACCAAAATTCAATTCTAGTTATCACGTGAAATTAATATTTCCTCAAAAACTAAGTTTGTAATCAACAGATTCACATTTACACTAATTCTTTGTAGTCGCATCACCTAGCTGAAAATTTCTTGTTTATAATTAGAAATTCGTAGTCTTAGATATTCAAATCGAATTACAAGAGAATCCCGATTCTACTAACGAACTATCGTGTAGAATTATGGGAAATATTGAAAATTAAATGGATCTGAGTTTTAAAACTTTTGCATTCATATATTAAATGCTAGGACAGAGAAGTATAGATTCAAGATTCATCCTTTTCGTTGGAGTGTGTAGTTGGAGCGTGTGTCAATAAATTATGCTGCATGTTTCCAAATATATATCTTTGCTCATACAAATACTTTTAGAATGGCTTACACTTATTTTATGAGCTTGATTTAAAAATTGCTCTTCCTATAAATGCTAGAAGGAAACCCATGATAAATCTTGTTTGTACTCATGATGGAAGAGTTTAAGTTTCTTAGTTTAAATATTTGGACCTATATATCAAATTATTGTGTTTTAATCCAATGGAATCTGTTTTTCCCTTCGTTACCCTTAGATTGAAGTGGATTCAAACATAGAGGAAGAAATGAACAATCATTCAGCATTTGAGAATAAAAAAAAATAATCATTCTACCATTCATCAACCATTTAAATTGAATTTTTCAAAAATTTGCTTTATTCAAATATTTTTAGTCACTGTTATTGTTTAAGTATGCGCAACAAATCAATAATAAATTTTATTGTACCAAAAACTGGCGACTTAATACACGTAAAGTTTGTAAATTGTAATTATGAGGAAAGAGGAAGGATAGTAAACTAAATTACACAATATTTTTTTTAAAAAATGAAGTTGCAAAAATTTACTGTACAAAAAATATTTTAACTCTCGCTTATCTTAAAGCTAAAATGCGGTTACTTAAAAAAAAGAAAAAAAATATTAAAATACTTTTGAGTATAATTTTAACATAATACGAAATAATCTATGCATTTGAAGCATTTTGCACACGTTATACGATAGTATTAGGTTGGTGCTTATGAAATACCGGGTTTTTTCTGTAAATGTCAACATTCATCCCTCCGTTTTCGTTATGCTTTTGTTTTTAATCTTGGTTACATCGTATTGTTCATGGCTATAGAATTTCCATTCACATTTAACCAAAGACAATTTTCTCAAAATTGTTCCATTTAGTTATATGTCTCCATTTTGTAAAGATATGAATTTGGTACTCCATATTTACTATCAAAAAGTATATGTTTGATAGTAAATATTATTTAACTGTGACCAACTACCAGGTTGAATTCGACAATAAATATATGTAATTCAGCAAATCGCTTACTTTAATTTTTAAAGAGAACATGCGTTTCTCAAACAAGCTTTAAATTTGAAAAATAATAAATGTTGTACAAATTCAAGACAACACAGAATTGATTGTCTTAGAAAATAAGAATCATTTCTGCATAAGATGTCGCACAATTCATTTGCTTAAAAATCACTCATAGAATTTTTGAATGAAAAAAAAAGCTTCTCTTTTGGAATGTATCTTATGTAAATTGGCCATTTTTTTGGCATTCATGAGGAATCAGAAACAATACTTATGCATCAAAAACGCATACTTTATCATAAATGGATTGATGATGAACTTCTTTTCACGCTTTTCAAGATAACCTCATTTTTTTTAAGTTATCATAAGATATTGAAAGGTTATTTACTTCAGTAAATTTGTTTTTGAAGAGGGGCGGATGATTCATAACGATGCCACCTATTAAAATGTTTGTTTCAAATATAAAGTTCAGAGCAATTTAATAAAATTTATCCTGGGTGCAGTTTTTTACATCTGAAATTTATTTACAAGTTTAAAAAATCCCAACTAGCGTACTTTTTATTGAATTGTGGTGATTTTTTTGCATCTAAGAAATTTACGAATATGAGGTTTCACTATGAATCCACCGTACTTGAAAAGAGATAAAAAATATTTTGATCGATCTGGATTATGTAAAACCAATTTTTGAGGAATACAATACTTCCTAATTCAATGAATCCAATGACAACATTCCTAAAGCAATATCCATCCTAAAAAAACCTTTAATTTTTTTTATTTTTCTACTGTCTTTGATTATATAATTTTCGAAGTGTTTTTCTAGAATATCTATAAGAACAGTGCTTTTTTCAAAGTTTCAACATTCGCGACCCAATATTCCATTATAATTTTCTTCCATCCTTATACACACACAATAACAGTATATTAAATTCAATAATACTAAACTTTGACGCAAAAAAATACAACACGAATTTAATCTATTAACTGCCACTGGCGTATATAAACGTCTCGCTCAGCCAAATCGTTAATTTCCCCGGACGTATATATACGTCTTTCTAAAGTATGATCTTTTCTGTGCACTGCTATCCATAAATTTATTCCGAAGACTTTGGAATGCAATAAAAGGACCTTGACAATGCTTGTGAAGAATTTACTTATTTCAGATTATTTGTTTCTATATTCCTCCTTCCAGCCCCGATACAACACGTGCGTTACCCTCCGTGGGAAACGGTTGGCATTGGAAAGCGAATCGCGTAACTTATAATCGGCAGTTAAGGGATTAATTATATAAACCGTACAAATTAAAGAGATAAGTGTTATTTTTTGTGTATAACTTATATATGATAATCCCACGGGACACTGTTAATTATTAAAATTGTTCTTAACTTGGTATTATTAAATTAAGTATAAGATACATTGTGTAGCACTGATGCATTTATAAGTTAGTTTAAATGTGTATTTTATTTTTTATTATGCAGAATGCATTTTGTTTACTTTCCGTAAATTAATATTGTTTTAAAATTTTATTTTTTTTCTTCTTTTCAATATGCTCGCGCACCCCTCAAAGAGTTGTCGCGTCCCCCGAGGGGGGCGCGCCCCACAGTTTGAGAAATGCTGTATTAGAGAATTTACTCCATTATCACAACTATGTATCAAATAATCGTATTTCTGAATGAAACAATATATTTTACAATGAAGAATTTTGTATTTCCAAGGGTAAGTAAATAATTACTTATACTTTTCGTTCTACAAATTTATTAAACAAAAAAAGGAGTACAAAAAATACACTGCTTTTCGATAGTCTTCACCTTGAACAGTGCACTGTGCCCAGCATGCTACAATTGTCCATACGCCTTCCTTGAAGTAGGTGTTCGGTTGGTGATGAAGGCGCTTTTTTGCATCTCATTCAGAACATCCATATCTGAGGCAAAACGATGACCTCTCAAATAGTCTTTGAGTGCCCCAAAGAGGTGAAAAAGAGAGTGAAGTATGATCTGAAATGAAAGGTGTTCCAGAGTCCAACTTGATTGTTTCTATGGTGTAATGGGTTATATGCGCAAGGAGATTGTCTTGCAACAAAAGAAGTTTCCTTAAGAGTAGACCATGGTATTTGGCTCAAATTCATGGTTTCACCTTAATGGCCAAGACATCATTGCACCTTGCATTATTCACAGTAGTCCCCTTGTTCAAGTAGTCGTCTAGTACAAGCTCTTCTTCGTCCTAAAGCACAGTTAGCTTCACCTTTCTAGTTGATAGCGATGAAATCCTGGGTGTTTCCACTCCATACTCTAGCATTTCTATTTGGGCTAGTTTTTCATGATTCCAGGTTTTATACACGGGCATTTTTTTGCTTAGAAATGCGTCGCCTTCCACTATGAATCATTCCATTAAATGTTGGAAGTGGAACGTTTGGTATTTTCTCTTGCGGTAAACATTCGTGGAACTCATCGCACATACACTTTTAGGATTTTGTCGTGGATAATTTGATAGTAGCTACCCTATCTGATGTAACTAGTGCTTGAGCGTGCTGAATGCTGTTGTCAGGGGTTAAGGTTGACAGTCTGCGAGCTCCCTCTTTTTGTGTTGTGATCTTTCTGTGCCTCATTTAATTGTTTCGATCCACACAATAAAAACTTTTACGAGATAAAGCGTTTTCCCTGTAAAGTGACAAAAGTCACAGGCTATTTTCAGCATCTTTCACCACAAACATTCTGATCACTCCTCGTTGTACTGCTTTGGTGCTATCTGATAGCAGATCTGGCATGCTTTACCTGTTGTAGCTAAGTGGCAAGTGACGTGATCGCAATTAAATTCCTCATACATGACCACAGTGCACTAACCCAACGCAGACGCATGCGCCTGCATCTATCTTTGTTTATTTAATAATATTGCAGAAGAAAAGCTGTAAAAAATTTTTGGCTCGTTTGTAAGAAGTTTTATATTCAACAAACATATAATTGAAAAAAATTATTTTTACGTTGGCTCAAAATATATATTAATTATAAATATCATATATAAATATACTTTTGTTGCTTTTCTTATTTTTGAAATTTGCAGAATTCAACATACTAATGAAAGCAAATTTTGTGAATATATAACAATGGAGCCATTTTCTAATAGAGAAATATTATTTATTTCCAGTTTTTATTTAAGGTATCCGAACACGTTGAAAATGACAAAATTCAGTCGAGACAGATATTTTTGTTTTTTATTTTATTGAATAGAGCTATCTTTTGACTTTACGAAATATACTTTATTTTGTTTCTACACTACCTAGAGGCCCAGTTACAATCAATTTTATAAAGTTAGAAAAACCGGAAGTGGGTTTTTGATCTACCAGAAATGGGCATTTAAATGGCTCAAAATCTATCATGGCGAGTCTGATAACTCAAAATATTACGAATGTATTTCTATAAGACTTTTTAAACCTGATATTTACGCTATTTTCTAGAGAATGTACTAAAACATGTCTTATTATATGAATACTTTTTGAGTTATGTCTTGTTATTTAAATAATGGTCTCATAAAAAATGTAATATTTCTTATAATGTTTACTCAATCAACTCTAAAATGTTCAAATTTCAATAAAAAATTTAAATTTTAGTACATATTCTAGATAAATGCATCTAGTTTGTTTCCGTAAAACTTTTAGTAATGTATGTTTATTACTTTTTTCTCTAACTGCTTTGAAGTGTTTCAAAAATATTGCTAAAATTTCATTTTTAATTGTGATTTTTGCAAAATTCAGATAATTTATATTAAATGTTGATAGTTAAATAGAGAGAGAGTAATATTTATTGGTATTGAATCCTAAAAGAGCATTTATAATGTTTTAGTATGCTATTTTGTTAAAAAGTACTCCGAACGTGTTCGGATACCTTAAGAAAAAAATATTAAAATATATTTGATCTTTATATGTAAGATAACAACAAATAAAAATTTTTAGATAATAATAGTTTCCTAAGTAATCGTAGCTGAAAAGTATTAGATATATATTATTTTTAGGGGGAAAAAAGGGGAAAAAAACTTGCGATTTTCTCTGAATGCATAAAACTCACTTAAACAAATTATGTTTCTCAAACTATTCAAAGGCTTAGTTTTTCAAATTGAAGAAGCTATTTTTGCAAACGATTTTTGCTGTAAGTTCATGAATACTATCGTTGAGAAAATATTTTCTGCTAGATTTATTCTTATTTCATTGTTACTGAATTGAAATTTATTTCGACCTAAAAGAATTTCCAAATGTAGTAATGTATGAAGGATAGTCTTGAGATTTGACGTTTACAGGATATTCTAAATGCATTTTGCTTATGAATGTCTACATTTCCTTTTAAACGCATCATTTATTTCATATGTCTGTTTTTTTAAAGAAAACTACACTCTAAAAGAGTTGCTTTATGCAAATTTCTATGGATTGAAGAGTTATATAAATTGCTATGTGAAGCGTTATTAGTTTTTTAGCATAATTTTTTTCATAAAACTGTACTTACGTCTTTAATATGTACAGTAAATTCCATCTAATGTTTATTTATAAGTCATTTAAATTTGAGAAAAGGAAATTTTCGAGATGGATAATTTTACAAAAAGTCCATTCTCAAAAAATATTACGAATTTTCTTTTGCTATATAAAAGAAATATGTGAAAAATAGTTAATTTAGGTTCCATTATGAATCGAGTTATTCAATGGAAGTAAGTTTTTTTATTAATTTTACTTTATTTTTTAAAAAAAAAGCAGATTCTAAGTAAAGAAATTTTTTTAAAGGAAAAAAATAACTATAAGAACCATACGTAAAAATAGGCATTTTAATTATTTGAAATAATAATGCATCTACCTCTTATATGGATTTCACAATTTGCAGAAAGGTAGTTATAATTTCATTTTGGGTGTGGTCCAACAAAACAAAAGACATGAATCCAAAATTAGAACATTTGTCTTCAGTGAAGCATAATTTTTTTTTATCTTTGTTCTTCCCAATTTATTAGAATTGTTGTACGATGTATTATAAATTTAAGTGTAAGAATGTATAGGGAAATGAAAACTTGGTACTTTAAAATATGATTCATATTTTAGAGGGATAACTTATTAATGGAAAAGATATTTAAGTGTTAAGAAAATGGCACATTTACTGGTATTAAATTCAGAAGTTAATTTTAATATGAGCTACGTGTGTTAGGAAGGTTTAACAAAAATTTATATGCAAAAGAATGCATTTAAAAAATACAGTCTGCTGTATACTGGATTGTTTCAAAAATATTAAAATATTTGTAAACTCTAAAGATTTTTAAAATAATTAAAATGTTATTTAGTTGATATTTTTGAACAAAGCATTTATAAGTAAGTAATATTTTTAATGATAATAATTTTTGTCCACGTGTGCTGAATGTTGGAGATTGAGAACTAAGTAACACGAATATACTTCGGGTTTTGTTTTTCACCCGAATATAATTATTTTGTGAATAGTTTTAAATTTTCTCTCCGAAAAAAAATGCATTTTAGTTATACATGTAATTCTCTGATGCAAAGGTTTGCTCTTTTTTCTTAATCATGGAATAAATAAATCGTTAAACATACTGGAAAATAAGACCTAATCTAAAATTAAACCCATTAAAAAGGTTTTGAAGAGTTTCAAAATGAGTGACCTACCCTTAATTTAAGTCCTAGTTGAGATTGTCAGCCAAATGGCTGCTAGACAGTAAATAGTCAATCAAAGTTTAAAAATTATTCACTGTTTACATTTAATAAGTTAGATGTAGGTATCTAATATTTCTAATATTATATTCTAACATTCTGCAAAAATCTAAAATTATTCACTTTTTTCGGTGCTTCATTTCGGCTTCTATCAATCTAATAATTAAATCCGATTTCTAATATTATACTGATAAATCCAAGCTTTAGGTACGGCTTTCATTTGTTTGAGTTTTAATAAAACGAAATAAACACAGGCATATTATACGGACAATTGTAGACCGAGAACTGATACAAGTACGAAATACCTTAGTTAAAAAATACATTTGCGCATGCGCCCACTGCCTATTCAACGAAAAGTTTTTCTTCGGCGTAATCAAGCAGGAACTTAAATAATGGAAGCAGATGTTTGCAACTGCGAAATTAAAACTTTAGTATTCGATACGCATTTTAAAATGGAGGATTTTTAGATGATGATGTACTAATTTTTTAAAAGATCAATAATACGTTTAATTTATATATGATAAGTATTAGAGAATAAGATATGTGTTTTGTTGAGTATAAGAAAATCATTGTTGACGAATAATTGTACAACTTTGTGCAAAGAAAAGTTAGAACTTCGAAACGGCTCAAAAACAATGAGCCGGGTTTAATAGTTTAAATCACTGAATTGGTGATATAGATCTTAAGAACCGAAATTGTGAATCATACTTCGGCAACCTTTAATTTATGTGTTAAATGGCATCTCTGAATGAATGATGACAAAATATGTTGCTGTTCACCGAACCACAACACACACAAACTAACACTATTAAATAGATCGTTTTCTTAAGCTAAGCGATTGTGTAGGGCATTTCTTCAGAAAAGATGATTTAACTCCTGGATGAAATTAAATGTTTGTATACGGAATTTTACATATATTTATATATAATTAAACATTATACTTGAACATAAATAAAAAATAAATTTACTGTGCATACAAATAATACATCCCTTACACAAATAAGCCCTATGAGGTCTTTCTCAACATAATATGATGTTAAACCGATAGTTATTTATGAAAACATATTGTGTGATCGCAATTATTTTAGGAAAGGGTAAATTATAGAATTGGAAGATTATATTTTACATCAGCCTAGATATTCTTTATTCACTGAAACTTAATTGAAAATGCTGATTTTAATTGATATAATCCAAATAATGTTTGTCTTGACTATCAAATCATCAACTGAATGGGTTAAATTTTGAAATGATGTTTCGTTATAAGAATACGCGTTATGGAAAACTCAGTTATTTATGAATGGTATTTTGTTTCTTCACTCTGGCATTTTAAAAAAAAACTCTGACTAGATACCACTCTCGAATTTCTGTAAGGGGCATCTAAGGAGCTTAAGATTCATGGCCAACCACACGACATTTGCTACCTGCAGTTAGTACGAAGTTACGTGTGCCACCCCTTCCTTAACTTATAAATGTGAGTCTGATTTTGACAAAGATAAACTTCATTTTCTGTCCTACCCTTAAGCTGGATTTAAGGTGTCTCAGGGGTGTTAACTTTTTCTGGAGGGCTGAAAATATAAACAATATTCAAATACATATAACTCTTTTAAATTTAAATTAAATAATTCGAATATTTTACACATTATTTATAAAAAAATGAGGCTTCAGAAAAGTGTAAAATGTTTAAAATATAATCATAATTTTAAAAATTATAATCATATGAAAATAAGAAATTTTTTATAAGAAATATTAATTATAAGTTTAATGCGCGCACGCTATTTTCTAAAATAGTAGGCTTTGATGCATAAAGCTTTATAGAATTATAAAATGTACCATACAATTTAAGCCCTAGTAAATTAATAATAATACGTCTTTTGTATTTCAAAATATTTGACAAATATTGAGTTTTTTTTAAAAAAAAATTGAGAATATCAATTTTATTTTTTAAAAAAATATAATTTAATATTTCATTTATTTAAATTTACTACGGTGTAATAAGGGTACATTTAACTTTATAAATCAACTAATTGCTAGTAATTAAAGCTAATTATTTTGAAAATATCATGCGCTGTAAGAAAAAATAAATGTCTATTTCCTCGTGAAATGAGACTAATCTTTAATTATTTCGAATTCGTTTTTGATTTTTTTTTAAAATTAGGTTAATTTTTTCACTGCTAATAATATCAATCCAAGATAAATTACTGACAAAAATAATATAAAAGGCTTGGTTTTTCCTTGAAGTTTTTTCAATCGATTTCTTTATTTTTCTTTTTGTTGTTCTTATAAAATAATGAATGCATTGCTTATAAATATATTATGGTTTTTCATTTTACACAATATTAAATGTAATGAACCACACATATCCATTTAAAACAACTATGATCAACTGGAAATGGCTTCACTAGCTAAATTATGATGAAACACGATTTCGTGAACAAAGTTGTTTTTATCTAGCAGTAGGTTATAATACTGATGTCACTAAAAACTTATGATGTAGCAGGACTGATACATGCTTAATCCAACATGGTTCAAAATACTCAGGGTGGTATGGCGTGGAAAATTGGAGAGGTGGTTGTGTGAGCCAGATATCAACATTGTCATTTCATTATAGTTTAAAATTATGGGGTACGTTAATAATAACCCTTATTTTTCTTAAAGGGAAGCATTAATAGAAATTCAAATATCCAAAGTCCTGTATAAAATACATACAGTATTTAGTTTATAAATAAAGTTTTATCCTTTGGAAAATGTTGAAAAGATTTAAAGTATTATGTCAATATAAGAATTTATTTTAAACTTAATCATTATAGTTTGCCATTGTACCCTCTTAAAAACTAGAATAAAAGGGAATAAAGGACAAAACATCCTGATAGAAATGTATATGGAATGTGCCTCATGAACACATTTCTCTCTGAGTAACTGGGATGCAATCTACGTATATTGGATATTCTTCAGAAAGGTATTTTTTTTAGTTTCCAATTTTTGGTGCATAAATATTGATTAAATAAGAATCTGTGCTAATTAATAATTGTGTACATCAAATGATGAGGAAAAATTTCCTGTTTATCCTTATGAAAAGTAACAAATATGTTATTTGTCGAAATAAAAGCTCAACGAATAAGCACAAAAGTGTAAAGTCGTTAATAGGAAATGGGAAAACAAAACGTCAAGATATCATTACACTTTAGGAGAAAGAGCTTTGAATAAACTTACATCTTTCCTCGAATGCATAGGTATGATTTTGTGCTACTTTAACTTTATAAAGAACACACAAAAAAATTTGTAAGATTATATTTTCCTACCTCTGCAAAAAAGTAAGAACTTTCCCTTTTCATAAACCAAATTACTTAAAAAATTTATATCCACATTTTTCAAATAAAATTACATATATCACTTTCTTTAAATAATGGACTAATTCATAGCTAAATCTTCTTTTATCAGGGCTACAATGGTAGTTTGAGTACATAAGAAACTGAAATATTCCCGGCAATAATCCTTCTAATTTCCGAATAGAAGCGATGCAAAATAAAATTATTTCAATACAATACCGACAAATATTATATTATCTACATAATCATCTGAAAAAGAACTCTACTGAAATTTCTGTTCAATTGAAACATACATTCAGAGATTCTTCTATGTTTTGCGTAAATGAAAAATAAGCTATTCTTTCTGTGAAAACGTGAAAATAATTTTGTGCAAAATATTTATTATAATCCTTCTTGTAACTTTTTTGTTGGGTCTTTAAAAAACATAGATCCAAAGCTCAAGCATATTCTTAAACATGAATTGTGTGTGAGGAATATTTCATATCAAACATTTTCATGACCAAACATTGCGTTTTTAGGGGTACTCATATAAGTATTTTCTATCTGACTCATTTTATATGTAAAATACTGCAGGAAATCAACATCGAAGAGAAACAACTTCACAATCT
Organism: Trichonephila clavata; assembly: GCA_019973975.1. NCBI lineage: Eukaryota > Metazoa > Arthropoda > Arachnida > Araneae > Nephilidae > Trichonephila > Trichonephila clavata. The sequence continues at coordinate 403,940 of BMAO01002047.1, forward strand.
GACATTTTGCTATATTACGAAGTTATATTCTGAGGTCAAACTTTAGAAGTAGGATATTTAATAGGAACAATTGAAAATAACTACATTATAAGCAATGTTAACGTTATTAATACTTAATATGTTATCTCCCTTTTATTAAACATGGTTGTATGTGAGTGTGTATGATATTTTTTTTCATATAAATTCCTAAAATAGTTATCCATGAGAACTATGATATTATCTCTACTATCCTTTATTATCTCAAGTGAACGTAATTTGTTATGATATATATTTAACATAAAAGGGAGACTCCAGAATATAATACTTAGAACTCATATTCATTTCAACTGAAAAATTAAAATTTAAAAAAAAATGATTACTTTTCTTAGATTTTATATTGGTAATCGTTTATAATGATATAAATGAATATATATATATATATATATATATATTATTTGTAAAAAATAACAGCAAGATTAATTTAACGTATTTAGATAGCACCAAAATCAAACGACTTAATAATTCGTTTTGGCTCTATGTACAACGAAACAATAGTTGCAGCTTGCTTTATGTTTGTGAAATTAGAAAGTAGAATACTGCAAATGTTTTAAATTTATAATTAATTAATTCATAAATTAAATATTAAATACAATATTCATGAAACCCAATCAAACAAACTCAGATTTCAAAAGTTAAAATTCGAAATTTTTAAAAGGATCAAGAGTAAAAAAAAATGACATTGAATGGCCGTATTGTTTGTGTGACATTTGGGAAGAAATCATATGACATTTTATTCCACCAAGATATCTAAAGCTTCTTAACTGAAGTAAACCTTTTTAAGATTAATTAATAGGATCATTTGAAAATCATTTAGTCAAGTCCACTTGCTAAGTAATTTGAAATAAAAATTATAATGGGACTTCGCTATAATTTAATCCATTGAAAAGTATTCAAATTAACAATGCAAGAGGAGAGCAATCATACCTCTATATATTTAACATGCACTTAGTAAAATGTTTAGAGTGTTGGGGTGATAGCATTATACAGTAGAAAAATAATATAACATAATTAAATGAAAATATGATTTTAAAATTTAGGGTATGATATAAATTCTTTTCAATTTATTAAAAATGTTTAGTCTTCTGAACACCTTTCAAAGAGTCTTAGAGAGACGTAAACTGGCATTTTTTAAGTGAGATTGGAGAAAAATAAACTGATAAAGACAAGTGGCAAAGGGTTATGACGTATACTTTTCACTCTCCAGAGGGTGAACCATTCAAAAGATTTTCAACAATTTTAGCTATTCTTAAAACATTTCCAGTTCTGAAATCTCTTGAATTCTCGAAATAACTTTAGAAAATTCATCAAAAGAATATAATAGCTTCTTCTCAAGATCTGCATCTAATCGTAACTGTAAAAACACTATTATGATAATGTGGTGACAGCTAAGTAATCGAATTCAGTATTGCAATTTTCAAGGATTTAAAATGTAAAGATGAATTTTGATAAAATGTCTTTATTAAAAACACATTTCTAAAATACATAATTAATGTAAGAATAAAGACATGCATATTAAAGAAAGAAAATCCATATTATCTTGCATTTTGGGGTAAGTAAATTATTTTCCTTTCTGTCATAGATATTAACTTTCTCATATGACATTCACTGTCCAGTATTTTCATTGAAAAGGGCACTCTAGAATGCAGTAGCATTAATATTGTGCTTCCCAATATCCCGGTTATTTATTCCACCTTCCCTCATACTCCCCCTTTTTATAGAATAAAAATTCACACCTACCTCTTAAAATAAAAAGTTTTTATAAATGTACACCTTAACTAAAATGGCCAATGGGTCAACTACTAGAAAATGGCAAATTCAGTCTATTAATAGCAGACATTTTAAGTCTGTAATGCAAAATAATAGCTTTGTACTCATTCGTAATGAGTTTTCCATTAAATTTCCTTTTTTAATTAGTTAACTTATAAACAATCATTAAATTAAAAAATCCTTTAAAAACTTTAAATTGAAGAGTTAAAATCAAATTGATGTATGTCAAGCAGACCCAAAAAAAGCAATTATTATTCCAAGTCATGTATAAATCTCTAATTGAAGTTACTTAGGGAGTTAGTTCAAAGATGCTCTATCGGATTAAAGTTTAAAGATTAGGCTGATCTAATTTTTTCCTGTGTAAATCCTAAAAGTATTCAAAAGCAGGAATAGCTACGTTAGCTCGAGATTTTCAATTAATTACGATTCACTATAACACAACTGTATGTTCGTATATTTGGAGCAAAGATGTCATCCCGATGCTACAAGTGTCTTCTATAAACCATAAGTGTGACTTTCAAATAAGATTCCCTCCTAAGCGACAATTTCAATTCCTGTATAAATATGTCTTTCAAAAATATAATAGTTTTAGTTTTAGATGCATTATTCTTTTAAAATCAGGTCATAACCTAGAATCTATTTCCAAAGTAAATCGGAACTCATGTGTGAATAGTACAAAATCTCCTCAAAATATATTTCCCGATAAAGTGCCTTAATTTGTAATGTTAACATGTACTTCTGTCTTATTATTTGAAATTAACAACTAAAACGTAAATAAATGATGTTTTGCATTGAATCATTGAAACTGAAGAAACGCGTGCAACATAGTAGTGGGTAATGTCGTACATGTTAAGGCACATTGGTGTAAAATGAGCATACATCCTCTTTCATCGGTTCTAAAAAATACCCAGCAAACTTGCACACGTTTTGTAACCCGTAGCCTGGGCAGAACAAGTCATATTGACATTGAATTTTCATATTCAAACTAATTCTAGGGTGTTTCGGGCAAAATGGAGAAACAGCACCTTTTAAATATTACCAAAAATAGTTTCGTTTTAATTCCTGAAAATCAATAAATATAAAATAATTCCCTACAAATTGAAAAAAAATAAATGATTTTTTTTCTTTTCCCACGACTACAAAATAATGTTTTTAAATCCCCTTAACTGCTGATTAAAAGACGTGATTTGCTCCTAAGCTTTAACGTTATTTATATAGCCACGCCTGTGTGGTGTATAGGAATGGGAACATAAACGTGCACATTTTCTCTGAATTAAGTAAATTCTTTGCAAACACTATCAAAGTCATTTTGTTAAATTCGAAATCCTTCGGAATAGTTTTACTGATAGCAGTGCATAGAAAAGATTCATAGATTTTGGAAAGACGAATTTATATGCCAAGGACAGTTAACTAACTGGCAGAGTTGGTCATATATATACGCCGGCAGCAGTTTCAGAAGTCAACGTGTTTCCTATATTAAAGTTTGAATAGATTTCAAACATTTTATAGGGTTTTCTTTCAAGATTATTTGAATATTATTTCGCTAAGCCATCTAGTAAATTTTAAACACTTTTTTAGAAATTTTTATACTATTTAACAATGTCAATTTATCATTGGGAACATTTTAGAAATCAATGATTTGCTTACTAATATTAAGTATAAACTAACATTAAATCGAGAAAAACTGTTGAAATTTCTTGTGCAGAATTGCATAGATATAATCCCTTACATTTCACTATATTCAAATATTACAGGTATCAGTATTTCTTACAATCTGTAAAATATAAGAGCTCCGGCATTGTATTCCAAAACCACTAGCCACAACTTGAAAGAAAATCAATAATCAGAATTTTCAATCAGGTAAAGAAGGTCACAAGTACAGCTTATAAGCAATTATTGGAGACTAATTAATAAAAGGTGAGGTAACTGAAAATAAAACAGTCCGATAATTCGTTTCTGTTTTAATGATAATTATGGTGGATATTGACTGAGAAAGGGTTCAATAAAATACTGTGTTAGATAAGTAATTTGGACGTTACCTTGCATTATATAATCGAAGTTACTAATTGAAGAACACTTGCAGCAGTGTTTAAAAGTTAAGCCTAATTGTGTGAATATTTAATTAAATCTGTTAGAATGGAGGGAAATCTGATATGATAATGTAATACAGTTATAACATTAGAAACTATTCCAGAAAAAGGAATAGTAATCTCTATTATCTTAAAAAAATAATTTAAAGGAAAACAATGCAAACTAAGTGTTTATACCTTATTGAAAAAATGTGAAGTAAAAAAAGTTTTTGACAGATAATTAAGATATGTCATTATCTCTGGTAGCCCTAAGTGTTATTCAACGATTTTACCCATATGTAGAATGAGAATGTAGATGAGATGTTGCGTTAAATATTTCTTAGTATTACGATTAACTATTTTCGGTTCTGGAATGTACAAGGGGTGATCAAATGAAAAGGTACGAAAGGACACGGTGGGTACAAATATAGACTTTATTCAAAATATACACCATAGACCTGAGCACAACGATCCCACTGATGAACAAGCCGCAGGATTCCTTGTTCCCAGAATTCCTGTGGCTGTGACGAGACCCAGTCCTTCACAGTGTCCTTGAGTACGTCGTCCGAGTTGAAGCGCTTTCCTTTCAGGTGTATCTTCAGTGGACCAAACACATGGAAATCGAAGGGTGGCATGTCCGGACTGTAGGACGGATGGTCCAACGTCTCCCATTGGAACTTGTCCAGTTCCATTTGTGTGACTCTGGAGACGTGTGGACGCGCGTTATCATGGAGCAGAACCACACCCTCCGTGAGCAGCCCCGGTCTTTTGTTCTTGATGGACCTGCGTAGGCGTCGGAGTGTCTCACAGTACACATCGGAGTTAATGCTTTTTCTGTGCTCGAGTAATTCTGTGTTCGCATCATTTGGACGCCGCTTTTTATAAGAGCCTTTGCTCTCTCCTGCGCATGCGGGCACCCGCGCATGATCCGATCCCAGTCAGAGTCTCCAATGGCATCCCGAGATGTCTCGCTACATTCTCCCTTGGCGGAATATGCAAATATTTAACTGTTTCATTTTTATGTCGTTTCGTACCTTTTCATTTGATCACTCCTTGTATTTTGGAGGATGCCTAAGGACTCCAATTTCTCTCACATAGCACATACTACACGTGTTTAATAATATTAAGATCAAGAGAATGATTGAACTTTGCCAGATCTAAATATTTTCACTCTCAAGGAAGTCTTTAGTCAAGAATGCACGGTCACAAGACACGTTATAATCCGCGAATATGAATACAGAATCAACGTCATCTTGAAATAAGGGAACATGAGGCTCAACATGGGGCATGTAAATAAATCTCTTAATTATGAATTTGACTCAGGAATAATCTGAAAAAAATTGAGTTACTGGAACCTTAAGAGATAGATTGAATTGATTAAATTCAAGAGTTACAAATTTGGTAGCGCAATCCACATCTATATGGTGCCACAAATGGTATATCTCTAACACTTGGACACAGGTCTTGTCTGCTAAGAGTTAGCTGTCAAAATGCTGCTAATTTGAGAGCAATATTTTATTATAGGGGTACAACATGTGTGTGTGTGTGTGTGTGTGTGTGTGTGTTACATTATCTGAGGTTGCTTTCAAAGCTGTGTGCTTTTTGCTTCTTTCCAAACAAACTGCTCAATATCTAGAAAATAAAGGTGAATGAATGTTTTGTTAGAAGATAGGTGACGAATATTTTTGTAGTATGTCATTTGGATATGTATGCAACTTATGAAATGGATTAATCTTGTAAATAAAGTGAGCAAGTAAAAAAACTTATTAAAAGCCATGTTAAAGTGTTCGGCTCAAGCTATTTAATGAGGAGAATATTGTCAAGACAAAATTCATCTTATCTTAACGACGAGGTAAGTTCAAGGAGTTCTGAACATTACATTCTCTTTGAATCTATTTCATTTCGTGGTTGCTTTTAAGCAACTCTATTGTTGCAAATATCGTCTATGTCATTTGACTAAGTTTCAAAATAGCCGACTCTTTTATTAATAATATTTTATGCAAATATGGTTTAACATGTAAGTATAACTCAGGCCTAAACTGCCCATATCGATCCTTAAGCATTTCTCTTCATAAAAGTAATTACAACACATTCAGTAATTACAATAAATTTAGAGATCACATTACACGCATCATTTATGAAATCAGATTTGAAATCCGTCATGTTTAGTTATCTGGTCAGCTGTATCCAGTCTCAAATGCTGTGGTATTATTTGAGAGGCAGTGAATAAGGGCTTTCTGAACTATTCTTAATTCCTTGCGATTTATTATAGTTTTATCTTTGTTTAAATGATATCATAATATAAAATGTCTCTACCACATGTGAAAAGGAATAAAATATTGCACATGGTGAATAGCTGCTTAGATTTTTATGAACCTCAGAATACATTTAACCCTTATAAAACTTTTCTAAGTTTTCCCGTGAAAAAAAAGAAAGCATTTTCTACATATTTGGAGAGTTAATGTTATTTTCAAAACGAAATTATTACAAAATACATTGTACGTTTTCTTAAAATAATTTTTTTAGTAAATATAATTCTAAATTTTATTATTATTCTTTTTAAATTTCCATATTCGTAAAAAGTGGATTACTTTTAAAATAATATAAAGGCTGTCTCTTTTTATTTCGAAAAAAAAAACACTTCGAGACAAAATAGAAAGCTTCTGAAAATCAAACATATTATACTTATCTGACACAATAATATGTACTTTATATCTAAGGCTAAGTGGAATTTAACAAAAATAATTTGGTATACTTTATAATTCCACCAGCAGTTAATGATTAAAAAAATCTAAGGCATTGATATGCATATTAATTTTAATGAAAAGGAGGAATATATAGCTAATTAAAACAAGAACGGAAACAAAAATAACTACAAAAGAGTATTCAAATTTGCGCACTGTTTTTTTCTGCCCCCAAAAATGTTTCTATTCTCTCTCTTTTTTCACCATGTTTTTGTTAGTTTACGCTTTCTTATCTGTCAGAGTAGAATTTTGTAATTTATTTTAAACTAAATTCCTGATGAGCTAGAAACTTGAAATTTGAACCATAGCTCAGAAGTGGATGGCAATGCAGGAAAATGGGAAAAAAGAAGTTCTGGTCTTGAGCCCGGGCCCCCGAAGAGGTGAACCCGATTTTCGACAAAGGGCCCCATAACTTCGAAACTTAGACGAATTTACACAAACAAAGACCACCTGTCGATAGCACGGGTCGAGTCGCGTCTACTTATACAATTTCGTGACTGGAATCAAAGATAGGTTACCATGATTTTATTAACTCGCTTTCTTGTATATCTGTCCGGGAAGAATTTTGTATTTGATTTAAAACTAACTTCCCGATGAGCTAGAGACTTGGAATTTGGACCATATCTCAGAGGTGATGACAATGCATGAAAATGTAAAAAAAGCTTCCTTTTTAAACACTGGCCTCCGAAGAGGTAGGCCCCGATTTCGACAGAGGCCTACCGGAACTTACACGAATACAGAACATACAACCTGTCGATACCACGAATCTAGTTGCGTCACGTATTCAGTTTCGTGGATCTGGAGCCAAAGAGGTGCTACCAGGTCACCATGACTTTATTAACTCACTTTCTTATATGTCTGTGCGGGTAGAATTTTGTAATTGATTTTAAGCTAACTTCTCGATGAGCTAGATACTTGAAATTTGGACTATAGCTCAGAAGTGCATGACAATGCATGAAAATGGTTATAAAGACATGGTACATAAAAATTATTACGAAAATTATTATGAATTAATTCTTTATATTCAATAAAAAAATATTCGCACGCGCGTTAACAGTCACTTTCTTTAATAGTTGAATGATGATCACGTGCACAGTGCCGATATTAATATTTCTTTTCATGTCTGTAATTTGATCAAATGATGCTTTTCTATATTTACCCCTTAAGTGCCGATTAAAAAATACACAATTCGCTCCCCAGTGCCAGTTTTCTTCACATAGGCGCATGTATGTGATGTATTGTGAGTGGTGGGGGCACAAATAAGCACATTTTTCTCTGAAATAAGTCAATTCGTGAACAGTGTCAGGGTCATTTTATTGCTCTCCAAACCCTTTGTTCACGTTTTACTGATAACAGAGGTAAGAAAAGAATCGTACTTTTGAAAGACGTATATATACGTCCGGCGCACTCAGCGCACCGGTTAAGCGTAGCGGATATAAACGGTGGTGGCAGTTAAAGAGTTACGATATTAAAATGATTATTATTTTTTTAATTTAAAAATATTTTATTTCATTTTTTAAGTTTATTCTTATTATACATTTAAACTCCTACATCTCAAAATTTAAATAAAATTAACTTTTCAACCTTAAGAATTTATTCTGAATTTATTAAAAAGTTCAAGGATTCTTTAAAAACAGAAAAATTGAGCGTAAAACGAGTGCCGTTATCTAACGCGAACCTATACTTTCAAGCCGCATGTTTCAAACTTAAGATATATTCACCGTATAACCCCTCCCCCCTTCTTTTACGAGAAACCTGAAATATACGTTCGAGGTATTATTCCACACTTTTGAATAAAAAGCATATTTCTAAAACAGTAACTCATTAAATTCATTAGGTAAGTCATTTCTTTTAAATATACAGAATTTCTACATAAGTAGATATGTGCCTAACTTTTTAAGCGCTTGTCTTTTTTTTAAAAGCTATCACTTTCGTACCCGGGGTATAATGGACACTCATAAATTTCCATCTCATTTTTTGTATTAAAAGTCTGCGCTATACGCGGGACCCTAAGTTATATAAAGTTATCGAAAAAATAAAATTTAATGGCTTATATAATTCTCACAGCCTATTTAAAAAATATTTCATTTTAAAATCAAAACTCAAATTGCTTTTAACTTGTCTCAATGCCAGATTGTATGTTTGTTTCCGAAACAGAAACATTTTTAAGAAAATTTGCAAATCATGAGGAAGAAACAGAGCAACAATTCGAAATACAATTTTATCTGTTTTATAGAATTTTGCTTAATGTCCAAAATTAACCTTTTAACTGTCATGCATATATTTTCATATATTTTCATATATAGACAAGCATATATTTTCATATTCACCATTGTCAACCTTTGGGGATCTGAATTTTGGATAATTAAGATAATAAACTTCTCGATCCTGATTTTATTGGATATGTAATAGATTTATTTAAGTAGTTAAGAAATATAACTGAAAAATAAATACTATGCATACACAAAAAAGTTTTACATGCTTAAAAATAACAATAATGTGATAGGTTGTACTAGACGTTTTTTAGGTTATTTTACATTATCATCAAAAAGCAAACTCACGTTTAATATGTTCTTCGTGATTTAGAGGAGTAATTCTGGAACATCTTCTTACACATTAATGCATAAAAATATTTATGGTAAGAATTTTTCTTTAAATTTTCTGATGCCAATTTTATATAGCATGTCTTTACTTAAACAGAAAAAATCGATTAAAATAAATTATAACAAGAATGAATTGGACGTTTTAAAAATTTTAAGTAAAAAATAATTTAAAATCAAATTTGATAGTTATACCTAATATAATCGTATTTTATAGGAGTTCTTTAGAAGTAGCAGGATATTGCATTTTCAAACTAAATATATTTCCTAAGATAAAAATACATTTATTTAGTTTTAAAATTACGTAGATTTTTATAATTTTTTATAAAATAGAAAACTTTATTTTGATTTCCACTGCATAAATTTAATCCCAACTGCTAAGGAGGAACAACTCTTTTAGACGACAGCAGAATTTCAATCACATTGTGGTTGTTATTAGGAAATAAAATTTGACAGCTAGGCTATCCGAATGCATTGGAATTTTTCACTTCTGCAGATGTAATTCTTACAAGAAACCAAGTGACGTGATAAAAAGAAAGAGTGACAACATTGTTACGCCAAAAAAATAAAATAAATAAACAACAAATAGGCCTTTTCAAATTACGTTTGTGCGCCTTTTCGAAATTTTGTCATGTTTAAACTGACAAATTTGACATTTTTATTGATTTAAAGAATGCAAAATATCAAAAGAGTTGAATCGATTATGCAAAGAAAAAAAATGAAAGAATAAAAGATAGAAAATTTATTTTTGCTATCACACAGTAAGGATATACACGTCCCTATAAATATTCTGTGACTTAAAAATGGAACAATCACAAAAAGAAAAAAATATAGTAAACAAAATAGAAAACATAAAAAAATTCAAACTTCCTCATCTCAGTTCCATCAATATTTTTTTTTAATATTTTATTACAGTTATTTCTAGATTAAAACTTCTTTCGACTTACTTATTTCTTTTTCAATGCTTAAAATATTTATTTTTGTTGATACTTGCATTCTAAAATGGCATTATGCAGGATGTGACTCTTTTACAACATGTATCAAATAAAACCATTCTATTAAATTTTTTTTAAAAAAAATAATGAAATTCTTACTTGGAAAATTGCTGGATTTCGTAAACGTTATTCAGATGTACATTTGAAAACCATTTTCATTTGTTGGATAACTGACATTAATGCGATATATTAAATATGTATACTAATAATCTATCTCTATCGTTGAATGTGAGTCACTTACCTCAAAGAAGCTATCAATAAATAGTTTTATTATGCCAAAATGTTTCAATATACGAAATCTGAAAAAGTTTTTGATGTAGAAGCACTTAGTATTTTGCAACTGACCACACTTAAATTATTATAGCCTTTGGAATAAAAAAAATTGCATTTATCATACTGACAATCAAACAGTGTGTAAGAAATATATCATAAAAGTTTAGATTACTAAATACATTGGTGAAATGTTGAGTGAAACATTGGTTATAGATATTCAAATGCTCTATTGTATTAACAGACAAATCACTATATTTCTTTCAACATAACAGTAATCAGATAAAATCAGGGGATATTGTGAAAGATGTTCTATGGCTGTTATCTTGCGCATCAACATTCAAATCCGCTACAAGTCTATTGTATCTTAAAGGAACAGAATTCCAGTTCCGCAAACTTCTAGTACGTATCTCCGGTACACAATAATCTCTCTCCTTCTCTCTCTTCTTCTAAAGCTTTTTGATCTTATTTCCATTAAAATTCATTATACTTATAAGAAGTACACATTTATAAATATAGATTTTTGCATAGTAGTATCACTTATGGAAAATAATAACTACAGTGATGGAAATAAGTAATTTTATACAAATATAATCTTGTCCCATTTTTATAAATTTAATTCTATATTTAAATTTTTATCAACTAGGGATAGTTCTTAAAGTATATATTTTATACATATATCCATTTATGACCATTTATTAATACTAATTATTTTACTAAAAGTAGGCATTCACATTAAATGGCACAGTGTAGAATTCATGCTTATGTATGTTTAAATCTCCATTTATTGATAAATTTTAACTAATGGTACATTTTTCAAAAAACATAATTGTAACTTTACTAGCATTCTAAATTTATTTCCATAAATAGCGCATACTGTTATTTTTTAAAGAAACATTAAGCTTTCTGTGTCGTAAACAATAGTTATTGAAACGCATATTTTTTAATGTAATTTTTCAATTACACTTAAATTGGTCTGTCACTCATTCTTAATATTTACGATAAGAAACACATCAAATATAAAATTCTATCCACTCACTATACATCCAATTATAATAAGCAGTTAATGTTAGTTTAATATAAGATTTAAAACTTTTGATTTTCTTCAAAATTAAATTTTATAACTTTTATTCAAGTATTGTTATTTATCAGTTTAAAGTGCAGAAAAGTTAAATTCCATTTGCACACAATGTATATAAATTCTACAAATAAAAATTTATATTTTTTGGCCTTTCACAGTTTTTTTTTCTGCGATAGAAAAAAATGTTTTAAAAAGATTTAAGGAGTCAAAATTCTTACAGTTGCCATCAAAGCAGCAACTCTAATCGAATTTCACACTTTATTGAATAGAATTCTTCCACTGGATCCGGTGAAGTGAAAAAAATAGCGACAATAGCATTATTATGCTGTACGAGGAAATAAAAAGTGAAAAGGATCGTTTGATCATAATGTATACGACACTTTTTACAACTTTTGCCATTTTTAAGCCGACAAAAATGGCACTTTTATTGATTTATCGAATACAAAATATCGAGAATGTTGAATGGATTCTGGAGGAAATAAAACTAGATCCTGCCAAAAAATTGGATGCTACGAAAGGTGAGGAATTTGTTTTCATTGGAATGTGAAGATATAATATATACACGTATATATAAATATGTATTCCTTGAATGGAATGAAGAGCATTAAAAAGAAAGAGAAAAAGTTTTAAAGGCAAAACAATTTTGAATTATCTAGACTGTTCCGTCAAAATTTTACTTCATATTGAAATCGGCTTAGAATTAAATCATATGCTGAGATTCTAATTATAATATATTACATAGGCATATAAATTTAAAATTCAAATTAATAAAATACCTCATTTAAATACGTTATTTGTTGTGATCATTCTTACATTTCAAATTCTGAAAGAAGAAGGTCTTTGTTACGATCTTAAGAAATGTGAATTCGTCAAGAGTAAATAAAATATTAGAAGAAGCTGAATATTCCTAATTTTATATACTTGCTTTATTTAATTTTTAATATCATTTTTATAAAAGTTTATGTATTCCTAATATATTACTTTAAAATTATATGTTTTGATTAATGTGCTAACGAAATATTAAATTCGAGACTGCTTGCAATTCACCGTGCTTTGGTTGTGGTTCTTATGATTTTTTACATGATTTTTCAAAATTTTATTGATGTTATCTCCCTGTATATAATGATTTTAAAATAATAACACAGGGTCGCGATGAAAAAACAATAAAAGCGTAACAATTGCTCAACTTTGAGTTTTTTTTATATTGATTTTAAAAATAACAAGGGAAAATTTCTATCCGGTTACGTTTTCTTGAAAATTTAATTCTATTTGATTTTGTATGTGTCTTTACCAAAACAGTTTTCAGTGTTGAATTTCTCCTCTCCATGACTTACCTTCATTTTACCATGATGAAACATACAAAATACCACTGCGTGAACCTCTTTGAAATCTCTGTCAACCAATATGTTCGCCAGAAGTTCAAGGCTCCGATATCGAATTTAAGAATTTTGAAGCCAATTTACCTCATCTCTTTTTTTTCAGGATGAAGCCATTAATGGTGTGACTAGACATCCGTGCCTTTCGAAAAGAGAGCTCAGTTGTTGGGTTCCAGATAGATAGAAAACCCTTCTTGGCGAAATGAACCTCTTTTCATTGATACAGATGTGACGGGTTCTAACAAGGGTCTTCAACTAATCCACTAGGGTAAACTATTCTTTAACTGAGATTTGAGTTTAAGACCGCTTTTCATGAAGATGACGATTATGTGCAAATGTAAATGCTATTTAAACCCTGACAATGGGTATGTTAGAATTAATCATGGACAGTTAACCATGCATCGCAAATACTGAAGTGAGCATTCAAACTATAACGTCCATTCAGAGCATTGGAAGTAATATATGTATAGAAGCGGATTTAATTAAGGCTGTTACAGTTTAGGAAAAAAAGCTGACAAGTAATCTACAAGCGGATTAAAATATAAGTTATTTTGAATAATCTTATAAGTTAGATTAAGAGCTTAGATTAAGATTGCTCCCAAGGGTTATAAATTGTTCATTTAGATTGTTC